>JAOYRU010000469.1:10000-595511 GCA_026315105.1 Locusta migratoria | reverse complement strand
GGTAGTATATGATAATTTACTATTTAAAAGAGAAATTTACATTTATTTTGTTATTTGCAATATTGTGAGTTTCCCTGGGAACACTCCCATTACTACAGAAGACCATAGGAGACAATGCCGACAGGGCTTTTCACATCAGCCAGCTGCACAGGAAGTTAGACTGCAATGTGGTATTCCTATAAATTGATAGTATATGATAATTTACTATTTAAAAGAGAAATTTGCATTTATTTTGTTATTTGCAATATTGTGAATTTCCCTGGGAACACTCCCATTACTACAGAAGACCATAGGAGACAATGCCGACAGGGCTCTCCACATCAGCCAGCTGCACAGGAAGTTAGACTGCAATGTGGTATTCCTATAAATTGGTAGTATATGATAATTTTCTATTTAAAAGAGAAATTTACATTTATTTTGTTATTTGCAATATTGTGAATTTCCCTGGGAACACTCCCATTACTACAGAAGACCATAGGAGACAATGCCGACAGGGCTCTCCACATCAGCCAGCTGCACAGGAAGTTAGACTGCAATGTGGTATTCCTATAAATTGGTAGTATATGATAATTTACTATTTAAAAGAGAAATTTACATTTATTTTGTTATTTGCAATATTGTGAGTTTCCCTGGGAACACTCCCATTACTACAGAAGACCATAGGAGACAATGCCGACAGGGCTTTTCACATCAGCCAGCTGCACAGGAAGTTAGACTGCAATGTGGTATTCCTATAAATTGATAGTATATGATAATTTACTATTTAAAAGAGAAATTTGCATTTATTTTGTTATTTGCAATATTGTGAATTTCCCTGGGAACACTCCCATTACTACAGAAGACCATAGGAGACAATGCCGACAGGGCTCTCCACATCAGCCATATGCACAGGAAATTAGACTGCAATGTGGTATTCCTATAAATTGGTAGTATATGATAATTTACTATTTAAAAGAGAAATTTGCATTTATTTTGTTATTTGCAATATTGTGAATTTCCCTGAGAACACTTCCATTACTACAGAAGACCATAGGAGACAATGCCGACAGGGCTTTTCACATCAGCCAGCTGCACAGGAAGTTAGACTGCAATGTGGTATTCCTATAAATTGATAGTATATGATAATTTACTATTTAAAAGAGAAATTTGCATTTATTTTGTTATTTGCAATATTGTGAATTTCCCTGGGAACACTTTCATTACTACAGAAGACCATAGGAGACAATGCCGACAGGGCTCTCCACATCAGCCATCTGCACAGGAAGTTAGACTACAATGAGGTATTCCTATAAATTGATAGTATATGATAATTTACTATTTAAAAGAGAAATTTGCATTTATTTTGTTATTTGCAATATTGTGAATTTCCCTGGGAACACTTCCATTACTACAGAAGACCATAGGAGACAATGCCGACAGGGCTCTCCACATCAGCCAGCTGCACATGAAGTTAGACTGCAATGTGGTATTCCTATAAATTGGTAGTATATGATAATTTTCTATTTAAAAGAGAAATTTACATTTATTTTGTTATTTGCAATATTGTGAATTTCCCTGGGAACACTCCCATTACTACAGAAGACCATAGGAGACAATGCCGACAGGGCTCTCCACATCAGCCAGCTGCACAGGAAGTTGACTGCAATGTGGTATTCCTATAAATTGGTAGTATATGATAATTTACTATTTAAAAGAGAAATTTGCATTTATTTTGTTATTTGCAATATTGTGAATTTCCCTGGGAACACTTCCATTATTACAGAAGACCATAGGTGACAATGCCGACAGGGTTCTCCACATCAGCCAGCTGCACAGGAAGTTAGACTGCAATGTGGTATTCCTATAAATTGGTAGTATATGATAATTTACTATTTAAAAGAGAAATTTGCATTTATTTTGTTATTTGCAATATTGTGAATTTCCCTGGGAACACTCCCATTACTACAGAAGACCATAGGAGACAATGCCGACAGGGCTCTCCACATCAGCCATATGCACAGGAAGTTAGACTGCAATGTGGTATTCCTATAAATTGGTAGTATATGATAATTTACTATTTAAAAGAGAAATTTGCATTTATTTTGTTATTTGCAATATTGTGAATATCCCTGGTAACACTTCCATTACTACAGAAGACCATAGGTGACAATGCCGACAGGGCTCTCCACATCAGCCAGCTGCACAGGAAGTTAGACTGCAATGTGGTATTCCTATAAATTGGTAGTATATGATAATTTACTATTTAAAAGAGAAATTTATATTCATTTTGTTATTTGCAATATTGTGAATTTCCCTGGGAACACTCCCATTACTACAGAAGACCATAGGAGACAATGCCGACAGGGCTCTCCACATCAGCCAGCTGCACAGGAAGCTAGACTGCTATGTGGTATTCCTATAAATTGGTAGTATATGATAATTTACTATTTAAAATAGAAATTTGCATTTATTTTGTTATTTGCAATATTGTGAATTTCCCTGGGAACACTTCCATTATTACAGAAGACCATAGGTGACAATGCCGACAGGGCTCTCCACATCAGCCAGCTGCACAGGAAGTTAGACTTCAATGTGGTATTCCTATAAATTGGTAGTATATGATAATTTACTATTTAAAAGAGAAATTTGCATTTATTTTGTTATTTGCAATATTGTGAATTTCCTTGGGAACACTTCCATTACTACAGAAAACTATATGAGACAATGCCGACAGGGCTCTCCACATCAGCCAGCTGCACAGGAAGTTAGACTGCAATGTGGTATTCCTATAAATTGGTAGTATATGATAATTTACTATTTAAAAGAGAAATTTGCATTTATTTTGTTATTTGCAATATTGTGAATTTCCTTGGGAACACTTCCATTACTACAGAAAACTATATGAGACAATGCCGACAGGGCTCTCCACATCAGCCAGCTGCACAGGAAGTTAGACTGCAATGTGGTATTCCTATAAATTGGTAGTATATGATAATTTACTATTTAAAAGAGAAATTTATATTTATTTTGTTATTTGCAATATTGTGAATTTCCCTGGGAACACTCCCATTACTACAGAAGACCATAGGAGACAATGCCGACAGGGCTCTCCACATCAGCCAGCTGCACAGGAAGTTAGACTGCAATGTGGTATTCCTATAAATTGGTAGTATATGATAATTTACTATTTAAAATAGAAATTTGCATTTATTTTGTTATTTGCAATATTGTGAATTTCCCTGCGAACACTCCCATTACTACAGAAGACCATAGGAGACAATGCCGACAGGGCTCTCCACATCAGCCAGCTGCACAGGAAGTTAGACTGCAATGTGGTATTCCTATAAATTGGTAGTATATGATAATTTTCTATTTAAAAGAGAAATTTACATTTATTTTGTTATTTGCAATATTGTGAATTTCCCTGGGAACACTCCCATTACTACAGAAGACCATAGGAGACAATGCCGACAGGGCTCTCCACATCAGCCAGCTGCACAGGAAGTTAGACTGCAATGTGGTATTCCTATAAATTGGTAGTATATGATAATTTACTATTTAAAATAGAAATTTGCATTTATTTTGTTATTTGCAACATTGTGAATTTCCCTGCGAACACTCCCATTACTACAGAAGACCATAGGAGACAATGCCGACAGGGCTCTCCACATCAGCCAGCTGCACAGGAAGTTAGACTGCAATGTGGTATTCCTATAAATTGGTAGTATATGATAATTTTCTATTTAAAAGAGAAATTTACATTTATTTTGTTATTTGCAATATTGTGAATTTCCCTGGGAACACTCCCATTACTACAGAAGACCATAGGAGACAATGCCGACAGGGCTCTCCACATCAGCCAGCTGCACAGGAAGTTAGACTGCAATGTGGTATTCCTATAAATTGGTAGTATATGATAATTTACTATTTAAAATAGAAATTTGCATTTATTTTGTTATTTGCAATATTGTGAATTTCCCTGCGAACACTCCCATTACTACAGAAGACCATAGGAGACAATGCCGAAAGGCTCTCCACATCAGCCAGCTGCACAGGAAGTTAGACTGCAATGTGGTATTCCTATAAATTGGTAGTATATGATAATTTTCTATTTAAAAGAGAAATTTGCATTTATTTTGTTATTTGCAATATTGTGAATTTCCCTGGGAACACTCCCATTACTACAGAAGACCATAGGAGACAATGCCGACAGGGCTCTCCACATCAGCCAGCTGCACAGGAAGTTAGACTGCAATGTGGTATTCCTATAAATTGGTAGTATATGATAATTTACTATTTAAAAGAGAAATTTGCATTTATTTTGTTATTTGCAATATTGTGAATTTCCCTGGGAACACTCCCATTACTACATAAGACCATAGGAGACAATGCCGACAGGGCTCTCCACATCAGCCATATGCTCAGGAAGTTAGACTGCAATGTGGTATTCCTATAAATTGGTAGTATATGATAATTTACTATTTAAAAGAGAAATTTGCATTTATTTTGTTATTTGCAATATTGTGAATTTCCCTGGGAACACTTCCATTATTACAGAAGACCATAGGTGACAATGCCGACAGGGCTCTCCACATCAGCCAGCTGCACAGGAAGTTAGACTGCAATGTGGTATTCCTATAAATTGGTAGTATATGATAATTTACTATTTAAAAGAGAAATTTGCATTTATTTTGTTATTTGCAATATTGTGAATTTCCTTGGGAACACTTCCATTACTACAGAAAACTATATGAGACAATGCCGACAGGGCTCTCCACATCAGCCAGCTGCACAGGAAGTTAGACTGCAATGTGGTATTCCTATAAATTGGTAGTATATGATAATTTACTATTTAAAAGGAAATTTGCATTTATTTTGTTATTTGCAATATTGTGAATTTCCTTGGGAACACTTCCATTACTACAGAAAACTATATGAGACAATGCCGACAGGGCTCTCCACATCAGCCAGCTGCACAGGAAGTTAGACTGCAATGTGGTATTCCTATAAATTGGTAGTATATGATAATTTACTATTTAAAAGAGAAATTTACATTTATTTTGTTATTTGCAATATTGTGAATTTCCCTGGGAACACTCCCATTACTACAGAAGACCATAGGAGACAATGCCGACAGGGCTCTCCACATCAGCCAGCTGCACAGGAAGTTAGACTGCAATGTGGTATTCCTATAAATTAGTAGTATATGATAATTTACTATTTAAAATAGAAATTTGCATTTATTTTGTTATTTGCAACATTGTGAATTTCCCTGCGAACACTCCCATTACTACAGAAGACCATAGGAGACAATGCCGACAGGGCTCTCCACATCAGCCAGCTGCACAGGAAGTTAGACTGCAATGTGGTATTCCTATAAATTGGTAGTATATGATAATTTTCTATTTAAAAGAGAAATTTACATTTATTTTGTTATTTGCAATATTGTGAATTTCCCTGGGAACACTCCCATTACTACAGAAGACCATAGGAGACAATGCCGACAGGGCTCTCCACATCAGCCAGCTGCACAGGAAGTTAGACTGCAATGTGGTATTCCTATAAATTGGTAGTATATGATAATTTACTATTTAAAATAGAAATTTGCATTTATTTTGTTATTTGCAATATTGTGAATTTCCCTGCGAACACTCCCATTACTACAGAAGACCATAGGAGACAATGCCGACAGGGCTCTCCACATCAGCCAGCTGCACAGGAAGTTAGACTGCAATGTGGTATTCCTATAAATTGGTAGTATATGATAATTTTCTATTTAAAAGAGAAATTTACATTTATTTTGTTATTTGCAATATTGTGAATTTCCCTGGGAACACTCCCATTACTACAGAAGACCATAGGAGACAATGCCGACAGGGCTCTCCACATCAGCCAGCTGCACAGGAAGTTAGACTGCAATGTGGTATTCCTATAAATTGGTAGTATATGATAATTTACTATTTAAAAGAGAAATTTGCATTTATTTTGTTATTTGCAATATTGTGAATTTCCCTGGGAACACTCCCATTACTACATAAGACCATAGGAGACAATGCCGACAGGGCTCTCCACATCAGCCATATGCACAGGAAGTTAGACTGCAATGTGGTATTCCTATAAATTGGTAGTATATGATAATTTACTATTTAAAAGAGAAATTTGCATTTATTTTGTTATTTGCAATATTGTGAATTTCCCTGGGAACACTTCCATTATTACAGAAGACCATAGGTGACAATGCCGACAGGGCTCTCCACATCAGCCAGCTGCACAGGAAGTTTGACTGCAATGTGGTATTCCTATAAATTGGTAGTATATGATAATTTACTATTTAAAAGAGAAATTTGCATTTATTTTGTTATTTGCAATATTGTGAATTTCCTTGGGAACACTTCCATTACTACAGAAAACTATATGAGACAATGCCGACAGGGCTCTCCACATCAGCCAGCTGCACAGGAAGTTAGACTGCAATGTGGTATTCCTATAAATTGGTAGTATATGATAATTTACTATTTAAAAGAGAAATTTGCATTTATTTTGTTATTTGCAATATTGTGAATTTCCTTGGGAACACTTCCATTACTACAGAAAACTATATGAGACAATGCCGACAGGGCTCTCCACATCAGCCAGCTGCACAGGAAGTTAGACTGCAATGTGGTATTCCTATAAATTGGTAGTATATGATAATTTACTATTTAAAAGAGAAATTTACATTTATTTTGTTATTTGCAATATTGTGAATTTCCCTGGGAACACTCCCATTACTACAGAAGACCATAGGAGACAATGCCGACAGGGCTCTCCACATCAGCCAGCTGCACTGGAAGTTAGACTGCAATGTGGTATTCCTATAAATTGGTAGTATATGATAATTTACTATTTAAAAGAGAAATTTGCATTTATTTTGTTATTTGCAATATTGTGAATTTCCCTGGGAACACTTCCATTACTACAGAAGACCATAGGTGACAATGCCGACAAGGCTCTCCACATCAGCCAGCTGCACAGGAAGTTAGACTGCAATGTGGTATTCCTATAAATTGGTAGTATATGATAATTTACTATTTAAAAGAGAAATTTGCATTTATTTTGTTATTTGCAATATTGTGAATTTCCCTGGGAACACTCCCATTACTACAGAAGACCATAGGAGACAATGCCGACAGGGCTCTCCACATCAGCCAGCTGCACAAGAAGTTAGACTGCAATGTGGTATTCCTATAAATTGGTAGTATATGATAATTTACTATTTAAAAGAGAAATTTGCATTTATTTTGTTATTTGCAATATTTTGAATTTCCCTGGGAACACTCCCATTACTACAGAAGACCATAGGAGACAATGCCGACAGGGCTCTACACATCAGCCAGCTGCACAGGAAGTTAGACTGCAATGTGGTATTCCTATAAATTGGTAGTATATGATAATTTACTATTTAAAAGAGAAATTTATATTTATTTTGTTATTTGCAATATTGTGAATTTCCCTGGGAACACTCCCATTACTACAGAAGACCATAGGAGACAATGCCGACAGGGCTCTCCACATCAGCCAGCTGCACAGGAAGTTAGACTGCAATGTGGTATTCCTATAAATTGGTAGTATATGATAATTTACTATTTAAAATAGAAATTTGCATTTATTTTGTTATTTGCAATATTGTGAATTTCCCTGCGAACACTCCCATTACTACAGAAGACCATAGGAGACAATGCCGACAGGGCTCTCCACATCAGCCAGCTGCACAGGAAGTTAGACTGCAATGTGGTATTCCTATAAATTGGTAGTATATGATAATTTTCTATTTAAAAGAGAAATTTACATTTATTTTGTTATTTGCAATATTGTGAATTTCCCTGGGAACACTCCCATTACTACAGAAGACCATAGGAGACAATGCCGACAGGGCTCTCCACATCAGCCAGCTGCACAGGAAGTTAGACTGCAATGTGGTATTCCTATAAATTGGTAGTATATGATAATTTACTATTTAAAATAGAAATTTGCATTTATTTTGTTATTTGCAACATTGTGAATTTCCCTGCGAACACTCCCATTACTACAGAAGACCATAGGAGACAATGCCGACAGGGCTCTCCACATCAGCCAGCTGCACAGGAAGTTAGACTGCAATGTGGTATTCCTATAAATTGGTAGTATATGATAATTTTCTATTTAAAAGAGAAATTTACATTTATTTTGTTATTTGCAATATTGTGAATTTCCCTGGGAACACTCCCATTACTACAGAAGACCATAGGAGACAATGCCGACAGGGCTCTCCACATCAGCCAGCTGCACAGGAAGTTAGACTGCAATGTGGTATTCCTATAAATTGGTAGTATATGATAATTTACTATTTAAAATAGAAATTTGCATTTATTTTGTTATTTGCAATATTGTGAATTTCCCTGCGAACACTCCCATTACTACAGAAGACCATAGGAGACAATGCCGAAAGGCTCTCCACATCAGCCAGCTGCACAGGAAGTTAGACTGCAATGTGGTATTCCTATAAATTGGTAGTATATGATAATTTTCTATTTAAAAGAGAAATTTACATTTATTTTGTTATTTGCAATATTGTGAATTTCCCTGGGAACACTCCCATTACTACAGAAGACCATAGGAGACAATGCCGACAGGGCTCTCCACATCAGCCAGCTGCACAGGAAGTTAGACTGCAATGTGGTATTCCTATAAATTGGTAGTATATGATAATTTACTATTTAAAAGAGAAATTTGCATTTATTTTGTTATTTGCAATATTGTGAATTTCCCTGGGAACACTCCCATTACTACATAAGACCATAGGAGACAATGCCGACAGGGCTCTCCACATCAGCCATATGCTCAGGAAGTTAGACTGCAATGTGGTATTCCTATAAATTGGTAGTATATGATAATTTACTATTTAAAAGAGAAATTTGCATTTATTTTGTTATTTGCAATATTGTGAATTTCCCTGGGAACACTTCCATTATTACAGAAGACCATAGGTGACAATGCCGACAGGGCTCTCCACATCAGCCAGCTGCACAGGAAGTTAGACTGCAATGTGGTATTCCTATAAATTGGTAGTATATGATAATTTACTATTTAAAAGAGAAATTTGCATTTATTTTGTTATTTGCAATATTGTGAATTTCCTTGGGAACACTTCCATTACTACAGAAAACTATATGAGACAATGCCGACAGGGCTCTCCACATCAGCCAGCTGCACAGGAAGTTAGACTGCAATGTGGTATTCCTATAAATTGGTAGTATATGATAATTTACTATTTAAAAGGAAATTTGCATTTATTTTGTTATTTGCAATATTGTGAATTTCCTTGGGAACACTTCCATTACTACAGAAAACTATATGAGACAATGCCGACAGGGCTCTCCACATCAGCCAGCTGCACAGGAAGTTAGACTGCAATGTGGTATTCCTATAAATTGGTAGTATATGATAATTTACTATTTAAAAGAGAAATTTACATTTATTTTGTTATTTGCAATATTGTGAATTTCCCTGGGAACACTCCCATTACTACAGAAGACCATAGGAGACAATGCCGACAGGGCTCTCCACATCAGCCAGCTGCACAGGAAGTTAGACTGCAATGTGGTATTCCTATAAATTAGTAGTATATGATAATTTACTATTTAAAATAGAAATTTGCATTTATTTTGTTATTTGCAACATTGTGAATTTCCCTGCGAACACTCCCATTACTACAGAAGACCATAGGAGACAATGCCGACAGGGCTCTCCACATCAGCCAGCTGCACAGGAAGTTAGACTGCAATGTGGTATTCCTATAAATTGGTAGTATATGATAATTTTCTATTTAAAAGAGAAATTTACATTTATTTTGTTATTTGCAATATTGTGAATTTCCCTGGGAACACTCCCATTACTACAGAAGACCATAGGAGACAATGCCGACAGGGCTCTCCACATCAGCCAGCTGCACAGGAAGTTAGACTGCAATGTGGTATTCCTATAAATTGGTAGTATATGATAATTTACTATTTAAAATAGAAATTTGCATTTATTTTGTTATTTGCAATATTGTGAATTTCCCTGCGAACACTCCCATTACTACAGAAGACCATAGGAGACAATGCCGACAGGGCTCTCCACATCAGCCAGCTGCACAGGAAGTTAGACTGCAATGTGGTATTCCTATAAATTGGTAGTATATGATAATTTTCTATTTAAAAGAGAAATTTACATTTATTTTGTTATTTGCAATATTGTGAATTTCCCTGGGAACACTCCCATTACTACAGAAGACCATAGGAGACAATGCCGACAGGGCTCTCCACATCAGCCAGCTGCACAGGAAGTTAGACTGCAATGTGGTATTCCTATAAATTGGTAGTATATGATAATTTACTATTTAAAAGAGAAATTTGCATTTATTTTGTTATTTGCAATATTGTGAATTTCCCTGGGAACACTCCCATTACTACATAAGACCATAGGAGACAATGCCGACAGGGCTCTCCACATCAGCCATATGCACAGGAAGTTAGACTGCAATGTGGTATTCCTATAAATTGGTAGTATATGATAATTTACTATTTAAAAGAGAAATTTGCATTTATTTTGTTATTTGCAATATTGTGAATTTCCCTGGGAACACTTCCATTATTACAGAAGACCATAGGTGACAATGCCGACAGGGCTCTCCACATCAGCCAGCTGCACAGGAAGTTAGACTGCAATGTGGTATTCCTATAAATTGGTAGTATATGATAATTTACTATTTAAAAGAGAAATTTGCATTTATTTTGTTATTTGCAATATTGTGAATTTCCTTGGGAACACTTCCATTACTACAGAAAACTATATGAGACAATGCCGACAGGGCTCTCCACATCAGCCAGCTGCACAGGAAGTTAGACTGCAATGTGGTATTCCTATAAATTGGTAGTATATGATAATTTACTATTTAAAAGAGAAATTTGCATTTATTTTGTTATTTGCAATATTGTGAATTTCCTTGGGAACACTTCCATTACTACAGAAAACTATATGAGACAATGCCGACAGGGCTCTCCACATCAGCCAGCTGCACAGGAAGTTAGACTGCAATGTGGTATTCCTATAAATTGGTAGTATATGATAATTTACTATTTAAAAGAGAAATTTACATTTATTTTGTTATTTGCAATATTGTGAATTTCCCTGGGAACACTCCCATTACTACAGAAGACCATAGGAGACAATGCCGACAGGGCTCTCCACATCAGCCAGCTGCACAGGAAGTTATACTGCAATGTGGTATTCCTATAAATTGGTAGTATATGATAATTTACTATTTAAAAGAGAAATTTGCATTTATTTTGTTATTTGCAATATTGTGAATTTCCCTGGGAACACTCCCATTACTACAGAAGACCATAGGAGACAATGCCGACAGGGCTCTCCACATCAGCCATATGCACAGGAAGTTATACTGCAATGTGGTATTCCTATAAATTGGTAGTATATGATAATTTTCTATTTAAAAGAGAAATTTGCATTTATTTTGTTATTTGCAATATTGTGAATTTCCCTGGGAACACTCCCATTACTACAGAAGACCATAGGAGACAATGCCGACAGGGCTCTCCACATCAGCCATATGCACAGGAATTTATACTGCAATGTGGTATTCCTATAAATTGGTAGTATATGATAATTTACTATTTAAAAGAGAAATTTGCATTTATTTTGTTATTTGCAATATTGTGAATTTCCTTGGGAACACTTCCATTACTACAGAAGACCATAGGAGACAATGCCGACAGGGCTCTCCACATCAGCCAGCTGCACAGGAAGTTATACTGCAATGTGGTATTCCTATAAATTGGTAGTATATGATAATTTACTATTTAAAAGAGAAATTTGCATTTATTTTGTTATTTGCAATATTGTGAATTTCCTTGGGATCACTTCCATTACTACAGAAGACCATAGGAGACAATGCCGACAGGGCTCTCCACATCAGCCAGCTGCACAGGAAGTTATACTGCAATGTGGTATTCCTATAAATTGGTAGTATATGATAATTTACTATTTAAAAGAGAAATTTGCATTTATTTTGTTATTTGCAATATTGTGAATTTCCCTGGGAACACTTCCATTACTACAGAAGACCATAGGTGACAATGCCGACAGGGCTCTCCACATCAGCCAGCTGCACAGGAAGTTATACTGCAATGTGGTATTCCTATAAATTGGTAGTATATGATAATTTACTATTTAAAAGAGAAATTTGCATTTATTTTGTTATTTGCAATATTGTGAATTTCCTTGGGAACACTTCCATTACTACAGAAGACCATAGGAGACAATGCCGACAGGGCTCTCCACATCAGCCAGCTGCACTGGAAGTTAGACTGCAATGTGGTATTCCTATAAATTGGTAGTATATGATAATTTACTATTTAAAAGAGAAATTTGCATTTATTTTGTTATTTGCAATATTGTGAATTTCCCTGGGAACACTTCCATTACTACAGAAGACCATAGGTGACAATGCCGACAAGGCTCTCCACATCAGCCAGCTGCACAGGAAGTTAGACTGCAATGTGGTATTCCTATAAATTGGTAGTATATGATAATTTACTATTTAAAAGAGAAATTTGCATTTATTTTGTTATTTGCAATATTGTGAATTTCCCTGGGAACACTCCCATTACTACAGAAGACCATAGGAGACAATGCCGACAGGGCTCTCCACATCAGCCAGCTGCACAAGAAGTTAGACTGCAATGTGGTATTCCTATAAATTGGTAGTATATGATAATTTACTATTTAAAAGAGCAATTTACATTTATTTTGTTATTTGCAATATTGTGAATTTCCCTGGGAACACTCCCATTACTACAGAAGACCATAGGAGACAATGCCGACAGGGCTCTCCACATCAGCCATATGCACAGAAAGTTAGACTGCAATGTGGTATTCCTATAAATTGGTAGTATATGATAATTTACTATTTAAAAGAGAAATTTGCATTTATTTTGTTATTTGCAATATTGTGAATTTCCCTGGGAACACTTCCATTACTACAGAAGACCATAGGTGACAATGCCGACAGGGCTCTCCACATCAGCCAGCTGCACAGGAAGTTAGACTGCAATGTGGTATTCCTATAAATTGGTAGTATATGATAATTTGCTATTTAAAAGAGAAATTTGCATTTATTTTGTTATTTGCAATATTGCGAATTTCCTTGTGAACACTTCCATTACTACAGAAAACTATATGAGACAATGCCGACAGGGCTCTCCACATCAGCCAGCTGCACAGGAAGTTAGACTGCAATGTGGTATTCCTATAAATTGGTAGTATATGATAATTTACTATTTAAAAGAGAAATTTACATTTATTTTGTTATTTGCAATATTGTGAATTTCCCTGGGAACACTTCCATTACTACAGAAGACCATAGGAGACAATGCCGACAGGGCTCCCCACATCAACCAGCTGCACAGGAAGTTAGACTGCAATGTGGTATTCCTATAAATTGGTAGTATATGATAATTTACTATTTAAAAGAGAAATTTGCATTTATTTTGTTATTTGCAATATTGTGAATTTCCTTGGGAACACTTCCATTACTACAGAAGACCATAGGAGCCAGTGCCGACAGGGCTCTCCACATCAGCCAGCTGCACAGGAAGTTAGACTGCAATGTGGTATTCCTATAAAGTGGTAGTAAATGATAATTTACTATTTAAAAGAGAAATTTGCATTTATTTTGTTATTTGCAATATTGTGAATTTCCTTGGGAACACTTCCATTACTACAGAAAACTATATGAGACAATGCCGACAGGGCTCTCCACATCAGCCAGCTGCACAGGAAGTTAGACTGCAATGTGGTATTCCTATAAATTGGTAGTATATGATAATTTACTATTTAAAAGAGAAATTTGCATTTATTTTGTTATTTGCAATATTGTGAATTTCCTTGGGAACACTTCCATTACTACAGAAAACTATATGAGACAATGCCGACAGGGCTCTCCACATCAGCCAGCTGCACAGGAAGTTAGACTGCAATGTGGTATTCCTATAAATTGGTAGTATATGATAATTTACTATTTAAAAGAGAAATTTACATTTATATTGTTATTTGCAATATTGTGAATTTCCCTGGGAACACTCCCATTACTACAGAAGACCATAGGAGACAATGCCGACAGGGCTCTCCACATCAGCCAGCTGCACAGGAAGTTAGACTGCAATGTGGTATTCCTATAAATTGGTAGTATATGATAATTTACTATTTAAAAGAGAAATTTGCATTTATTTTGTTATTTGCAATATTGTGAATTTCCCTGGGAACACTCCCATTACTACAGAAGACCATAAGAGACAATGCCGACAGGGCTCTCCACATCAGCCAGCTGCACAGGAAGTTAGACTGCAATGTGGTATTCCTATAAATTGGTAGTATATGATAATTTTCTATTTAAAAGAGAAATTTACATTTATTTTGTTATTTGCAATATTGTGAATTTCCCTGGGAACACTCCCATTACTACAGAAGACCATAGGAGACAATGCCGACAGGGCTCTCCACATCAGCCATATGCACAGGAAGTTATACTGCAATGTGGTATTCCTATAAATTGGTAGTATATGATAATTTACTATTTAAAAGAGAAATTTGCATTTATTTTGTTATTTGCAATATTGTGAATTTCCCTGGGAACACTCCCATTACTACAGAAGACCATAGGAGACAATGCCGACAGGGCTCTCCACATCAGCCATATGCACAGGAAGTTATACTGCAATGTGGTATTCCTATAAATTGGTAGTATATGATAATTTACTATTTAAAAGAGAAATTTGCATTTATTTTGTTATTTGCAATATTGTGAATTTCCCTGGGAACACTCCCATTACTACAGAAGACCATAGGAGACAATGCCGACAGGGCTCTCCACATCAGCCATATGCACAGGAAGTTATACTGCAATGTGGTATTCCTATAAATTGGTAGTATATGATAATTTACTATTTAAAAGAGAAATTTGCATTTATTTTGGTATTTGCAATATTGTGAATTTCCTTGGGAACACTTCCATTACTACAGAAGACCATAGGAGACAATGCCGACAGGGCTCTCCACATCAGCCAGCTGCACAGGAAGTTATACTGCAATGTGGTATTCCTATAAATTGGTAGTATATGATAATTTACTATTTAAAAGAGAAATTTGCATTTATTTTGTTATTTGCAATATTGTGAATTTCCTTGGGATCACTTCCATTACTACAGAAGACCATAGGAGACAATGCCGACAGGGCTCTCCACATCAGCCAGCTGCACAGGAAGTTATACTGCAATGTGGTATTCCTATAAATTGGTAGTATATGATAATTTACTATTTAAAAGAGAAATTTGCATTTATTTTGTTATTTGCAATATTGTGAATTTCCCTGGGAACACTTCCATTACTACAGAAGACCATAGGTGACAATGCCGACAGGGCTCTCCACATCAGCCAGCTGCACAGGAAGTTATACTGCAATGTGGTATTCCTATAAATTGGTAGTATATGATAATTTTCTATTTAAAAGAGAAATTTGCATTTATTTTGTTATTTGCAATATTGTGAATTTCCCTGGGAACACTCCCATTACTACAGAAGACCATAGGAGACAATGCCGACAGGGCTCTCCAAATCAGCCATATGCACAGGAAGTTATACTGCAATGTGGTATTCCTATAAATTGGTAGTATATGATAATTTACTATTTAAAAGAGAAATTTGCATTTATTTTGTTATTTGCAATATTGTGAATTTCCTTGGGAACACTTCCATTACTACAGAAGACCATAGGAGACAATGCCGACAGGGCTCTCCACATCAGCCAGCTGCACAGGAAGTTATACTGCAATGTGGTATTCCTATAAATTGGTAGTATATGATAATTTACTATTTAAAAGAGAAATTTGCATTTATTTTGTTATTTGCAATATTGTGAATTTCCCTGGGAACACTCCCATTACTACAGAAGACCATAGGAGACAATGCCGACAGGGCTCTCCACATCAGCCAGCTGCACAGGAAGTTAGACTGCAATGTGGTATTCCTATAAATTGGTAGTATATGATAATTTTCTATTTAAAAGAGAAATTTGCATTTATTTTGTTATTTGCAATATTGTGAATTTCCCTGGGAACACTCCCATTACTACAGAAGACCATAGGAGATAATGCCGACAGGGCTCTCCACATCAGCCATATGCACAGGAAGTTATACTGCAATGTGGTATTCCTATAAATTGGTAGTATATGATAATGTACTATTTAAAAGAGAAATTTGCATTTATTTTGTTATTTGCAATATTGTGAATTTCCTTGGGAACACTTCCATTACTACAGGAGACCATAGGAGACAATGCCGACAGGGCTCTCCACATCAGCCAGCTGCACAGGAAGTTATACTGCAATGTGGTATTCCTATAAATTGGTAGTATATGATAATTTACTATTTAAAAGAGAAATTTGCATTTATTTTGTTATTTGCAATATTGTGAATTTCCTTGGGATCACTTCCATTACTACAGAAGACCATAGGAGACAATGCCGACAGGGCTCTCCACATCAGCCAGCTGCGCAGGAAGTTATACTGCAATGTGGTATTCCTATAAATTGGTAGTATATGATAATTTACTATTTAAAAGAGAAATTTGCATTTATTTTGTTATTTGCAATATTGTGAATTTCCCTGGGAACACTTCCATTACTACAGAAGACCATAGGTGACAATGCCGACAGGGCTCTCCACATCAGCCAGCTGCACAGGAAGTTATACTGCAATGTGGTATTCCTATAAATTGGTAGTATATGATAATTTACTATTTAAAAGAGAAATTTGCATTTATTTTGTTATTTGCAATATTGTGAATTTCCATGGGAACACTTCCATTACTACAGAAGACCATAGGAGACAATGCCGACAGGGCTCTCCACATCAGCCAGCTGCACTGGAAGTTAGACTGCAATGTGGTATTCCTATAAATTGGTAGTATATGATAATTTACTATTAAACAAAAATTTGCATTTATTTTGTTATTTGCAATATTGTGAATTTCCCTGGGAACACTTCCATTACTACAGAAGACCATAGGTGACAATGCCGACAAGGCTCTCCACATCAGCCAGCTGCACAGGAAGTTAGACTGCAATGTGGTATTCCTATAAATTGGTAGTATATGATAATTTACTATTTAAAAGAGAAATTTGCATTTATTTTGTTATTTGCAATATTGTGAATTTCCCTGGGAACACTCCCATTACTACAGAAGACCATAGGAGACAATGCCGACAGGGCTCTCCACATCAGCCAGCTGCACAAGAAGTTAGACTGCAATGTGGTATTCCTATAAATTGGTAGTATATGATAATTTACTATTTAAAAGAGAAATTTGCATTTATTTTGTTATTTGCAATATTGTGAATTTCCCTGGGAACACTCCCATTACTACAGAAGACCATAGGAGACATTGCCGACAGGGCTCTCCACATCAGCCAGCTGCACAGGAAGTTAGACTGCAATGTGGTATTCCTATAAATTGGTAGTATATGATAATTTACTATTTAAAAGAGAAATTTACATTTATTTTGTTATTTGCAATATTGTGAATTTCCCTGGGAACACTCCCATTACTACAGAAGACCATAGGAGACAATGCCGACAGGGCTCTCCACATCAGCCATATGCACAGGAAGTTAGACTGCAATGTGGTATTCCTATAAATTGGTAGTATATGATAATTTACTATTTAAAAGAGAAATTTGCATTTATTTTGTTATTTGCAATATTGTGAATTTCCCTGGGAACACTTCCATTACTACAGAAGACCATAGGTGACAATGCCGACAGGGCTCTCCACATCAGCCAGCTGCACAGGAAGTTAGACTGCAATGTGGTATTCCTATAAATTGGTAGTATATGATAATTTACTATTTAAAAGAGAAATTTGCATTTATTTTGTTATTTGCAATATTGTGAATTTCCTTGGGAACACTTCCATTACTACAGAAGACCATAGGAGACAATGCCGACAGGGCTCTCCACATCAGCCAGCTACACAGGAAGTTAGACTGCAATGTGGTATTCCTATAAATTGGTAGTATATGATAATATACTATTTAAAAGAGAAATTTGCATTTATTTTGTTATTTGCAATATTGTGAATTTCCCTGGGAACACTCCCATTACTACAGAAGACCATAGGAGACAATGCCGACAGGTCTCTCCACATCAGCCAGCTGCACAGGAAGTTAGACTGCAATGTGGTATTCCTATAAATTGGTAGAATATGATAATTTACTATTTAAAACAGAAATTTGCATTTATTTTGTTATTTGCAATATTGTGAATTTCCCTGGGAACACTCCCATTACTACAGAAGACAATAGGAGACAATGCCGACAGGGCTCTCCACATCAGCCAGCTGCACAAGGAGTTAGACTGCAATGTGGTATTCCTATAAATTGGTAGTATATGATAATTTACTATTTAAAAGAGAAATTTGCATTTATTTTGTTATTTGCAATATTGTGAATTTCCCTGGGAACACTCCCATTACTACAGAAGACCATGGGAGCCAGTGCCGACAGGGCTCTCCACATCAGCCAGCTGCACAGGAAGTTAGACTGCAATGTGGTATTCCTATAAATTGGTAGTATATGACAATTTACTATTTAAAAGAGATATTTGCATTTATTTTGTTATTTGCAATATTGTGAATATCCCTGGGAACACTTCCATTACTACAGAAGACCATAGGAGACAATGCCGACAGGGCTCTCCACATCAGCCAGCTGCACAGGAAGTTAGACTGCAATGTGCTATTCTTATAAATTGGTAGTATATGATAATTTACTATTTAAAAGAGAAATTTGCATTTATTTTGTTATTTGCAATATTGTGAATTTCCGTGGGAACACTTCCATTACTACAGAAGACCATAGGAGACAATGCCGACAGGGCTCTCCACATCAGCCAGCTGCACAGGAAGTTAGACTGCAATGTGGTATTCCTATAAATTGGTAGTATATGATAATTTACTATTTAAAAGAGAAATTTGCATTTATTTTGTTATTTGCAATATTGTGAATTTCCGTGGGAACACTTCCATTACTACAGAAGACCATAGGAGACAATGCCGACAGGTCTCTCCACATCAGCCAGCTGCACAGGAAGTTAGACTGCAAAGTGGTATTCCTATAAATCGGTAGTATATGATAATTTACTATTTAAAAGAGATATTTGCATTTATTTTGTTATTTGCAATATTGTGAATATCCCTGGGAACACTTCCATTACTACAGAAGACCATAGGAGACAATGCCGACAGGGCTCTCCACATCAGCCAGCTGCACAGGAAGTTAGACTGCAATGTGGTATTCTTATAAATTGGTAGTATATGGTAATTTACTATTTAAAAGAGAAATTTGCATTTATTTTGTTATTTGCAATATTGTGAATTTCCGTGGGAACACTTCCATTACTACAGAAGACCATAGGAGACAATGCCGACAGGGCTCTCCACATCAGCCAGC
The DNA here is from genome assembly GCA_026315105.1 of Locusta migratoria. NCBI lineage: Eukaryota > Metazoa > Arthropoda > Insecta > Orthoptera > Acrididae > Locusta > Locusta migratoria. The sequence goes on along the minus strand of JAOYRU010000469.1, from coordinate 575,949 downwards.
TGCACAGGAAGTTAGACTGCAATGTGGTATTCCTATAAATTGGTAGTATATGATAATTTACTATTTAAACGAGAAATTTGCTTATATTTGTTATTTGCAATATTGTGAATTTCCCTGGGAACACTTCCATTACTACAGAAGACCATAGGAGACAATGCCGACAGGGCTCTCCACATCAGCCAGCTGCACAGGAAGTTAGACTGCAATGTGGTATTCCTATAAATTGGTAGTATATGATAATTTACTATTTAAAAGAGAAATTTGCATTTATTTTGTTATTTGCAATATTGTGAATTTCCCTGGGAACACTTCCATTACTACAGAAGACCATAGGAGACAAATCTGACAGGGCTCTCCACATCAGCCAGCTGCACTGGAAGTTAGACTGCAATGTGGTATTCCTATAAATTGGTAGTATATGATAATTTACTATTTAAAAGAGAAATTTGCATTTATTTTGTTATTTGCAATATTGTGAATTTCCCTGGGAACACTCCCATTACTACAGAAGACCATAGGAGACAATGCCGACAGGGCTCTCCACATCAGCCAGCTGCACAGGAAGTTAGACTGCAATGTGGTATTCCTATAAATTGGTAGTATATGATAATTTACTATTTAAAAGAGAAATTTGCATTTATTTTGTTATTTGCAATTTTGTGAATTTCCCTGGGAGCACTCCCATTACTACAGAAGACCATAGGAGACAATGCCGACAGGGCTCTCCACATCAGCCAGCTGCACAGGAAGTTAGACTGCAATGTGGTATTCCTATAAATTGGTAGTATATGATAATATACTATTTAAAAGAGAAATTTGCATTTATTTTGTTATTTGCAATTTTGTGAATTTCCCTGGGAACACTCCCATTACTACAGAAGACCATAGGAGCCAGTGCCGACAGGGCTCTCCACATCAGCCAGCTGCACAGGAAGTTAGACTGCAATGTGGTATTCCTATAAATTGGTAGTATATGATAATTTACTATTTAAAAGAGAAATTTGCATTTATTTTGTTATTTGCAATTTTGTGAATTTCCCTGGGAACACTCCCATTACTACAGAAGACCATAGGAGACAATGCCGACAGGGCTCTCCACATCAGCCAGCTGCACAGGAAGTTAGACTGCAATGTGGTATTCCTATAAATTGGTAGTATATGATAATTTACTATTTAAACGAGAAATTTGCATTTATTTTTTTATTTGCAATATTGTGAATTTCCCTGGGAACACTTCCATTACTACATAAGACCATAGGAGACAATGCCGACAGGGCTCTCCACATCAGCCAGCTGCACTGGAAGTTAGACTGCAATGTGGTATTCCTATAAATTGGTAGTATATGATAATTTACTATTAAACAAAAATTTGCATTTATTTTGTTATTTGCAATATTGTGAATTTCCCTGGGAACACTCCCATTACTACAGAAGACCATAGGAGACAATGCCGACAGGGCTCTCCACATCAGCCAGCTGCACAGGAAGTTAGACTGCAATGTGGTATTCCTATAAATTGGTAGTATATGATAATTTACTATTTAAAAGAGAAATTTGCATTTATTTTGTTATTTGCAATATTGTGAATTTCCCTGGGAACACTTCCATTACTACAGAAGACCATAGGAGACAAAGCCGACAGGGCTCTCCACATCAGCCAGCTGCACAGGAAGTTAGACTGCAATGTGGTATTCCTATAAATTGGTAGTATATGATAATTTACTATTTAAAAGAGAAATTTGCATTTATTTTGTTATTTGCAATATTGTGAATTTCCGTGGGAACACTTCCATTACTACAGAAGAACATAGGAGACAATGCCGAAAGGTCTCTCCACATCAGCCAGCTGCACAGGAAGTTAGACTGCAAAGTGGTATTCCTATAAATCGGTAGTATATGATAATTTACTATTTAAAAGAGAAATTTGCATTTATTTTGTTATTTGCAATATTGTGAATTTCCCTGGGAACACTTCCATTACTACAGAAGACCATAGGAGACAATGCCGACAGGGCTTTCCACATCAGCAAGCTGCACAAAAAGTTAGACTGCAATGTGGTATTCCTATAAATTGGTAGTATATGAATATTTACTATTTAAAAGAGAAATTTTCATTTATTTTGTTATTTGCAATATTGTGAATTTCCCTGGGAACACTTCCATTACTACAGAAGACCATAGGAGACAATGCTGACAGGGCTCTCCACATCAGCCAGCTGCACAGGAAGTTAGACTGCAATGTGGTATTCCTATAAATTGGTAGTATATGATAATTTACTATTTAAACGAGAAATTTGCTTATATTTTGTTATTTGCAATATTGTTAATTTCCCTGGGAACACTTCCATTACTACAGAAGACCATAGGAGACAATGCCGACAGGGCTCTCCACATCAGCCAGCTGCACAGGAAGTTAGACTGCAATGTGGTATTCCTATAAATTGGTAGTATATGATAATATACTATTTAAAAGAGAAATTTGCATTTATTTTGTGATTTGCAATTTTGTGAATTTCCCTGGGAACACTCCCATTACTACAGAAGACCATAGGAGCCAGTGCCGACAGGGCTCTCCACATCAGCCAGCTGCACAGGAAGTTAGACTGCAATGTGGTATTCCTATAAATTGGTAGTATATGATAATTTACTATTTAAAAGAGAAATTTGCATTTATATTGTTATTTGCAATATTGTGAATTTCCCTGGGAACACTCCCATTACTACAGAAGACCATAGGAGACAATGCCGACAGGGCTCTCCACATCAGCCAGCTGCACAGGAAGTTAGACTGCAATGTGGTATTCCTATAAATTGGTAGTATATGATAATTTACTATTTAAACGAGAAATTTGCATTTATTTTTTTATTTGCAATATTGTGAATTTCCCTGGGAACACTTCCATTACTACATAAGACCATAGGAGACAATGCCGACAGGGCTCTCCACATCAGCCAGCTGCACTGGAAGTTAGACTGCAATGTGGTATTCCTATAAATTGGTAGTATATGATAATTTACTATTAAACAAAAATTTGCATTTATTTTGTTATTTGCAATATTGTGAATTTCCCTGGGAACACTCCCATTACTACAGAAGACCATAGGAGACAATGCCGACAGGGCTCTCCACATCAGCCAGCTGCACAGGAAGTTAGACTGCAATGTGGTATTCCTATAAATTGGTAGTATATGATAATTTACTATTTAAAAGAGAAATTTGCATTTATTTTGTTATTTGCAATATTGTGAATTTCCCTGGGAACACTTCCATTACTACAGAAGACCATAGGAGACAAAGCCGACAGGGCTCTCCACATCAGCCAGCTGCACAGGAAGTTAAGACTGCAATGTGGTACTCCTTTAAATTGGTAGTATATGATAATTTACTATTTAAAAGAGAAATTTGCATTTATTTTGTTATTTGCAATATTGTGAATTTCCCTGGGAACATTCCCATTACTACAGAGGACCATAGGAGACAATGCCGACAGGGCTCTCCATATCAGCCAGCTGCACAGGAAGTTAGACTGATATGTGGTATTCCTATAGATTGGTAGTATATGATAATATACTATTTAAAAGAGAAATTTGCATTTATTTTGTTATTTGCAATTTTGTGAATTTCCCTGGGAACACTCCCATTACTACAGAAGACCATAGGAGACAATGCCGACAGGGCTCTCCACATCAGCCAGCTGCACAGGAAGTTAGACTGCAATGTGGTATTCCTATAAATTGGTAGTATATGATAATTTACTATTTAAACGAGAAATTTGCATTTATTTTGTTATTTGCAATATTGTGAATTTCCCTGGGAACACTCCCATTACTACAGAAGACCATAGGAGACAATGCCGACAGGGCTCTCCACATCAGCCAGCTGCACAGGAAGTTAGACTGCAATGTGGTATTCCTATAAATTGGTAGTATATGATAATTTACTATTTAAAAGAGAAATTTACATTTATTTTGTTATTTGCAATATTGTGAATTTCCCTGGGAACACTCCCATTACTACAGAAGACCATAGGAGACAATGCCGACAGGGCTCTCCACATCAGCCATATGCACAGGAAGTTAGACTGCAATGTGGTATTCCTATAAATTGGTAGTATATGATAATTTACTATTTAAAAGAGAAATTTGCATTTATTTTGTTATTTGCAATATTGTGAATTTCCCTGGGAACACTTCCATTACTACAGAAGACCATAGGTGACAATGCCGACAGGGCTCTCCACATCAGCCAGCTGCACAGGAAGTTAGACTGCAATGTGGTATTCCTATAAATTGGTAGTATATGATAATTTACTATTTAAAAGAGAAATTTGCATTTATTTTGTTATTTGCAATATTGTGAATTTCCTTGGGAACACTTCCATTACTACAGAAGACCATAGGAGACAATGCCGACAGGGCTCTCCACATCAGCCAGCTACACAGGAAGTTAGACTGCAATGTGGTATTCCTATAAATTGGTAGTATATGATAATATACTATTTAAAAGAGAAATTTGCATTTATTTTGTTATTTGCAATATTGTGAATTTCCCTGGGAACACTCCCATTACTACAGAAGACCATAGGAGACAATGCCGACAGGGCTCTCCACATCAGCCAGCTGCACAGGAAGTTAGACTGCAATGTGGTATTCCTATAAATTGGTAGAATATGATAATTTACTATTTAAAACAGAAATTTGCATTTATTTTGTTATTTGCAATATTGTGAATTTCCCTGGGAACACTCCCATTACTACAGAAGACAATAGGAGACAATGCCGACAGGGCTCTCCACATCAGCCAGCTGCACAAGGAGTTAGACTGCAATGTGGTATTCCTATAAATTGGTAGTATATGATAATTTACTATTTAAAAGAGAAATTTGCATTTATTTTGTTATTTGCAATATTGTGAATTTCCCTGGGAACACTCCCATTACTACAGAAGACCATGGGAGCCAGTGCCGACAGGGCTCTCCACATCAGCCAGCTGCACAGGAAGTTAGACTGCAATGTGGTATTCCTATAAATTGGTAGTATATGACAATTTACTCTTTAAAAGAGATATTTGCATTTATTTTGTTATTTGCAATATTGTGAATATCCCTGGGAACACTTCCATTACTACAGAAGACCATAGGAGACAATGCCGACAGGGCTCTCCACATCAGCCAGCTGCACAGGAAGTTAGACTGCAATGTGCTATTCTTATAAATTGGTAGTATATGATAATTTACTATTTAAAAGAGAAATTTGCATTTATTTTGTTATTTGCAATATTGTGAATTTCCGTGGGAACACTTCCATTACTACAGAAGACCATAGGAGACAATGCCGACAGGGCTCTCCACATCAGCCAGCTGCACAGGAAGTTAGACTGCAATGTGGTATTCCTATAAATTGGTAGTATATGATAATTTACTATTTAAAAGAGAAATTTGCATTTATTTTGTTATTTGCAATATTGTGAATTTCCGTGGGAACACTTCCATTACTACAGAAGACCATAGGAGACAATGCCGACAGGTCTCTCCACATCAGCCAGCTGCACAGGAAGTTAGACTGCAAAGTGGTATTCCTATAAATCGGTAGTATATGATAATTTACTATTTAAAAGAGATATTTGCATTTATTTTGTTATTTGCAATATTGTGAATATCCCTGGGAACACTTCCATTACTACAGAAGACCATAGGAGACAATGCCGACAGGGCTCTCCACATCAGCCAGCTGCACAGGAAGTTAGACTGCAATGTGGTATTCTTATAAATTGGTAGTATATGATAATTTACTATTTAAAAGAGAAATTTGCATTTATTTTGTTATTTGCAATATTGTGAATTTCCGTGGGAACACTTCCATTACTACAGAAGACCATAGGAGACAATGCCGACAGGGCTCTCCACATCAGCCAGCTGCACAGGAAGTTAGACTGCAATGTGGTATTCCTATAAATTGGTAGTATATGATAATTTACTATTTAAACGAGAAATTTGCTTATATTTGTTATTTGCAATATTGTGAATTTCCCTGGGAACACTTCCATTACTACAGAAGACCATAGGAGACAATGCCGACAGGGCTCTCCACATCAGCCAGCTGCACAGGAAGTTAGACTGCAATGTGGTATTCCTATAAATTGGTAGTATATGATAATTTACTATTTAAAAGAGAAATTTGCATTTATTTTGTTATTTGCAATATTGTGAATTTCCCTGGGAACACTTCCATTACTACAGAAGACCATAGGAGACAAATCTGACAGGGCTCTCCACATCAGCCAGCTGCACTGGAAGTTAGACTGCAATGTGGTATTCCTATAAATTGGTAGTATATGATAATTTACTATTTAAAAGAGAAATTTGCATTTATTTTGTTATTTGCAATATTGTGAATTTCCCTGGGAACACTCCCATTACTACAGAAGACCATAGGAGACAATGCCGACAGGGCTCTCCACATCAGCCAGCTGCACAGGAAGTTAGACTGCAATGTGGTATTCCTATAAATTGGTAGTATATGATAATTTACTATTTAAAAGAGAAATTTGCATTTATTTTGTTATTTGCAATTTTGTGAATTTCCCTGGGAGCACTCCCATTACTACAGAAGACCATAGGAGACAATGCCGACAGGGCTCTCCACATCAGCCAGCTGCACAGGAAGTTAGACTGCAATGTGGTATTCCTATAAATTGGTAGTATATGATAATATACTATTTAAAAGAGAAATTTGCATTTATTTTGTTATTTGCAATTTTGTGAATTTCCCTGGGAACACTCCCATTACTACAGAAGACCATAGGAGCCAGTGCCGACAGGGCTCTCCACATCAGCCAGCTGCACAGGAAGTTAGACTGCAATGTGGTATTCCTATAAATTGGTAGTATATGATAATTTACTATTTAAAAGAGAAATTTGCATTTATTTTGTTATTTGCAATTTTGTGAATTTCCCTGGGAACACTCCCATTACTACAGAAGACCATAGGAGACAATGCCGACAGGGCTCTCCACATCAGCCAGCTGCACAGGAAGTTAGACTGCAATGTGGTATTCCTATAAATTGGTAGTATATGATAATTTACTATTTAAACGAGAAATTTGCATTTATTTTTTTATTTGCAATATTGTGAATTTCCCTGGGAACACTTCCATTACTACATAAGACCATAGGAGACAATGCCGACAGGGCTCTCCACATCAGCCAGCTGCACTGGAAGTTAGACTGCAATGTGGTATTCCTATAAATTGGTAGTATATGATAATTTACTATTAAACAAAAATTTGCATTTATTTTGTTATTTGCAATATTGTGAATTTCCCTGGGAACACTCCCATTACTACAGAAGACCATAGGAGACAATGCCGACAGGGCTCTCCACATCAGCCAGCTGCACAGGAAGTTAGACTGCAATGTGGTATTCCTATAAATTGGTAGTATATGATAATTTACTATTTAAAAGAGAAATTTGCATTTATTTTGTTATTTGCAATATTGTGAATTTCCCTGGGAACACTTCCATTACTACAGAAGACCATAGGAGACAAAGCCGACAGGGCTCTCCACATCAGCCAGCTGCACAGGAAGTTAGACTGCAATGTGGTATTCCTATAAATTGGTAGTATATGATAATTTACTATTTAAAAGAGAAATTTGCATTTATTTTGTTATTTGCAATATTGTGAATTTCCGTGGGAACACTTCCATTACTACAGAAGAACATAGGAGACAATGCCGAAAGGTCTCTCCACATCAGCCAGCTGCACAGGAAGTTAGACTGCAAAGTGGTATTCCTATAAATCGGTAGTATATGATAATTTACTATTTAAAAGAGAAATTTGCATTTATTTTGTTATTTGCAATATTGTGAATTTCCCTGGGAACACTTCCATTACTACAGAAGACCATAGGAGACAATGCCGACAGGGCTTTCCACATCAGCAAGCTGCACAAAAAGTTAGACTGCAATGTGGTATTCCTATAAATTGGTAGTATATGAATATTTACTATTTAAAAGAGAAATTTTCATTTATTTTGTTATTTGCAATATTGTGAATTTCCCTGGGAACACTTCCATTACTACAGAAGACCATAGGAGACAATGCTGACAGGGCTCTCCACATCAGCCAGCTGCACAGGAAGTTAGACTGCAATGTGGTATTCCTATAAATTGGTAGTATATGATAATTTACTATTTAAACGAGAAATTTGCTTATATTTTGTTATTTGCAATATTGTTAATTTCCCTGGGAACACTTCCATTACTACAGAAGACCATAGGAGACAATGCCGACAGGGCTCTCCACATCAGCCAGCTGCACAGGAAGTTAGACTGCAATGTGGTATTCCTATAAATTGGTAGTATATGATAATTTACTATTTAAAAGAGAAATTTGCATTTATTTTGTTATTTGCAATATTGTGAATTTCCCTGGGAACACTTCCATTACTACAGAAGACCATAGGAGACAATGCTGACAGGGCTCTCCACATCAGCCAGCTGCACTGGAAGTTAGACTGCAATGTGGTATTCCTATAAATTGGTAGTATATGATAATTTACTATTTAAAAGAGAAATTTGCATTTATTTTGTTATTTGCAATATTGTGAATTTCCCTGGGAACACTCCCATTACTACAGAAGACCATAGGAGACAATGCCGACAGGGCTCTCCACATCAGCCAGCTGCACAGGAAGTTAGACTGCAATGTGGTATTCCTATAAATTGGTAGTATATGATAATTTACTATTTAAAAGAGAAATTTGCATTTATTTTGTTATTTGCAATTTTGTGAATTTCCCTGGGAACACTCCCATTACTACAGAAGACCATAGGAGACAATGCCGACAGGGCTCTCCACATCAGCCAGCTGCACAGGAAGTTAGACTGCAATGTGGTATTCCTATAAATTGGTAGTATATGATAATATACTATTTAAAAGAGAAATTTGCATTTATTTTGTGATTTGCAATTTTGTGAATTTCCCTGGGAACACTCCCATTACTACAGAAGACCATAGGAGCCAGTGCCGACAGGGCTCTCCACATCAGCCAGCTGCACAGGAAGTTAGACTGCAATGTGGTATTCCTATAAATTGGTAGTATATGATAATTTACTATTTAAAAGAGAAATTTGCATTTATTTTGTTATTTGCAATTTTGTCAATTTCCCTGGGAACACTCCCATTACTACAGAAGACCATAGGAGACAATGCCGACAGGGCTCTCCACATCAGCCAGCTGCACAGGAAGTTAGACTGCAATGTGGTATTCCTATAAATTGGTAGTATATGATAATTTACTATTTAAACGAGAAATTTGCATTTATTTTTTTATTTGCAATATTGTGAATTTCCCTGGGAACACTTCCATTACTACATAAGACCATAGGAGACAATGCCGACGGTGCTCTCCACATCAGCCAGCTGCACTGGAAGTTAGACTGCAATGTGGTATTCCTATAAATTGGTAGTATATGATAATTTACTATTAAACAAAAATTTGCATTTATTTTGTTATTTGCAATATTGTGAATTTCCCTGGGAACACTCCCATTACTACAGAAGACCATAGGAGACAATGCCGACAGGGCTCTCCACATCAGCCAGCTGCACAGGAAGTTAGACTGCAATGTGGTATTCCTATAAATTGGTAGTATATGATAATTTACTATTTAAAAGAGAAATTTGCATTTATTTTGTTATTTGCAATTTTGTGAATTTCCCTGGGAGCACTCCCATTACTACAGAAGACCATAGGAGACAATGCCGACAGGGCTCTCCACATCAGCCAGCTGCACAGGAAGTTAGACTGCAATGTGGTATTCCTATAAATTGGTAGTATATGATAATATACTATTTAAAAGAGAAATTTGCATTTATTTTGTTATTTGCAATTTTGTGAATTTCCCTGGGAACACTCCCATTACTACAGAAGACCATAGGAGCCAGTGCCGACAGGGCTCTCTACATCAGCCAGCTGCACAGGAAGTTAGACTGCAATGTGGTATTCCTATAAATTGGTAGTATATGATAATTTACTATTTAAAAGAGAAATTTGCATTTATTTTGTTATTTGCAATTTTGTGAATTTCCCTGGGAACACTCCCATTACTACAGAAGACCATAGGAGACAATGCCGACAGGGCTCTCCACATCAGCCAGCTGCACAGGAAGTTAGACTGCAATGTGGTATTCCTATAAATTGGTAGTATATGATAATTTACTATTTAAACGAGAAATTTGCATTTATTTTTTTATTTGCAATATTGTGAATTTCCCTGGGAACACTTCCATTACTACATAAGACCATAGGAGACAATGCCGACAGGGCTCTCCACATCAGCCAGCTGCACTGGAAGTTAGACTGCAATGTGGTATTCCTATAAATTGGTAGTATATGATAATTTACTATTAAACAAAAATTTGCATTTATTTTGTTATTTGCAATATTGTGAATTTCCCTGGGAACACTCCCATTACTACAGAAGACCATAGGAGACAATGCCGACAGGGCTCTCCACATCAGCCAGCTGCACAGGAAGTTAGACTGCAATGTGGTATTCCTATAAATTGGTAGTATATGATAATTTACTATTTAAAAGAGAAATTTGCATTTATTTTGTTATTTGCAATATTGTGAATTTCCCTGGGAACACTTCCATTACTACAGAAGACCATAGGAGACAAAGCCGACAGGGCTCTCCACATCAGCCAGCTGCACAGGAAGTTAGACTGCAATGTGGTATTCCTATAAATTGGTAGTATATGATAATTTACTATTTAAAAGAGAAATTTGCATTTATTTTGTTATTTGCAATATTGTGAATTTCCGTGGGAACACTTCCATTACTACAGAAGAACATAGGAGACAATGCCGAAAGGTCTCTCCACATCAGCCAGCTGCACAGGAAGTTAGACTGCAAAGTGGTATTCCTATAAATCGGTAGTATATGATAATTTACTATTTAAAAGAGAAATTTGCATTTATTTTGTTATTTGCAATATTGTGAATTTCCCTGGGAACACTTCCATTACTACAGAAGACCATAGGAGACAATGCCGACAGGGCTTTCCACATCAGCAAGCTGCACAAAAAGTTAGACTGCAATGTGGTATTCCTATAAATTGGTAGTATATGAATATTTACTATTTAAAAGAGAAATTTTCATTTATTTTGTTATTTGCAATATTGTGAATTTCCCTGGGAACACTTCCATTACTACAGAAGACCATAGGAGACAATGCTGACAGGGCTCTCCACATCAGCCAGCTGCACAGGAAGTTAGACTGCAATGTGGTATTCCTATAAATTGGTAGTATATGATAATTTACTATTTAAACGAGAAATTTGCTTATATTTTGTTATTTGCAATATTGTTAATTTCCCTGGGAACACTTCCATTACTACAGAAGACCATAGGAGACAATGCCGACAGGGCTCTCCACATCAGCCAGCTGCACAGGAAGTTAGACTGCAATGTGGTATTCCTATAAATTGGTAGTATATGATAATTTACTATTTAAAAGAGAAATTTGCATTTATTTTGTTATTTGCAATATTGTGAATTTCCCTGGGAACACTTCCATTACTACAGAAGACCATAGGAGACAATGCTGACAGGGCTCTCCACATCAGCCAGCTGCACTGGAAGTTAGACTGCAATGTGGTATTCCTATAAATTGGTAGTATATGATAATTTACTATTTAAAAGAGAAATTTGCATTTATTTTGTTATTTGCAATATTGTGAATTTCCCTGGGAACACTCCCATTACTACAGAAGACCATAGGAGACAATGCCGACAGGGCTCTCCACATCAGCCAGCTGCACAGGAAGTTAGACTGCAATGTGGTATTCCTATAAATTGGTAGTATATGATAATTTACTATTTAAAAGAGAAATTTGCATTTATTTTGTTATTTGCAATTTTGTGAATTTCCCTGGGAACACTCCCATTACTACAGAAGACCATAGGAGACAATGCCGACAGGGCTCTCCACATCAGCCAGCTGCACAGGAAGTTAGACTGCAATGTGGTATTCCTATAAATTGGTAGTATATGATAATATACTATTTAAAAGAGAAATTTGCATTTATTTTGTGATTTGCAATTTTGTGAATTTCCCTGGGAACACTCCCATTACTACAGAAGACCATAGGAGCCAGTGCCGACAGGGCTCTCCACATCAGCCAGCTGCACAGGAAGTTAGACTGCAATGTGGTATTCCTATAAATTGGTAGTATATGATAATTTACTATTTAAAAGAGAAATTTGCATTTATTTTGTTATTTGCAATTTTGTCAATTTCCCTGGGAACACTCCCATTACTACAGAAGACCATAGGAGACAATGCCGACAGGGCTCTCCACATCAGCCAGCTGCACAGGAAGTTAGACTGCAATGTGGTATTCCTATAAATTGGTAGTATATGATAATTTACTATTTAAACGAGAAATTTGCATTTATTTTTTTATTTGCAATATTGTGAATTTCCCTGGGAACACTTCCATTACTACATAAGACCATAGGAGACAATGCCGACAGGGCTCTCCACATCAGCCAGCTGCACTGGAAGTTAGACTGCAATGTGGTATTCCTATAAATTGGTAGTATATGATAATTTACTATTAAACAAAAATTTGCATTTATTTTGTTATTTGCAATATTGTGAATTTCCCTGGGAACACTCCCATTACTACAGAAGACCATAGGAGACAATGCCGACAGGGCTCTCCACATCAGCCAGCTGCACAGGAAGTTAGACTGCAATGTGGTATTCCTATAAATTGGTAGTATATGATAATTTACTATTTAAAAGAGAAATTTGCATTTATTTTGTTATTTGCAATATTGTGAATTTCCCTGGGAACACTTCCATTACTACAGAAGACCATAGGAGACAAAGCCGACAGGGCTCTCCACATCAGCCAGCTGCACAGGAAGTTAAGACTGCAATGTGGTACTCCTTTAAATTGGTAGTATATGATAATTTACTATTTAAAAGAGAAATTTGCATTTATTTTGTTATTTGCAATATTGTGAATTTCCCTGGGAACATTCCCATTACTACAGAGGACCATAGGAGACAATGCCGACAGGGCTCTCCATATCAGCCAGCTGCACAGGAAGTTAGACTGATATGTGGTATTCCTATAGATTGGTAGTATATGATAATATACTATTTAAAAGAGAAATTTGCATTTATTTTGTTATTTGCAATATTGTGAATTTCCCTGGGAACACTTCCATTACTACAGAAGACCATAGGAGACAATGCCGACAGGGCTTTCCACATCAGCAAGCTGCACAAAAAGTTAGACTGCAATGTGGTATTCCTATAAATCGGTAGTATATGATAATTTACTATTTAAAAGAGAAATTTGCATTTATTTTGTTATTTGCAATATTGTGAATTTCCCTGGGAACACTTCCATTACTACAGAAGACCATAGGAGACAATGCCGACAGGGCTTTCCACATCAGCCAGCTGCACAAAAAGTTAGACTGCAATGTGGTATTCCTATAAATTGGTAGTATATGAATATTTACTATTTAAAAGAGAAATTTTCATTTATTTTGTTATTTGCAATATTGTGAATTTCCCTGGGAACACTTCCATTACTACAGACGACCATAGGAGACAATGCTGACAGGGCTCTCCACATCAGCCAGCTGCACAGGAAGTTAGACTGCAATGTGGTATTCCTATAAATTGGTAGTATATGATAATTTACTATTTAAACGAGAAATTTGCTTATATTTTGTTATTTGCAATATTGTGAATTTCCCTGGGAACACTTCCATTACTACAGAAGACCATAGGAGACAATGCCGACAGGGCTCTCCACATCAGCCAGCTGCACAGGAAGTTAGACTGCAATGTGGTATTCCTATAAATTGGTAGTATATGATAATTTACTATTTAAAAGAGAAATTTGCATTTATTTTGTTATTTGCAATATTGTGAATTTCCCTGGGAACACTTCCATTACTACAGAAGACCATAGGAGACAAATCTGACAGGGCTCTCCACATCAGCCAGCTGCACTGGAAGTTAGACTGCAATGTGGTATTCCTATAAATTGGTAGTATATGATAATTTACTATTTAAAAGAGAAATTTGCATTTATTTTGTTATTTGCAATATTGTGAATTTCCCTGGGAACACTCCCATTACTACAGAAGACCATAGGAGACAATGCCGACAGGGCTCTCCACATCAGCCAGCTGCACAGGAAGTTAGACTGCAATGTGGTATTCCTATAAATTGGTAGTATATGATAATTTACTATTTAAAAGAGAAATTTGCATTTATTTTGTTATTTGCAATTTTGTGAATTTCCCTGGGAACACTCCCATTACTACAGAAGACCATAGGAGACAATGCCGACAGGGCTCTCCACATCAGCCAGCTGCACAGGAAGTTAGACTGCAATGTGGTATTCCTATAAATTGGTAGTATATGATAATATACTATTTAAAAGAGAAATTTGCATTTATTTTGTTATTTGCAATTTTGTGAATTTCCCTGGGAACACTCCCATTACTACAGAAGACCATAGGAGCCAGTGCCGACAGGGCTCTCCACATCAGCCAGCTGCACAGGAAGTTAGACTGCAATGTGGTATTCCTATAAATTGGTAGTATATGATAATTTACTATTTAAAAGAGAAATTTGCATTTATTTTGTTATTTGCAATTTTGTGAATTTCCCTGGGAACACTCCCATTACTACAGAAGACCATAGGAGACAATGCCGACAGGGCTCTCCACATCAGCCAGCTGCACAGGAAGTTAGACTGCAATGTGGTATTCCTATAAATTGGTAGTATATGATAATTTACTATTTAAACGAGAAATTTGCATTTATTTTTTTATTTGCAATATTGTGAATTTCCCTGGGAACACTTCCATTACTACATAAGACCATAGGAGACAATGCCGACAGGGCTCTCCACATCAGCCAGCTGCACTGGAAGTTAGACTGCAATGTGGTATTCCTATAAATTGGTAGTATATGATAATTTACTATTAAACAAAAATTTGCATTTATTTTGTTATTTGCAATATTGTGAATTTCCTTGGGAACACTCCCATTACTACAGAAGACCATAGGAGACAATGCCGACAGGGCTCTCCACATCAGCCAGCTGCACAGGAAGTTAGACTGCAATGTGGTATTCCTATAAATTGGTAGTATATGATAATTTACTATTTAAAAGAGAAATTTGCATTTATTTTGTTATTTGCAATATTGTGAATTTCCCTGGGAACACTTCCATTACTACAGAAGACCATAGGAGACAAAGCCGACAGGGCTCTCCACATCAGCCAGCTGCACAGGAAGTTAGACTGCAATGTGGTATTCCTATAAATTGGTAGTATATGATAATTTACTATTTAAAAGAGAAATTTGCATTTATTTTGTTATTTGCAATATTGTGAATTTCCGTGGGAACACTTCCATTACTACAGAAGACCATAGGAGACAATGCCGAAAGGTCTCTCCACATCAGCCAGCTGCACAGGAAGTTAGACTGCAAAGTGGTATTCCTATAAAACGGTAGTATATGATAATTTACTATTTAAAAGAGAAATTTGCATTTATTTTGTTATTTGCAATATTGTGAATTTCCCTGGGAACACTTCCATTACTACAGAAGACCATAGGAGACAATGCCGACAGGGCTTTCCACATCAGCAAGCTGCACAAAAAGTTAGACTGCAATGTGGTATTCCTATAAATTGGTAGTATATGAATATTTACTATTTAAAAGAGAAAATTTCATTTATTTTGTTATTTGCAATATTGTGAATTTCCCTGGGAACACTTCCATTACTACAGAAGACCATAGGAGACAATGCCGACAGGGCTCTCCACATCAGCCAGCTGCACAGGAAGTTAGACTGCAATGTGGTATTCCTATAAATTGGTAGTATATGATAATTTACTATTTAAACGAGAAATTTGCTTATATTTTGTTATTTGCAATATTGTGAATTTCCCTGGGAACACTTCCATTACTACAGAAGACCATAGGAGACAATGCCGACAGGGCTCTCCACATCAGCCAGCTGCACAGGAAGTTAGACTGCAATGTGGTATTCCTATAAATTGGTAGTATATGATAATTTACTATTTAAAAGAGAAATTTGCATTTATTTTGTTATTTGCAATATTGTGAATTTCCCTGGGAACACTTCCATTACTACAGAAGACCATAGGAGACAATGCTGACAGGGCTCTCCACATCAGCCAGCTGCACTGGAAGTTAGACTGCAATGTGGTATTCCTATAAATTGGTAGTATATGATAATTTACTATTTAAAAGAGAAATTTGCATTTATTTTGTTATTTGCAATATTGTGAATTTCCCTGGGAACACTCCCATTACTACAGAAGACCATAGGAGACAATGCCGACAGGGCTCTCCACATCAGCCAGCTGCACAGGAAGTTAGACTGCAATGTGGTATTCCTATAAATTGGTAGTATATGATAATTTACTATTTAAAAGAGAAATTTGCATTTATTTTGTTATTTGCAATTTTGTGAATTTCCCTGGGAACACTCCCATTACTACAGAAGACCATAGGAGACAATGCCGACAGGGCTCTCCACATCAGCCAGCTGCACAGGAAGTTAGACTGCAATGTGGTATTCCTATAAATTGGTAGTATATGATAATATACTATTTAAAAGAGAAATTTGCATTTATTTTGTGATTTGCAATTTTGTGAATTTCCCTGGGAACACTCCCATTACTACAGAAGACCATAGGAGCCAGTGCCGACAGGGCTCTCCACATCAGCCAGCTGCACAGGAAGTTAGACTGCAATGTGGTATTCCTATAAATTGGTAGTATATGATAATTTACTATTTAAAAGAGAAATTTGCATTTATTTTGTTATTTGCAATTTTGTCAATTTCCCTGGGAACACTCCCATTACTACAGAAGACCATAGGAGACAATGCCGACAGGGCTCTCCACATCAGCCAGCTGCACAGGAAGTTATACTGCAATGTGGTATTCCTATAAATTGGTAGTATATGATAATTTACTATTTAAACGAGAAATTTGCATTTATTTTTTTATTTGCAATATTGTGAATTTCCCTGGGAACACTTCCATTACTACATAAGACCATAGGAGACAATGCCGACAGGGCTCTCCACATCAGCCAGCTGCACTGGAAGTTAGACTGCAATGTGGTATTCCTATAAATTGGTAGTATATGATAATTTACTATTAAACAAAAATTTGCATTTATTTTGTTATTTGCAATATTGTGAATTTCCCTGGGAACACTCCCATTACTACAGAAGACCATAGGAGACAATGCCGACAGGGCTCTCCACATCAGCCAGCTGCACAGGAAGTTAGACTGCAATGTGGTATTCCTATAAATTGGTAGTATATGATAATTTACTATTTAAAAGAGAAATTTGCATTTATTTTGTTATTTGCAATATTGTGAATTTCCCTGGGAACACTTCCATTACTACAGAAGACCATAGGAGACAAAGCCGACAGGGCTCTCCACATCAGCCAGCTGCACAGGAAGTTAAGACTGCAATGTGGTATTCCTTTAAATTGGTAGTATATGATAATTTACTATTTAAAAGAGAAATTTGCATTTATTTTGTTATTTGCAATATTGTGAATTTCCCTGGGAACATTCCCATTACTACAGAGGACCATAGGAGACAATGCCGACAGGGCTCTCCATATCAGCCAGCTGCACAGGAAGTTAGACTGATATGTGGTATTCCTATAGATTGGTAGTATATGATAATATACTATTTAAAAGAGAAATTTGCATTTTTTTTGTTATTTGCAATATTGTGAATTTCCGTGGGAACACTCCCATTACTACAGAAGACCATAGGAGACAATGCCGACAGGGCTCTCCACATCAGCCAGCTGCACAGGAAGTTAGACTGCAATGTGGTATTCCTATAAATTGGTAGTATATGATAATTTACTATTTAAAAGAGAAATTTGCATTTATTTTGTTATTTGCAATATTGTGAATTTCCCTGGGAACACTCCCATTACTACAGAAGACCATAGGAGACAATGCCGACAGGGCTGTCCACATCAGCCAGCTGCACAGGAAGTTAGACTGCAATGTGGTATTCCTATAAATTGGTAGTATATGATAATTTACTATTTAAAAGAGAAATTTGCATTTATTTTGTTATTTGCAATATTGTGAATTTCCCTGGGAACACTCCCATTACTACAGAAGACCATAGGAGACAATGCCGACAGGGCTCTCCACATCAGCCAGCTGCACAGGAAGTTAGACTGCAATGTGGTATTCCTATAGATTGGTAGTATATGATAATATACTATTTAAAAGAGAAATTTGCATTTTTTTTGTTATTTGCAATATTGTGAATTTCCGTGGGAACACTCCCATTACTACAGAAGACCATAGGAGACAATGCGGACAGGGCTCTCCACATCAGCCAGCTGCACAGGAAGTTAGACTGCAATGTGGTATTCCTATAAATTGGTAGTATATGATAATTTACTATTTAAAAGAGAAATTTGCATTTATTTTGTTATTTGCAATATTGTGAATTTCCCTGGGAACACTTCCATTACTACAGAAGACCATAGGAGACAAAGCCGACAGGGCTCTCCACATCAGCCAGCTGCACAGGAAGTTAAGACTGCAATGTGGTATTCCTATAAAGTGGTAGTAAATGATAATTTACTATTTAAAACAGAAATTTGCATTTATTTTGTTATTTGCAATATTGTGAATTTCCCTCGGAACACTCCCATTACTACAGAAGACAATAGGAGACAATGCCGACAGGGCTCTCCACATCAGCCAGCTGCACAGGAAGTTAGACTGCAATGTGGTATTCCTATAAATTGGTAGTATATGATAATTTACTATTTAAAAGAGAAATTTGCATTTATTTTGTTATTTGCAATATTGTGAATTTCCCTGGGAACACTCCCATTACTACAGAAGACCATGGGAGCCAGAGCCGACAGGGCTCTCCACATCAGCCAGCTGCACAGGAAGTTAGACTGCAATGTGGTATTCCTATAAATTGGTAGTATATGACAATTTACTATTTAAAAGAGATATTTGCATTTATTTTGTTATTTGCAATATTGTGAATTTCCCTGGGAACACTTCCATTACTACAGAAGACCATAGGAGACAATGCCGACAGGGCTCTCCACATCAGCCAGCTGCACAGGAAGTTAGACTGCAATGTGGTATTCTTATAAATTGGTAGTATATGATAATTTACTATTTAAAAGAGAAATTTGCATTTATTTTGTTATTTGCAATATTGTGAATTTCCGTGGGAACACTTCCATTACTACAGAAGACCATAGGAGACAATGCCGACAGGGCTCTCCACATCAGCCAGCTGCACAGGAAGTTAGACTGCAATGTGGTATTCCTATAAATTGGTAGTATATGATAATTTACTATTTAAAAGAGAAATTTGCATTTATTTTGTTATTTGCAATATTGTGAATTTCCGTGGGAACACTTCCATTACTACAGAAGACCATAGGAGACAATGCCGACAGGTCTCTCCACATCAGCCAGCTGCACAGGAATTTAGACTGCAAAGTGGTATTCCTATAAATCGGTAGTATATGATAATTTACTATTTAAAAGAGAAATTTGCATTTATTTTGTTATTTGCAATATTGTGAATTTCCCTGGGAACACTTCCATTACTACAGAAGACCATAGGAGACAATGCCGACAGGGCTTTCCACATCAGCCAGCTGCACAAAAAGTTAGACTGCAATGTGGTATTCCTATAAATTGGTAGTATATGATAATTTACTATTTAAAAGAGAAATTTTCATTTATTTTGTTATTTGCAATATTGTGAAATTCCCTGGGAACACTTCCATTACTACAGAAGACCATAGGAGACAATGCTGACAGGGCTCTCCACATCAGCCAGCTGCACAGGAAGTTAGACTGCAATGTGGTATTCCTATAAATTGGTAGTATATGATAATTTACTATTTAAACGAGTAATTTGCTTATATTTTGTTATTTGCAATATTGTGAATTTCCCTGGGAACACTTCCATTACTACAGAAGACCATAGGAGACAATGCCGACAGGGCTCTCCACATCAGCCAGCTGCACAGGAAGTTAGACTAAAATGTGGTATTCCTATAAATTGGTAGTATATGATAATTTACTATTTAAAAGAGAAATTTGCATTTATTTTGTTATTTGCAATATTGTGAATTTCCCTGGGAACACTTCCATTACTACAGAAGACAATAGGAGACAATGCTGACAGGGCTCTCCACATCAGCCAGCTGCACTGGAAGTTAGACTGCAATGTGGTATTCCTATAAATTGGTAGTATATGATAATTTACTATTTAAAAGAGAAATTTGCATTTATTTTGTTATTTGCAATATTGTGAATTTCCCTGGGAACACTCCCATTACTACAGAAGACCATAGGAGACAATGCCGACAGGGCTCTCCACATCAGCCAGCTGCACAGGAAGTTAGACTGCAATGTGGTATTCCTATAAATTGGTAGTATATGATAATTTACTATTTAAAAGAGAAATTTGCATTTATTTTGTTATTTGCAATATTGTGAATTTCCCTGGGAACACTCCCATTACTACAGAAGACCATAGGAGACAATGCCGACAGGGCTCTCCACATCAGCCAGCTGCACAGGAAGTTAGACTGCAATGTGGTATTCCTATAAATTGGTAGTATATGATAATATACTATTTAAAAGAGAAATTTGCATTTATTTTGTTATTTGCAATTTTGTGAATTTCCCTGGGAACACTCCCATTACTACAGAAGACCATAGGAGCCAGTGCCGACAGGGCTCTCCACATCAGCCAGCTGCACAGGAAGTTAGACTGCAATGTGGTATTCCTATAAATTGGTAGTATATGATAATTTACTATTTAAAAGAGAAATTTGCATTTATTTTGTTATTTGCAATATTGTGAATTTCCCTGGGAACACTCCCATTACTACAGAAGACCATAGGAGACAATGCCGACAGGGCTCTCCACATCAGCCAGCTGCACAGGAAGTTAGACTGCAATGTGGTATTCCTATAAATTGGTAGTATATGATAATTTACTATTTAAAAGAGAAATTTGCATTTATTTTGTTATTTGCAATATTGTGAATTTCCCTGGGAACACTTCCATTACTACAGAAGACCATAGGAGACAATGCTGACAGGGCTCTCCACATCAGCCAGCTGCACTGGAAGTTAGACTGCAATGTGGTATTCCTATAAATTGATAGTATATGATAATTTACTATTTAAAAGAGAAATTTGCATTTATTTTGTTATTTGCAATATTGTGAATTTCCCTGGGAACACTCCCATTACTACAGAAGACCATAGGAGACAATGCCGACAGGGCTCTCCACATCAGCCAGCTGCACAGGAAGTTAGACTGCAATGTGGTATTCCTATAAATTGGTAGTATATGATAATTTACTATTCAAAAGAGAAATTTGCATTTATTTTGTTATTTGAAATATTGTGTATTTCCCTGGGAACACTTCCATTACTACAGAAGACCATATTAGACAATGACGACAGGGCTCTCCACATCAGCCAGCTGCTCAGGAAGTTAGACTGCAATGTGGTATTCCTATAAATTGGTAGTATATGATAATATACTATTTAAAAGAGAAATTTGCATTTATTTTGTTATTTGCAATTTTGTGAATTTCCCTGGGAACACTCCCATTACTACAGAAGACCATAGGAGCCAGTGCCGACAGGGCTCTCCACATCAGCCAGCTGCACAGGAAGTTAGACTGCAATGTGGTATTCCTATAAATTGGTAGTATATGATAATTTACTATTTAAAAGAGAAATTTGCATTTATTTTGTTATTTGCAATTTTGTGAATTTCCCTGGGAACACTCCCATTACTACAGAAGACCATAGGAGACAATGCCGACAGGGCTCTCCACATCAGCCAGCTGCACAAGAAGTTAGACTGCAATGTGGTATTCCTATAAATAGGTAGTATATGATAATTTACTATTTAAACGAGAAATTTGCATTTATTTTGTTATTTGCAATATTGTGAATTTCCCTGGGAACACTTCCATTACTACATAAGACCATAGGAGACAATGCCGACAGGGCTGTCCACATCAGCCAGCTGCACTGGAAGTTAGACTGCAATGTGGTATTCCTATAAATTGGTAGTATATGATAATTTACTATTAAACAAAAATTTGCATTTATTTTGTTGTTTGCAATATTGTGAATTTCCCTGGGAACACTCCCATTACTACAAAGACCATAGGAGACAATGCCGACAGGGCTCTCCACATCAGCCAGCTGCACAGGAAGTTAGATTGCAATGTGGTATTCCTATAAATTGGTAGTATATGATAATTTACTATTTAAAAGAGAAATTTGCATTTATTTTGTTATTTGCAATATTGTGAATTTCCCTGGGAACACTTCCATTACTACAGAAGACCATAGGAGACAAAGCCGACAGGGCTCTCCACATCAGCCAGCTGCACAGGAAGTTAGACTGCAATGTGGTATTCCTTTAAATTGGTAGTATATGATAATTTACTATTTAAAAGAGAAATTTGCATTTATTTTGTTATTTGCAATATTGTGAATTTCCCTGGGAACATTCCCATTACTACAGAAGACCATAGGAGACAATGTCGACAGGGCTCTCCATATCAGCCAGCTGCACAGGAAGTTAGACTGATATGTGGTATTCCTATAGATTGGTAGTATATGATAATATACTATTTAAAAGAGAAATTTGCATTTATTTTGTTATTTGCAATATTGTGAATTTCCTTGGGAACACTTCCATTACTACAGAAGACCATAGGAGCCAGTGCCGACAGGGCTCTCCACATCAGCCAGCTGCACAGGAAGTTAGACTGCAATGTGGTATTTTTATAAAGTGGTAGTAAATGATAATTTACTATTTAAAACAGAAATTTGCATTTATTTTGTTATTTGCAATATTGTGAATTTCCCTGGGAACACTCCCATTACTACAGAAGACCATAGGAGACAATGCCGACAGGGCTCTCCACATCAGCCAGCTGCACAGGAAGTTAGACTGCAATGTGGTATTCCTATAAATTGGTAGTATATGATAATTTACTATTTAAAAGAGAAATTTGCATTTATTTTGTTATTTGCAATATTGTGAATTTCCCTGGGAACACTTCCATTACTAAAGAAGACCATAGGAGACAATGCCGACAGGGCTCTCCACATCAGCCAGCTGCACAGGAAGTTATACTGCAATGTGGTATTCCTATAAAAGGGTAGTATATGATAATTTGCTATTTAAAAGAGAAATTTGCATTTATTTTGTTATTTGCAATATTGTGAATTTCCCTGGGAACACTCCCATTACTACAGACGACCATAGGAGCCAGTGCCGACAGGGCTCTCCACATCAGCCAGCTGCACAGGAAGTTAGACTGCAATGTGGTATTCCTATAAATTAGTAGTATATGACAATTTACTATTTAAAAGAGAAATTTGCATTTATTTTGTTATTTGCAATATTGTGAATTTCCCTGGGAACACTTCCATTACTACAGAAGACCATAGGAGACAAAGCCGACAGGCCTCTCCACATCAGCCAGCTGCACAGGAAGTTAAGACTGCAATGTGGTATTCCTTTAAATTGGTAGTATATGATAATTTACTATTTAAAAGAGAAATTTGCATTTATTTTGTTATTTGCAATATTGTGAATTTCCCTGGGAACATTCCCATTACTACAGAAGACCATAGGAGACAATGCCGACAGGGCTCTCCATATCAGCCAGCTGCACAGGAAGTTAGACTGATATGTGGTATTCCTATAGATTGGTAGTATATGATAATATACTATTTAAAAGAGAAATTTGCATTTATTTTGTTATTTGCAATATTGTGAATTTCCCTGGGAACACTTCCATTACTACAGAAGACCATAGGAGACAATGCTGACAGGGCTCTCCACATCAGCCAGCTGCACTGGAAGTTAGACTGCAATGTGGTATTCCTATAAATTGATAGTATATGATAATTTACTATTTAAAAGAGAAATTTGCATTTATTTTGTTATTTGCAATATTGTGAATTTCCCTGGGAACACTCCCATTACTACAGAAGACCATAGGAGACAATGCCGACAGGGCTCTCCACATCAGCCAGCTGCACAGGAAGTTAGACTGCAATGTGGTATTCCTATAAATTGGTAGTATATGATAATTTACTATTCAAAAGAGAAATTTGCATTTATTTTGTTATTTGAAATATTGTGTATTTCCCTGGGAACACTTCCATTACTACAGAAGACCATATTAGACAATGACGACAGGGCTCTCCACATCAGCCAGCTGCTCAGGAAGTTAGACTGCAATGTGGTATTCCTATAAATTGGTAGTATATGATAATATACTATTTAAAAGAGAAATTTGCATTTATTTTGTTATTTGCAATTTTGTGAATTTCCCTGGGAACACTCCCATTACTACAGAAGACCATAGGAGCCAGTGCCGACAGGGCTCTCCACATCAGCCAGCTGCACAGGAAGTTAGACTGCAATGTGGTATTCCTATAAATTGGTAGTATATGATAATTTACTATTTAAAAGAGAAATTTGCATTTATTTTGTTATTTGCAATTTTGTGAATTTCCCTGGGAACACTCCCATTACTACAGAAGACCATAGGAGACAATGCCGACAGGGCTCTCCACATCAGCCAGCTGCACAAGAAGTTAGACTGCAATGTGGTATTCCTATAAATAGGTAGTATATGATAATTTACTATTTAAACGAGAAATTTGCATTTATTTTGTTATTTGCAATATTGTGAATTTCCCTGGGAACACTTCCATTACTACATAAGACCATAGGAGACAATGCCGACAGGGCTGTCCACATCAGCCAGCTGCACTGGAAGTTAGACTGCAATGTGGTATTCCTATAAATTGGTAGTATATGATAATTTACTATTAAACAAAAATTTGCATTTATTTTGTTGTTTGCAATATTGTGAATTTCCCTGGGAACACTCCCATTACTACAAAGACCATAGGAGACAATGCCGACAGGGCTCTCCACATCAGCCAGCTGCACAGGAAGTTAGATTGCAATGTGGTATTCCTATAAATTGGTAGTATATGATAATTTACTATTTAAAAGAGAAATTTGCATTTATTTTGTTATTTGCAATATTGTGAATTTCCCTGGGAACACTTCCATTACTACAGAAGACCATAGGAGACAAAGCCGACAGGGCTCTCCACATCAGCCAGCTGCACAGGAAGTTAGACTGCAATGTGGTATTCCTTTAAATTGGTAGTATATGATAATTTACTATTTAAAAGAGAAATTTGCATTTATTTTGTTATTTGCAATATTGTGAATTTCCCTGGGAACATTCCCATTACTACAGAAGACCATAGGAGACAATGTCGACAGGGCTCTCCATATCAGCCAGCTGCACAGGAAGTTAGACTGATATGTGGTATTCCTATAGATTGGTAGTATATGATAATATACTATTTAAAAGAGAAATTTGCATTTATTTTGTTATTTGCAATATTGTGAATTTCCTTGGGAACACTTCCATTACTACAGAAGACCATAGGAGCCAGTGCCGACAGGGCTCTCCACATCAGCCAGCTGCACAGGAAGTTAGACTGCAATGTGGTATTTTTATAAAGTGGTAGTAAATGATAATTTACTATTTAAAACAGAAATTTGCATTTATTTTGTTATTTGCAATATTGTGAATTTCCCTGGGAACACTCCCATTACTACAGAAGACCATAGGAGACAATGCCGACAGGGCTCTCCACATCAGCCAGTTGCACAGGAAGTTAGACTGCAATGTGGTATTCCTATAAATTGGTAGTATATGATAATTTACTATTTAAAAGAGAAATTTGCATTTATTTTGTTATTTGCAATATTGTGAATTTCCCTGGGAACACTTCCATTACTAAAGAAGACCATAGGAGACAATGCCGACAGGGCTCTCCACATCAGCCAGCTGCACAGGAAGTTATACTGCAATGTGGTATTCCTATAAAAGGGTAGTATATGATAATTTACTATTTAAAAGAGAAATTTGCATTTATTTTGTTATTTGCAATATTGTGAATTTCCCTGGGAACACTCCCATTACTACAGACGACCATAGGAGCCAGTGCCGACAGGGCTCTCCACATCAGCCAGCTGCACAGGAAGTTAGACTGCAATGTGGTATTCCTATAAAATAGTAGTATATGACAATTTACTATTTAAAAGAGAAATTTGCATTTATTTTGTTATTTGCAATATTGTGAATTTCCCTGGGAACACTTCCATTACTACAGAAGACCATAGGAGACAATGCCAACAGGGCTCTCCACATCAGCCAGCTGCACAGGAAGTTAGACTGCAATGTGGTATTCCTATAAATTGGTAGTATATGATAATTTATTATTTAAAAGAGAAATTTGCATTTATTTTGTTATTTGCAATATTGTGAATTTCCCTGGGAACACTTCCATTACTACAGAAGACCATAGGAGACAATGCCGACAGGGCTCTCCACATCAGCCAGCTGCACAGGTTGTTAGACTGCAATGTGGTATTCCTATAAATTGGTAGTATATGACAATTTACTATTTAAAAGAGAAATTTGCATTTATTTTGTTATTTGCAATATTGTGAATTTCCCTGGCAACACTTCCATTACTACAGAAGACCATAGGAGACAATGCCGACAGGGCTCTCCACATCAGCCAGCTGCACAGGAAGTTAGACTGCAATGTGGTATTCCTATAAATTGGTAGTATATGATAATTTACTATTTAAAAGAGAAATTTGCATTTATTTTGTTATTTGCAATATTGTGAATTTCCCTGGGAACACTTCCATTACTACAGAAGACCATAGGAGACAATGCCGACAGGGCTCTCCACATCAGCCAGCTGCACAGGAAGTTAGACTGCAATGTGGTATTCCTATAAATTGGTAGTATATGATAATTTACTATTTAAAAGAGAAATTTGCATTTATTTTGTTATTTGAGATATTGTGAATTTCCCTGGGAACACTTCCATTACTACAGAAGACCATAGGAGACAATGCTGACAGGGCTCTCCACATCAGCCAGCTGCACTGGAAGTTAGACTGCAATGTGGTATTCCTATAAATTGGTAGTATATGATAATTTACTATTTAAAAGAGAAATTTGCATTTATTTTGTTATTTGCAATATTGTGAATTTCCCTGGGAACACTCCCATTACTACAGAAGACCATAGGAGACAATGCCGACAGGGCTCTCCACATCAGCCAGCTGCACAGGAAGTTAGACTGCAATGTGGTATTCCTATAAATTGGTAGTATATGATAATTTACTATTTAAACGAGAAATTTGCATTTATTTTGTTATTTGCAATATTGTGAATTTCCCTGGGAACACTTCCATTACTACATAAGACCATAGGAGACAATGCCGACAGGGCTCTCCACATCAGCCAGCTGCACTGGAAGTTAGACTGCAATGTGGTATTCCTATAAATTGGTAGTATATGATAATTTACTATTAAACAAAAATTTGCATTTATTTTGTTATTTGCAATATTGTGAATATCCCTGGGAACACTCCCATTACTACAGAAGGCCATAGGAGACAATGCCGACAGGGCTCTCCACATCAGCCAGCTGCACAGGAAGTTAGACTGCAATGTGGTATTCCTTTAAATTGGTATAATATGATAATTTACTATTTAAAAGAGAAATTTCCATTTATTTTGTTATGTGCAATATTGTGAATTTCCCTGGGAACACTTCCATTACTACAGTAGACCATAGGAGCCAATGCCGACAGGGCTCTCCACATCAGCCAGCTGCACAGGAAGTTAGACTGCAATGTGATATTCCTATAAATTGGTAGAATATGATAATTTACTATTTAAAAGAGAAATTTGCATTTATTTTGTTATTTGCAATATTGTGAATTTCCCTGGGAACACTTCCATTACTACAGAAGACCATAGGAGCCAATGCCGACAGGGCTCTCCACATCAGCCAGCTGCACAGGAAGTTAGACTGCAATGTGGTATTCCTATAAATTGGTAGAATATGATAATTTACTATTTAAAAGAGAAATTTGCATTTATTTTGTTATTTGCAATATTGTGAATTTCCCTGGGAACACTTCCATTACTACAGATGACCATAGGAGACAAAGCCGACAGGGCTCTCCATATCAGCCATCTGCACAGGAAGTTAGACTGCAATGTGGTATTCCTTTAAATTGGTAGTATATGATAATTTACTATTTAAAAGAGAAATTTGCATTTATTTTGTTATTTGCAATATTGTGAATTTCCCTGGGAACACTCCCATTACTACAGAAGACCATAGGAGACAATGCCGAGAGGGCTCTCCATATCAGCCAGCTGCACAGGAAGTTAGACTGATATGTGGTATTCCTATAGATTGGTAGTATATGATAATATACTATTTAAAAGAGAAATTTGCATTTATTTTGTTATTTGCAATATTGTGAATTTCCCTGGGAACACTTCCATTACTACAGAAGACCATAGGAGACAATGCCAACAGGGCTCTCCACATCAGCCAGCTGCACAGGAAGTTAGACTGCAATGTGGTATTCCTATAAATTGGTAGTATATGATAATTTACTATTTAAAAGAGAAATTTGCATTTATTTTGTTATTTGCAATATTGTGAATTTCCCTGGGAACACTTCCATTACTACAGAAGACCATAGGAGACAATGCCGACAGGGCTCTCCACATCAGCCAGCTGCACAGGTTGTTAGACTGCAATGTGGTATTCCTATAAATTGGTAGTATATGACAATTTACTATTTAAAAGAGAAATTTGCATTTATTTTGTTATTTGCAATATTGTGAATTTCCCTGGCAACACTTCCATTACTACAGAAGACCATAGGAGACAATGCCGACAGGGCTCTCCATATCAGCCAGCTGCACAGGAAGTTAGACTGATATGTGGTATTCCTATAGATTGGTAGTATATGATAATATACTATTTAAAAGAGAAATTTGCATTTATTTTGTTATTTGCAATATTGTGAATTTCCTTGGGAACACTTCCATTACTACAGAAGACCATAGGAGCCAGTGCCGACAGGGCTCTCCACATCAGCCAGCTGCACAGGAAGTTAGACTGCAATGTGGTATTTTTATAAAGTGGTAGTAAATGATAATTTACTATTTAAAACAGAAATTTGCATTTATTTTGTTATTTGCAATATTGTGAATTTCCCTGGGAACACTCCCATTACTACAGAAGACCATAGGAGACAATGCCGACAGGGCTCTCCACATCAGCCAGTTGCACAGGAAGTTAGACTGCAATGTGGTATTCCTATAAATTGGTAGTATATGATAATTTACTATTTAAAAGAGAAATTTGCATTTATTTTGTTATTTGCAATATTGTGAATTTCCCTGGGAACACTTCCATTACTAAAGAAGACCATAGGAGACAATGCCGACAGGGCTCTCCACATCAGCCAGCTGCACAGGAAGTTATACTGCAATGTGGTATTCCTATAAAAGGGTAGTATATGATAATTTGCTATTTAAAAGAGAAATTTGCATTTATTTTGTTATTTGCAATATTGTGAATTTCCCTGGGAACACTCCCATTACTACAGACGACCATAGGAGCCAGTGCCGACAGGGCTCTCCACATCAGCCAGCTGCACAGGAAGTTAGACTGCAATGTGGTATTCCTATAAATTAGTAGTATATGACAATTTACTATTTAAAAGAGAAATTTGCATTTATTTTGTTATTTGCAATATTGTGAATTTCCCTGGGAACACTTCCATTACTACAGAAGACCATAGGAGACAATGCCAACAGGGCTCTCCACATCAGCCAGCTGCACAGGAAGTTAGACTGCAATGTGGTATTCCTATAAATTGGTAGTATATGATAATTTATTATTTAAAAGAGAAATTTGCATTTATTTTGTTATTTGCAATATTGTGAATTTCCCTGGGAACACTTCCATTACTACAGAAGACCATAGGAGACAATGCCGACAGGGCTCTCCACATCAGCCAGCTGCACAGGTTGTTAGACTGCAATGTGGTATTCCTATAAATTGGTAGTATATGACAATTTACTATTTAAAAGAGAAATTTGCATTTATTTTGTTATTTGCAATATTGTGAATTTCCCTGGCAACACTTCCATTACTACAGAAGACCATAGGAGACAATGCCGACAGGGCTCTCCACATCAGCCAGCTGCACAGGAAGTTAGACTGCAATGTGGTATTCCTATAAATTGGTAGTATATGATAATTTACTATTTAAAAGAGAAATTTGCATTTATTTTGTTATTTGCAATATTGTGAATTTCCCTGGGAACACTTCCATTACTACAGAAGACCATAGGAGACAATGCCGACAGGGCTCTCCACATCAGCCAGCTGCACAGGAAGTTAGACTGCAATGTGGTATTCCTATAAATTGGTAGTATATGATAATTTACTATTTAAAAGAGAAATTTGCATTTATTTTGTTATTTGAGATATTGTGAATTTCCCTGGGAACACTTCCATTACTACAGAAGACCATAGGAGACAATGCTGACAGGGCTCTCCACATCAGCCAGCTGCACTGGAAGTTAGACTGCAATGTGGTATTCCTATAAATTGGTAGTATATGATAATTTACTATTTAAAAGAGAAATTTGCATTTATTTTGTTATTTGCAATATTGTGAATTTCCCTGGGAACACTCCCATTACTACAGAAGACCATAGGAGACAATGCCGACAGGGCTCTCCACATCAGCCAGCTGCACAGGAAGTTAGACTGCAATGTGGTATTCCTATAAATTGGTAGTATATGATAATTTACTATTTAAACGAGAAATTTGCATTTATTTTGTTATTTGCAATATTGTGAATTTCCCTGGGAACACTTCCATTACTACATAAGACCATAGGAGACAATGCCGACAGGGCTCTCCACATCAGCCAGCTGCACTGGAAGTTAGACTGCAATGTGGTATTCCTATAAATTGGTAGTATATGATAATTTACTATTAAACAAAAATTTGCATTTATTTTGTTATTTGCAATATTGTGAATATCCCTGGGAACACTCCCATTACTACAGAAGGCCATAGGAGACAATGCCGACAGGGCTCTCCACATCAGCCAGCTGCACAGGAAGTTAGACTGCAATGTGGTATTCCTTTAAATTGGTATAATATGATAATTTACTATTTAAAAGAGAAATTTCCATTTATTTTGTTATGTGCAATATTGTGAATTTCCCTGGGAACACTTCCATTACTACAGTAGACCATAGGAGCCAATGCCGACAGGGCTCTCCACATCAGCCAGCTGCACAGGAAGTTAGACTGCAATGTGATATTCCTATAAATTGGTAGAATATGATAATTTACTATTTAAAAGAGAAATTTGCATTTATTTTGTTATTTGCAATATTGTGAATTTCCCTGGGAACACTTCCATTACTACAGAAGACCATAGGAGCCAATGCCGACAGGGCTCTCCACATCAGCCAGCTGCACAGGAAGTTAGACTGCAATGTGGTATTCCTATAAATTGGTAGAATATGATAATTTACTATTTAAAAGAGAAATTTGCATTTATTTTGTTATTTGCAATATTGTGAATTTCCCTGGGAACACTTCCATTACTACAGATGACCATAGGAGACAAAGCCGACAGGGCTCTCCACATCAGCCATCTGCACAGGAAGTTAGACTGCAATGTGGTATTCCTTTAAATTGGTAGTATATGATAATTTACTATTTAAAAGAGAAATTTGCATTTATTTTGTTATTTGCAATATTGTGAATTTCCCTGGGAACACTCCCATTACTACAGAAGACCATAGGAGACAATGCCGAGAGGGCTCTCCATATCAGCCAGCTGCACAGGAAGTTAGACTGATATGTGGTATTCCTATAGATTGGTAGTATATGATAATATACTATTTAAAAGAGAAATTTGCATTTATTTTGTTATTTGCAATATTGTGAATTTCCCTGGGAACACTTCCATTACTACAGAAGACCATAGGAGACAATGCCAACAGGGCTCTCCACATCAGCCAGCTGCACAGGAAGTTAGACTGCAATGTGGTATTCCTATAAATTGGTAGTATATGATAATTTACTATTTAAAAGAGAAATTTGCATTTATTTTGTTATTTGCAATATTGTGAATTTCCCTGGGAACACTTCCATTACTACAGAAGACCATAGGAGACAATGCCGACAGGGCTCTCCACATCAGCCAGCTGCACAGGTTGTTAGACTGCAATGTGGTATTCCTATAAATTGGTAGTATATGACAATTTACTATTTAAAAGAGAAATTTGCATTTATTTTGTTATTTGCAATATTGTGAATTTCCCTGGCAACACTTCCATTACTACAGAAGACCATAGGAGACAATGCCGACAGGGCTCTCCACATCAGCCAGCTGCACAGGAAGTTAGACTGCAATGTGGTATTCCTATAAATTGGTAGTATATGATAATTTACTATTTAAAAGAGAAATTTGCATTTATTTTGTTATTTGCAATATTGTGAATTTCCCTGGGAACACTTCCATTACTACAGAAGACCATAGGAGACAATGCCGACAGGGCTCTCCACATCAGCCAGCTGCACAGGAAGTTAGACTGCAATGTGGTATTCCTATAAATTGGTAGTATATGATAATTTACTATTTAAAAGAGAAATTTGCATTTATTTTGTTATTTGAGATATTGTGAATTTCCCTGGGAACACTTCCATTACTACAGAAGACCATAGGAGACAATGCTGACAGGGCTCTCCACATCAGCCAGCTGCACTGGAAGTTAGACTGCAATGTGGTATTCCTATAAATTGGTAGTATATGATAATTTACTATTTAAAAGAGAAATTTGCATTTATTTTGTAATTTGCAATATTGTGAATTTACCTGGGAACACTCCCATTACTACAGAAGACCATAGGAGACAATGCCGACAGGGCTCTCCACATCAGCCAGCTGCACAGGAAGTTAGACTGCAATGTGGTATTCCTATAAATTGGTAGTATATGATAATTTACTATTTAAACGAGAAATTTGCATTTATTTTGTTATTTGCAATATTGTGAATTTCCCTGGGAACACTTCCATTACTACATAAGACCATAGGAGACAATGCCGACAGGGCTCTCCACATCAGCCAGCTGCACTGGAAGTTAGACTGCAATGTGGTATTCCTATAAATTAGTAGTATATGATAATTTACTATTAAACAAAAATTTGCATTTATTTTGTTATTTGCAATATTGTGAATATCCCTGGGAACACTCCCATTACTACAGAAGACCATAGGAGCCAATGCCGACAGGGCTCTCCACATCAGCCAGCTGCACAGGAAGTTAGACTGCAATGTGGTATTCCTTTAAATTGGTATAATATGATAATTTACTATTTAAAAGAGAAATTTCCATTTATTTTGTTATGTGCAATATTGTGAATTTCCCTGGGAACACTTCCATTACTACAGAAGACCATAGGAGCCAATGCCGACAGGGCTCTCCACATCAGCCAGCTGCACAGGAAGTTAGACTGCAATGTGATATTCCTATAAATTGGTAGAATATGATAATTTACTATTTAAAAGAGAAATTTGCATTTATTTTGTTATTTGCAATATTGTGAATTTCCCTGGGAACACTTCCATTACTACAGAAGACCATAGGAGACAATGCCGACAGGTCTCTCCACATCAGCCAGCTGCACAGGAAGTTAGACTGCAATGTGGTATTCCTATAAATTGGTAGAATATGATAATTTACTATTTAAAAGAGAAATTTGCATTTATTTTGTTATTTGCAATATCGTGAATTTCCCTGGGTACACTTCCATTACTACAGAAGACCATAGGAGACAATGCCGACAGGTCTCTCCACATCAGCCAGCTGCGCAGGAAGTTAGACTGCAATGTGGTATTCCTATAAATTGGTAGAATATGATAATTTACTATTTAAAAGAAAATTTGCATTTATTTTGTTTTTTGCAATATTGTGAATTTCCCTGGGAACACTTCCATTACTAAAGAAGACCATAGGAGCCAATGCCGACAGGGCTCTCCACATCAGCCAGCTGCACAGGAAGTTAGACTGCAATGTGGTATTCCTATAAATTGGTAGTATATGATAATTTATTATTTAAAAGAGAAATTTGCATTTATTTTGTTATTTGCAATATTGTGAATTTCCCTGGGAACACTTCCATTACTACAGAAGACCATAGGAGACAATGCCGACAGGGCTCTCCACATCAGCCAGCTGCACAGGTTGTTAGACTGCAATGTGGTATTCCTATAAATTGGTAGTATATGACAATTTACTATTTAAAAGAGAAATTTGCATTTATTTTGTTATTTGCAATATTGTGAATTTCCCTGGCAACACTTCCATTACTACAGAAGACCATAGGAGACAATGCCGACAGGGCTCTCCACATCAGCCAGCTGCACAGGAAGTTAGACTGCAATGTGGTATTCCTATAAATTGGTAGTATATGATAATTTACTATTTAAAAGAGAAATTTGCATTTATTTTGTTATTTGCAATATTGTGAATTTCCCTGGGAACACTTCCATTACTACAGAAGACCATAGGAGACAATGCCGACAGGGCTCTCCACATCAGCCAGCTGCACAGGAAGTTAGACTGCAATGTGGTATTCCTATAAATTGGTAGTATATGATAATTTACTATTTAAAAGAGAAATTTGCATTTATTTTGTTATTTGAGATATTGTGAATTTCCCTGGGAACACTTCCATTACTACAGAAGACCATAGGAGACAATGCTGACAGGGCTCTCCACATCAGCCAGCTGCACTGGAAGTTAGACTGCAATGTGGTATTCCTATAAATTGGTAGTATATGATAATTTACTATTTAAAAGAGAAATTTGGATTTATTTTGTAATTTGCAATATTGTGAATTTACCTGGGAACACTCCCATTACTACAGAAGACCATAGGAGACAATGCCGACAGGGCTCTCCACATCAGCCAGCTGCACAGGAAGTTAGACTGCAATGTGGTATTCCTATAAATTGGTAGTATATGATAATTTACTATTTAAACGAGAAATTTGCATTTATTTTGTTATTTGCAATATTGTGAATTTCCCTGGGAACACTTCCATTACTACATAAGACCATAGGAGACAATGCCGACAGGGCTCTCCACATCAGCCAGCTGCACTGGAAGTTAGACTGCAATGTGGTATTCCTATAAATTAGTAGTATATGATAATTTACTATTAAACAAAAATTTGCATTTATTTTGTTATTTGCAATATTGTGAATATCCCTGGGAACACTCCCATTACTACAGAAGACCATAGGAGCCAATGCCGACAGGGCTCTCCACATCAGCCAGCTGCACAGGAAGTTAGACTGCAATGTGATATTCCTTTAAATTGGTATAATATGATAATTTACTATTTAAAAGAGAAATTTCCATTTATTTTGTTATGTGCAATATTGTGAATTTCCCTGGGAACACTTCCATTACTACAGAAGACCATAGGAGCCAATGCCGACAGGGCTCTCCACATCAGCCAGCTGCACAGGAAGTTAGACTGCAATGTGATATTCCTATAAATTGGTAGAATATGATAATTTACTATTTAAAAGAGAAATTTGCATTTATTTTGTTATTTGCAATATTGTGAATTTCCCTGGGAACACTTCCATTACTACAGAAGACCATAGGAGACAATGCCGACAGGTCTCTCCACATCAGCCAGCTGCACAGGAAGTTAGACTGCAATGTGGTATTCCTATAAATTGGTAGAATATGATAATTTACTATTTAAAAGAGAAATTTGCATTTATTTTGTTATTTGCAATATCGTGAATTTCCCTGGGTACACTTCCATTACTACAGAAGACCATAGGAGACAATGCCGACAGGTCTCTCCACATCAGCCAGCTGCGCAGGAAGTTAGACTGCAATGTGGTATTCCTATAAATTGGTAGAATATGATAATTTACTATTTAAAAGAAAATTTGCATTTATTTTGTTTTTTGCAATATTGTGAATTTCCCTGGGAACACTTCCATTACTAAAGAAGACCATAGGAGCCAATGCCGACAGGGCTCTCCACATCAGCCAGCTGCACAGGAAGTTAGACTGCAATGTGGTATTCCTATAAATTGGTAGTATATGATAATTTATTATTTAAAAGAGAAATTTGCATTTATTTTGTTATTTGCAATATTGTGAATTTCCCTGGGAACACTTCCATTACTACAGAAGACCATAGGAGACAATGCCGACAGGGCTCTCCACATCAGCCAGCTGCACAGGTTGTTAGACTGCAATGTGGTATTCCTATAAATTGGTAGTATATGACAATTTACTATTTAAAAGAGAAATTTGCATTTATTTTGTTATTTGCAATATTGTGAATTTCCCTGGCAACACTTCCATTACTACAGAAGACCATAGGAGACAATGCCGACAGGGCTCTCCACATCAGCCAGCTGCACAGGAAGTTAGACTGCAATGTGGTATTCCTATAAATTGGTAGTATATGATAATTTACTATTTAAAAGAGAAATTTGCATTTATTTTGTTATTTGCAATATTGTGAATTTCCCTGGGAACACTTCCATTACTACAGAAGACCATAGGAGACAATGCCGACAGGGCTCTCCACATCAGCGAGCTGCACAGGAAGTTAGACTGCAATGTGGTATTCCTATAAATTGGTAGTATATGATAATTTACTATTTAAAAGAGAAATTTGCATTTATTTTGTTATTTGAGATATTGTGAATTTCCCTGGGAACACTTCCATTACTACAGAAGACCATAGGAGACAATGCTGACAGGGCTCTCCACATCAGCCAGCTGCACTGGAAGTTAGACTGCAATGTGGTATTCCTATAAATTGGTAGTATATGATAATTTACTATTTAAAAGAGAAATTTGCATTTATTTTGTTATTTGCAATATTGTGAATTTCCCTGGGAACACTCCCATTACTACAGAAGACCATAGGAGACAATGCCGACAGGGCTCTCCACATCAGCCAGCTGCACAGGAAGTTAGACTGCAATGTGGTATTCCTATAAATTGGTAGTATATGATAATTTACTATTTAAACGAGAAATTTGCATTTATTTTGTTATTTGCAATATTGTGAATTTCCCTGGGAACACTTCCATTACTACATAAGACCATAGGAGACAATGCCGACAGGGCTCTCCACATCAGCCAGCTGCACTGGAAGTTAGACTGCAATGTGGTATTCCTATAAATTGGTAGTATATGATAATTTACTATTAAACAAAAATTTGCATTTATTTTGTTATTTGCAATATTGTGAATATCCCTGGGAACACTCCCATTACTACAGAAGGCCATAGGAGACAATGCCGACAGGGCTCTCCACATCAGCCAGCTGCACAGGAAGTTAGACTGCAATGTGGTATTCCTTTAAATTGGTATAATATGATAATTTACTATTTAAAAGAGAAATTTCCATTTATTTTGTTATGTGCAATATTGTGAATTTCCCTGGGAACACTTCCATTACTACAGTAGACCATAGGAGCCAATGCCGACAGGGCTCTCCACATCAGCCAGCTGCACAGGAAGTTAGACTGCAATGTGATATTCCTATAAATTGGTAGAATATGATAATTTACTATTTAAAAGAGAAATTTGCATTTATTTTGTTATTTGCAATATTGTGAATTTCCCTGGGAACACTTCCATTACTACAGAAGACCATAGGAGCCAATGCCGACAGGGCTCTCCACATCAGCCAGCTGCACAGGAAGTTAGACTGCAATGTGGTATTCCTATAAATTGGTAGAATATGATAATTTACTATTTAAAAGAGAAATTTGCATTTATTTTGTTATTTGCAATATTGTGAATTTCCCTGGGAACACTTCCATTACTACAGATGACCATAGGAGACAAAGCCGACAGGGCTCTCCACATCAGCCATCTGCACAGGAAGTTAGACTGCAATGTGGTATTCCTTTAAATTGGTAGTATATGATAATTTACTATTTAAAAGAGAAATTTGCATTTATTTTGTTATTTGCAATATTGTGAATTTCCCTGGGAACACTCCCATTACTACAGAAGACCATAGGAGACAATGCCGAGAGGGCTCTCCATATCAGCCAGCTGCACAGGAAGTTAGACTGATATGTGGTATTCCTATAGATTGGTAGTATATGATAATATACTATTTAAAAGAGAAATTTGCATTTATTTTGTTATTTGCAATATTGTGAATTTCCCTGGGAACACTTCCATTACTACAGAAGACCATAGGAGACAATGCCAACAGGGCTCTCCACATCAGCCAGCTGCACAGGAAGTTAGACTGCAATGTGGTATTCCTATAAATTGGTAGTATATGATAATTTACTATTTAAAAGAGAAATTTGCATTTATTTTGTTATTTGCAATATTGTGAATTTCCCTGGGAACACTTCCATTACTACAGAAGACCATAGGAGACAATGCCGACAGGGCTCTCCACATCAGCCAGCTGCACAGGTTGTTAGACTGCAATGTGGTATTCCTATAAATTGGTAGTATATGACAATTTACTATTTAAAAGAGAAATTTGCATTTATTTTGTTATTTGCAATATTGTGAATTTCCCTGGCAACACTTCCATTACTACAGAAGACCATAGGAGACAATGCCGACAGGGCTCTCCACATCAGCCAGCTGCACAGGAAGTTAGACTGCAATGTGGTATTCCTATAAATTGGTAGTATATGATAATTTACTATTTAAAAGAGAAATTTGCATTTATTTTGTTATTTGCAATATTGTGAATTTCCCTGGGAACACTTCCATTACTACAGAAGACCATAGGAGACAATGCCGACAGGGCTCTCCACATCAGCCAGCTGCACAGGAAGTTAGACTGCAATGTGGTATTCCTATAAATTGGTAGTATATGATAATTTACTATTTAAAAGAGAAATTTGCATTTATTTTGTTATTTGAGATATTGTGAATTTCCCTGGGAACACTTCCATTACTACAGAAGACCATAGGAGACAATGCTGACAGGGCTCTCCACATCAGCCAGCTGCACTGGAAGTTAGACTGCAATGTGGTATTCCTATAAATTGGTAGTATATGATAATTTACTATTTAAAAGAGAAATTTGCATTTATTTTGTAATTTGCAATATTGTGAATTTACCT
This sequence comes from Locusta migratoria, assembly GCA_026315105.1. NCBI lineage: Eukaryota > Metazoa > Arthropoda > Insecta > Orthoptera > Acrididae > Locusta > Locusta migratoria. Next base: position 536,643 of record JAOYRU010000469.1, on the reverse strand, counting down.
GGGAACACTCCCATTACTACAGAAGACCATAGGAGACAATGCCGACAGGGCTCTCCACATCAGCCAGCTGCACAGGAAGTTAGACTGCAATGTGGTATTCCTATAAATTGGTAGTATATGATAATTTACTATTTAAACGAGAAATTTGCATTTATTTTGTTATTTGCAATATTGTGAATTTCCCTGGGAACACTTCCATTACTACATAAGACCATAGGAGACAATGCCGACAGGGCTCTCCACATCAGCCAGCTGCACTGGAAGTTAGACTGCAATGTGGTATTCCTATAAATTAGTAGTATATGATAATTTACTATTAAACAAAAATTTGCATTTATTTTGTTATTTGCAATATTGTGAATATCCCTGGGAACACTCCCATTACTACAGAAGACCATAGGAGCCAATGCCGACAGGGCTCTCCACATCAGCCAGCTGCACAGGAAGTTAGACTGCAATGTGGTATTCCTTTAAATTGGTATAATATGATAATTTACTATTTAAAAGAGAAATTTCCATTTATTTTGTTATGTGCAATATTGTGAATTTCCCTGGGAACACTTCCATTACTACAGAAGACCATAGGAGCCAATGCCGACAGGGCTCTCCACATCAGCCAGCTGCACAGGAAGTTAGACTGCAATGTGATATTCCTATAAATTGGTAGAATATGATAATTTACTATTTAAAAGAGAAATTTGCATTTATTTTGTTATTTGCAATATTGTGAATTTCCCTGGGAACACTTCCATTACTACAGAAGACCATAGGAGACAATGCCGACAGGTCTCTCCACATCAGCCAGCTGCACAGGAAGTTAGACTGCAATGTGGTATTCCTATAAATTGGTAGAATATGATAATTTACTATTTAAAAGAGAAATTTGCATTTATTTTGTTATTTGCAATATCGTGAATTTCCCTGGGTACACTTCCATTACTACAGAAGACCATAGGAGACAATGCCGACAGGTCTCTCCACATCAGCCAGCTGCGCAGGAAGTTAGACTGCAATGTGGTATTCCTATAAATTGGTAGAATATGATAATTTACTATTTAAAAGAAAATTTGCATTTATTTTGTTTTTTGCAATATTGTGAATTTCCCTGGGAACACTTCCATTACTAAAGAAGACCATAGGAGCCAATGCCGACAGGGCTCTCCACATCAGCCAGCTGCACAGGAAGTTAGACTGCAATGTGGTATTCCTATAAATTGGTAGAATATGATAATTTACTATTTAAAAGAGAAATTTGCATTTATTTTGTTATTTGCAATATTGTGAATTTCCCTGGGAACACTTCCATTACTACAGAAGACCATAGGAGCCAATGCCGACAGGGCTCTCCACATCAGCCAGCTGCACAGGAAGTTAGACTGCAATGTGGTATTCCTATAAATTGGTAGAATATGATAATTTACTATTTAAAAGAGAAATTTGCATTTATTTTGTTATTTGCAATATTGTGAATTTCCCTGGGAACACTTCCTTTACTACAGAAGACCATAGGAGACAATGCCGAGAGGGCTCTCCATATCAGCCAGCTGCACAGGAAGTTAGACTGATATGTGGTATTCCTATAGATTGGTAGTATATGATAATTTACTATTTAAAAGAGAAATTTGCATTTATTTTGTTATTTGCAATATTGTGAATTTCCGTGGGAACACTCCCATTACTACAGAAGACCATAGGAGACAATGCCGAGAGGGCTCTCCATATCAGCCAGCTGCACAGGAAGTTAGACTGATATGTGGTATTCCTATAGATTGGTAGTACATGATAATATACTATTTAAAAGAGAAATTTGCATTTATTTTGTTATTTGCAATATTGTGAATTTCCGTGGGAACACTTCCATTACTACAGAAGACCATAGGAGACAATGCCGACAGGTCTCTCCACATAAGCCAGCTGCACAGGAAGTTAGACTGCAAAGTGGTATTCCTATAAATTGGTAGTATATGATAATTTACTATTTAAAAGAGAAATTTGCATCTATTTTGTTATTTGCAATATTGTGAATTTCCCTGGGAACACTTCCATTACTACAGAAGACCATAGGAGACAATGCCGACAGGGCTCTCCACATCAGCCAGCTGCACAAAAAGTTAGACTGCAATGTGGTATTCCTATAAATTGGTAGTATATGATAATTTACTATTTAAACGAGAAATTTGCATTTATTTTGTTATTTGCAATATTGTGAATATCCCTGGGAACACTCCCATTACTACAGAAGACCATAGGAGCCAATGCCGACAGGGCTCTCCACATCAGCCAGCTGCACAGGAAGTTAGACTGCAATGTGGTATTCCTTTAAATTGGTATAATATGATAATTTACTATTTAAAAGAGAAATTTCCATTTATTTTGTTATGTGCAATATTGTGAATTTCCCTGGGAACACTTCCATTACTACAGAAGACCATAGGAGCCAATGCCGACAGGGCTCTCCACATCAGCCAGCTGCACAGGAAGTTAGACTGCAATGTGATATTCCTATAAATTGGTAGAATATGATAATTTACTATTTAAAAGAGAAATTTGCATTTATTTTGTTATTTGCAATATTGTGAATTTCCCTGGGAACACTTCCATTACTACAGAAGACCATAGGAGACAATGCCGACAGGTCTCTCCACATCAGCCAGCTGCACAGGAAGTTAGACTGCAATGTGGTATTCCTATAAATTGGTAGAATATGATAATTGACTATTTAAAAGAGAAATTTGCATTTATTTTGTTATTTGCAATATCGTGAATTTCCCTGGGTACACTTCCATTACTACAGAAGACCATAGGAGACAATGCCGACAGGTCTCTCCACATCAGCCAGCTGCGCAGGAAGTTAGACTGCAATGTGGTATTCCTGTAAATTGGTAGAATATGATAATTTACTATTTAAAAGAAAATTTGCATTTATTTTGTTATTTGCAATATTGTGAATTTCCCTGGGAACACTTCCATTACTACAGAAGACCATAGGAGCCAATGCCGACAGGGCTCTCCACATCAGCCAGCTGCACAGGAAGTTAGACTGCAATGTGGTATTCCTATAAATTGGTAGAATATGATAATTTACTATTTAAAAGAGAAATTTGCATTTATTTTGTTATTTGCAATATTGTGAATTTCCCTGGGAACACTTCCATTACTACAGAAGACCATAGGAGCCAATGCCGACAGGGCTCTGCACATCAGCCAGCTGCACAGGAAGTTAGACTGCAATGTGGTATTCCTATAAATTGGTAGAATATGATAATTTACTATTTAAAAGAGAAATTTGCATTTATTTTGTTATTTGCAATATTGTGAATTTCCCTGGGAACACTTCCTTTACTACAGAAGACCATAGGAGACAATGCCGAGAGGGCTCTCCATATCAGCCAGCTGCACAGGAAGTTAGACTGATATGTGGTATTCCTATAGATTGGGAGTATATGATAATTTACTATTTAAAAGAGAAATTTGCATTTATTTTGTTATTTGCAATATTGTGAATTTCCGTGGGAACACTCCCATTACTACAGAAGACCATAGGAGACAATGCCGAGAGGGCTCTCCATATCAGCCAGCTGCACAGGAAGTTAGACTGATATGTGGTATTCCTATAGATTGGTAGTACATGATAATATACTATTTAAAAGAGAAATTTGCATTTATTTTGTTATTTGCAATATTGTGAATTTCCGTGGGAACACTTCCATTACTACAGAAGACCATAGGAGACAATGCCGACAGGTCTCTCCACATAAGCCAGCTGCACAGGAAGTTAGACTGCAAAGTGGTATTCCTATAAATTGGTAGTATATGATAATTTACTATTTAAAAGAGAAATTTGCATCTATTTTGTTATTTGCAATATTGTGAATTTCCCTGGGAACACTTCCATTACTACAGAAGACCATAGGAGACAATGCCGACAGGGCTCTCCACATCAGCCAGCTGCACAAAAAGTTAGACTGCAATGTGGTATTCCTATAAATTGGTAGTATATGATAATTTACTATTTAAAAGAGAAATTTGCATTTATTTTGTTATTTGCAATATTGTGAATTTCCCTGGGAACACTTCCATTACTACAGAAGACCATAGGAGACAATGCTGACAGGGCTCTCCACATCAGCCAGCTGCACAGGAAGTTAGACTGCAATGTGGTATTCCTATAATTTGGTAGTATATGATAATTTACTATTTAAAAGAGAAATTTGCTTATACTTTGTTATTTGCAATATTGTGAATTTCCCTGGGAACACTTCCATTACTACAGAAGACCATAGGAGACAATGCCGACAGGGCTCTCCACATCAGCCAGCTGCACAGCAAGTTAGACTGCAATGCGGTATTCCTATAAATTGGTAGTATATGATAATTTACTATTTAAAAGAGAAATTTGCATTTATTTTGTTATTTGCAATATTGTGAATTTCCCTGGGAACACTTCCATTACTACAGAAGACCATAGGAGACAATGCTGACAGGGCTCTCCACATCAGCCAGCTGCACTGGAAGTTAGACTGCAATGTGGTATTCCTATAAATTGGTAGTATATGTTAATTTACTATTTAAAAGAGAAATTTGCATTTATTTTGTTATTTGCAATATTGTGAATTTCCCTGGGAACACTCCCATTACTACAGAAGACCATAGGAGACAATGCCGACAGGGCTCTCCACATCAGCCAGCTGCACAGGAAGTTAGACTGCAATGTGGTATTCCTATAAATTGGTAGTATATGATAATTTACTATTCAAAAGAGAAATTTGCATTTATTTTGTTATTTGCAATATTGTGAATTTCCCTGGGAACACTCCCATTACTACAGAAGACCATATTAGACAATGCCGACAGGGCTCTCCACATCAGCCAGCTGCACAGGAAGTTAGACTGCAATGTGGTATTCCTATAAATTGGTAGTATATGACAATTTACTATTTAAAAGAGAAATTTGCATTTATTTTGTTATTTGCAATATTGTGAATTTCCCTGGCAACACTTCCATTACTACAGAAGACCATAGGAGACAATGCCGACAGGGCTCTCCACATCAGCCAGCTGCACAGGAAGTTAGACTGCAATGTGGTATTCCTATAAATTGGTAGTATATGATAATTTACTATTTAAAAGAGAAATTTGCATTTATTTTGTTATTTGCAATATTGTGAATTTCCCTGGGAACACTTCCATTACTACAGAAGACCATAGGAGACAATGCCGACAGGGCTCTCCACATCAGCCAGCTGCACAGGAAGTTAGACTGCAATGTGGTATTCCTATAAATTGGTAGTATATGATAATTTACTATTTAAAAGAGAAATTTGCATTTATTTTGTTATTTGAGATATTGTGAAGTTCCCTGGGAACACTTCCATTACTACAGAAGACCATAGGAGACAATGCTGACAGGGCTCTCCACATCAGCCAGCTGCACTGGAAGTTAGACTGCAATGTGGTATTCCTATAAATTGGTAGTATATGATAATTTACTATTTAAAAGAGAAATTTGCATTTATTTTGTAATTTGCAATATTGTGAATTTACCTGGGAACACTTCCATTACTACAGAAGACCATAGGAGCCAATGCCGACAGGGCTCTCCACATCAGCCAGCTGCACAGGAAGTTAGACTGCAATGTGATATTCCTATAAATTGGTAGAATATGATAATTTACTATTTAAAAGAGAAATTTGCATTTATTTTGTTATTTGCAATATTGTGAATTTCCCTGGGAACACTTCCATTACTACAGAAGACCATAGGAGACAATGCCGACAGGTCTCTCCACATCAGCCAGCTGCACAGGAAGTTAGACTGCAATGTGGTATTCCTATAAATTGGTAGAATATGATAATTTACTATTTAAAAGAAAATTTGCATTTATTTTGTTATTTGCAATATTGTGAATTTCCCTGGGAACACTTCCATTACTAAAGAAGACCATAGGAGCCAATGCCGACAGGGCTCTCCACATCAGCCAGCTGCACAGGAAGTTAGACTGCAATGTGGTATTCCTATAAATTGGTAGAATATGATAATTTACTATTTAAAAGAGAAATTTGCATTTATTTTGTTATTTGCAATATTGTGAATTTCCCTGGGAACACTTCCATTACTACAGAAGACCATAGGAGCCAATGCCGACAGGGCTCTCCACATCAGCCAGCTGCACAGGAAGTTAGACTGCAATGTGGTATTCCTATAAATTGGTAGAATATGATAATTTACTATTTAAAAGAGAAATTTGCATTTATTTTGTTATTTGCAATATTGTGAATTTCCCTGGGAACACTTCCTTTACTACAGAAGACCATAGGAGACAATGCCGAGAGGGCTCTCCATATCAGCCAGCTGCACAGGAAGTTAGACTGATATGTGGTATTCCTATAGATTGGTAGTATATGATAATTTACTATTTAAAAGAGAAATTTGCATTTATTTTGTTATTTGCAATATTGTGAATTTCCGTGGGAACACTCCCATTACTACAGAAGACCATAGGAGACAATGCCGAGAGGGCTCTCCATATCAGCCAGCTGCACAGGAAGTTAGACTGATATGTGGTATTCCTATAGATTGGTAGTACATGATAATATACTATTTAAAAGAGAAATTTGCATTTATTTTGTGATTTGCAATATTGTGAATTTCCGTGGGAACACTTCCATTACTACAGAAGACCATAGGAGACAATGCCGACAGGTCTCTCCACATAAGCCAGCTGCACAGGAAGTTAGACTGCAAAGTGGTATTCCTATAAATTGGTAGTATATGATAATTTACTATTTAAAAGAGAAATTTGCATCTATTTTGTTATTTGCAATATTGTGAATTTCCCTGGGAACACTTCCATTACTACAGAAGACCATAGGAGACAATGCCGACAGGGCTCTCCACATCAGCCAGCTGCACAAAAAGTTAGACTGCAATGTGGTATTCCTATAAATTGGTAGTATATGATAATTTACTATTTAAAAGAGAAATTTGCATTTATTTTGTTATTTGCAATATTGTGAATTTCCCTGGGAACACTTCCATTACTACAGAAGACCATAGGAGACAATGCTGACAGGGCTCTCCACATCAGCCAGCTGCACAGGAAGTTAGACTGCAATGTGGTATTCCTATAATTTGGTAGTATATGATAATTTACTATTTAAAAGAGAAATTTGCATTTTTTTTGTTATTTGCAATATTGTGAATTTCCCTGGGAACACTTCCATTACTACAGAAGACCATAGGAGACAATGCCGACAGGGCTCTCCACATCAGCCAGCTGCACAGGAAGTTAGACTGCAATGCGGTATTCCTATAAATTGGTAGTATATGATAATTTACTATTTAAAAGAGAAATTTGCATTTATTTTGTTATTTGCAATATTGTGAATTTCCCTGGGAACACTTCCATTACTACAGAAGACCATAGGAGACAATGCTGACAGGGCTCTCCACATCAGCCAGCTGCACTGGAAGTTAGACTGCAATGTGGTATTCCTATAAATTGGTAGTATATGTTAATTTACTATTTAAAAGAGAAATTTGCATTTATTTTGTTATTTGCAATATTGTGAATTTCCCTGGGAACACTCCCATTACCACAGAAGACCATAGGAGACAATGCCGACAGGGCTCTCCACATCAGCCAGCTGCACAGGAAGTTAGACTGCAATGTGGTATTCCTATAAATTGGTAGTATATGATAATTTACTATTCAAAAGAGAAATTTGCATTTATTTTGTTATTTGCAATATTGTGAATTTCCCTGGGAACACTCCCATTACTACAGAAGACCATATTAGACAATGCCGACAGGGCTCTCCACATCAGCCAGCTGCACAGGAAGTTAGACTGCAATGTGGTATTCCTATAAATTGGTAGAATATGATAATTTACTATTTAAAAGAGAAATTTGCATTTATTTTGTTATTTGCAATATTGTGAATTTCCGTGGGAACACTCCCATTACTACAGAAGACCATAGGAGACAATGCCGACAGGGCTCTCCATATCAGCCAGCTGCACAGGAAGTTAGACTGATATGTGGTATTCCTATAGATTGGTAGTATATGATAATATACTATTTAAAAGAGAAATTTGCATTTATTTTGTTATTTGCAATATTGTGAATTTCCGTGGGAACACTTCCATTACTACAGAAGACCATAGGAGACAATGCCGACAGGTCTCTCCACATCAGCCAGCTGCACAGGAAGTTAGACTGCAAAGTGGTATTCCTATAAATTGGTAGTATATGATAATTTACTATTTAAAAGAGAAATTGCATTTATTTTGTTATATGCAATATTGTGAATTTCCCTGGGAACACTTCCATTACTACAGAAGACCATAGGAGACAATGCCGACAGTGCTCTCCACATCAGCCAGCTGCACAAAAAGTTAGACTGCAATGTGGTATTCCTATAAATTGGTAGTATATGATAATTTTGCTATTTAAAAGAGAAATTTGCATTTATTTTGTTATTTGCAATATTGTGAATTTCCCTGGGAACACTTCCATTACTACAGAAGACCGTAGGAGACAATGCCGACAGGGCTCTCCACATCAGCCAGCTGCACAAAAAGTTATACTGCAATGTGGTATTCCTATAAAAGGGTAGTATATGATAATTTACTATTTAAAAGAGAAATTTGCATTTATTTTGTTATTTGCAATATTGTGAATTTCCCTGGGAACACTTCCATTACTACAGAAGACCATAGGAGACAATGCTGACAGGGCTCTCCACATCAGCCAGCTGCACAGGAAGTTAGATTGCAATGTGGTATTCCTATAAATTGGTAGTATATGATAATTTACTATTTAAAAGAGAAATTTGCTTATATTTTGTTATTTGCAATATTGTGAATTTCCCTGGGAACACTTCCATTACTACAGAAGACCATAGGAGACAATGCCGACAGGGCTCTGCACATCAGCCAGCTGCACAGGTAGTTAGACTGCAATGCGGTATTCCTATAAATTGGTAGTATATGATAATTTACTATTTAAAAGAGAAATTTGCATTTATTTTGTTATTTGCAATATTGTGAATTTCCCTGGGAACACTTCCATTACTACAGAAGACCATAGGAAGCAATGCTGACAGGGCTCTCCACATCAGCCAGCTGCACTGGAAGTTAGACTGCAATGTGGTATTCCTATAAATTGGTAGTATATGATAATTTACTATTTAAAAGAGAAATTTGCATTTATTTTGTTATTTGCAATATTGTGAATTTCCCTGGGAACACTCCCATTACTACAGAAGACCATAGGAGACAATGCCGACAGGGCTGTCCACATCAGCCAGCTGCACAGGAAGTTAGACTGCAATGTGGTATTCCTATAAATTGGTAGTATATGATAATTTACTATTCAAAAGAGAAATTTGCATTTATTTTGTTATTTGCAATATTGTGAATTTCCCTGGGAACACTCCCATTACTACAGAAGACCATAGGAGACAATGCCGACAGGGCTCTCCACATCAGCCAGCTGCACAGGAAGTTAGACTGCAATGTGGTATTCCTATAAATTGGTAGTATATGATAATTTACTATTTAAATGAGAAATTTGCATTTATTTTGTTATTTGCAATATTGTGAATTTCCCTGGGAACATTCCATTACTACATAAGACCATAGGAGACAATGCCGACAGGGCTCTCCACATCAGCCAGCTGCACAGGAAGTTATACTGCAATGTGGTATTCCTATAAAAGGGTAGTATATGATAATTTACTATTTAAAAGAGTAATTTGCATTTATTTTGTTATTTGCAATATTGTGAATATCCCTGGGAACACTTCCATTACTACAGAAGACCATAGGAGACAATGCCGACAGGGCTCTCCACATCAGCCAGCTGCGCAGGAAGTTAGACTGCAATGTGGTATTCCTATAAATTGGTAGAATACGATAATTTACTATTTAAAAGAAAATTTGCATTTATTTTGTTATTTGCAATATTGTGAATTTCCCTGGGAACACTTCCATTACTAAAGAAGACCATAGGAGCCAATGCCGACAGGGATCTCCACATCAGCCAGCTGCACAGGAAGTTAGACTGCAATGTGGTATTCCTATAAATTGGTAGAATATGATAATTTACTATTTAAAAGAGAAATTTCAATTTATTTTGTAATGTGCAATATTGTGAATTTCCCTGGGAACACTTCCATTACTACAGAAGACCATAGGAGCCAATGCCGACAGGGCTCTCCACATCAGCCAGCTGCACAGGAAGTTAGACTGCAATGTGATATTCCTATAAATTGGTAGAATATGATAATTTACTATTTAAAAGAGAAATTTGCATTTATTTTGTTATTTGCAATAATGTGAATTTCCGTGGGAACACTTCCATTACTACAGAAGACCATAGGAGACAATGCCGACAGGTCTCTCCACATCAGCCAGCTGCACAGGAAGTTAGACTGCAATGTGGTATTCCTATAAATTGGTAGAATATGATAATTTACTATTTAAAAGAGAAATTTGCATTTATTTTGTTATTTGCAATATCGTGAATTTCCCTGGGAACACTTCCATTACTACAGAAGACCATAGGAGACAATGCCGACAGGTCTCTCCACATCAGCCAGCCGCGCAGGAAGTTAGACTGCAATGTGGTATTCCTATAAATTGGTAGAATATGATAATTTACTATTTAAAAGAAAATTTGCATTTATTTTGTTATTTGCAATATTGTGAATTTCCCTGGGAACACTTCCATTACTACAGAAGACCATAGGAGCCAATGCCGACAGGGCTCTCCACATCAGCCAGCTGCACAGGAAGTTAGACTGCAATGTGGTATTCCTATAAATTGGTAGAATATGATAATTTACTATTTAAAAGAGAAATTTGCATTTATTTTGTTATTTGCAATATTGTGAATTTCCCTGGGAACACTTCCATTACTACAGAAGACCATAGGAGACAAAGCCGACAGGGCTCTCCACATCAGCCAGCTGCACAGGAAGTTAGACTGCAATGTGGTATTCCTTTAAATTGGTAGTATATGATAATTTACTATTTAAAAGAGAAATTTGCATTTATTTTGTTATTTGCAATATTGTGAATTTCCCTGGGAACACTCCCATTACTACAGAAGACCATAGGAGACAATGCCGAGAGGGCTCTCCATATCAGCCAGCTGCACAGGAAGTTAGACTGATATGTGGTATTCCTATAGATTGGTAGTATATGATAATATACTATTTAAAAGAGAAATTTGCATTTATTTTGTTATTTGCAATATTGTGAATTTCCGTGGGAACACTTCCATTACTACAGAAGACCATAGGAGACAATGCCGACAGGGCTCTCCACATCAGCCAGCTGCACAGGAAGTTAGACTGCAATGTGGTATTCCTATAAATTGGTAGTATATGATAATTTACTATTCAAAAGAGAAATTTGCATTTATTTTGTTATTTGCAATATTGTGTATTTCCCTGGGAACACTTCCATTACTACAGAAGACCATATTAGACAATGCCGACAGGGCTCTCCACATCAGCCAGCTGCACAGGAAGTTAGACTGCAATGTGGTATTCCTATAAATTGGTAGTATATGATAATTTACTATTTAAAAGAGAAATTTGCATTTATTTTGTTATTTGCAATATTGTGAATTTCCCTGGGAACACTTCCATTACTACAGAAGACCATAGGAGACAATGCTGACAGGGCTCTCCACATCAGCCAGCTGCACAGGAAGTTAGACTGCAATGTGGTATTCCTATAGATTGGTAGTATATGATAATATACTATTTAAAAGAGAAATTTGCATTTATTTTGTTATTTGCAATATTGTGAATTTCCGTGGGAACACTCCCATTACTACAGAAGACCATAGGAGCCATTGCCGACAGGGCTCTCCACATCAGCCAGCTGCACAGGAAGTTAGACTGCAATGTGGTATTCCTATAAATTGGTAGAATATGATAATTTACTATTTAAAAGAGAAATTTGAATTTATTTTGTTATTTGCAATATTGTGAATTTCCCTGGGAACACTTCCATTACTACAGAAGACCATAGGAGACAATGCCGACAGGGCTCTCCACATCAGCCAGCTGCACAGGAAGTTAGACTGCAATGTGTTATTCCTATAAATTGGTAGTATATGATAATTTACTATTTAAAAGAGAAATTTGCATTTATTTTGTTATTTGCAATATTGTGAATTTCCCTGGGAACACTTCCATTACTACAGAAGACCATAGGAGACAATGCCGACAGGGCTCTCCACATCAGCCAGCTGCACAGGAAGTTAGACTGCAATGTGGTATTCCTATAAATTAGTAGTATATGATAATTTACTATTTAAAAGAGAAATTTGCATTTATTTTGTTATTTGCAATATTGTGAATTTCCCTGGGAACACTCCCATTACTACAGAAGACCATAGGAGCCAATGCCGACAGGGCTCTCCACATCAGCCAGCTGCACAGGAAGTTAGACTGCAATGTGTTATTCCTATAAATTGGTTGAATATGATAATTTACTATTTAAAAGAGAAATTTGCATTTATTTTGTTATTTGCAATATTGTGAATTTCCCTGGGAACACTTCCATTAATACAGAAGACCATCGGACACAATGCCGACAGGGCTCTCCACATCAGCCAGCTGCACAGGAAGTTAGACTGCAATGTGGTATTCCTATAAATTGGTAGAATATGATAATTTACTATTTAAAAGAGAAATTTGCATTTATTTTGTTATTTGCAATATTGTGAATTTCCCTGGGAACACTTCCATTACTACAGAAGACCATAGGAGACAATGCCGACAGGGCTCTCCACATCAGCCAGCTGCACAGGAAGTTAGACTGCAATGTGTTATTCCTATAAATTGGTAGTATATGATAATTTACTATTTAAAAGAGAAATTTGCATTTATTTTGTTATTTGCAATATTATGAATTTCCCTGGGAACACTTCCATTACTACAGATGACCATAGGAGCCAACGCCGACAGGGCTCTCCACATCAGCCAGCTGCACAGGAAGTTAGACTGCAATGTGTTATTCCTATAAATTGGTTGAATATGATAATTTACTATTTAAAAGAGAAATTTGCATTTATTTTGTTATTTGCAATATTGTGAATTTCCCTGGGAACACTTCCATTACTACAAAAGTCCATAGGAGACAATGCCGACAGGGCTCTCCACATCAGCCAGCTGCACAGGAAGTTAGACTGCAATGTGGTATTCCTATAAATTGGTAGAATATGATAATTTACTATTTAAAAGAGAAATTTGCATTTATTTTGTTATTTGCAATATTGTGAATTTCCGTGGGAACACTTCCATTACTACAGAAGACCATAGGAGACAATGCCGACAGGGCTCTCCACATCAGCCAGCTGCACAGGAAGTTAGACTGCAATGTGGTAATCCTATAAATTGGTAGTATATGATAATTTACTATTCAAAAGAGAAATTTGCATTTATTTTGTTATTTGCAATATTGTGTATTTCCCTGGGAACACTTCCATTACTACAGAAGACCATATTAGACAATGACGACAGGGCTCTCCACATCAGCCAGCTGCACAGGAAGTTAGACTGCAATGTGGTATTCCTATAAATTGTTAGAATATGATAATTTATTATTTAAAAGAGAAATTTGCATTTATTTTGTTATTTGCAATATTGTGAATTTCCCTGGGAACACTCCCATTACTACAGAATACCATAGGAGACAATGCCGACAGGGCTCTCCATATCAGCCAGCTGCACAGGAAGTTAGACTGATATGTGGTATTGCTATAGATTGGTAGTATATGATAATATACTATTTAAAAGAGAAATTTGCATTTATTTTGTTATTTGCAATATTGTGAATTTCCGTGGGAACACTTCCATTACTACAGAAGACCATAGGAGACAATGCCGACAGGTCTCTCCACATCAGCCAGCTGCACAGGAAGTTAGACTGCAAAGTGGTATTCCTATATATTGGTAGTATATGATAATTTACTATTTAAAAGAGAAATTTGCATTTATTTTGTTATTTGCAATATTGTGAATTTCCCTGGGAACACTTCCATTACTACAGAAGACCATAGGAGACAATGCCGACAGGGCTCTCCACATCAGCCAGCTGCACAAAAAGTTATACTGCAATGTGGTATTCCTATAAATTGGTAGTATATGATAATTTACTATTTAAAAGAGAAATTTGCATTTATTTTGTTATTTGCAATATTGTGAATTTCCCTGGGAACACTTCCATTACTACAGAAGACCATAGGAGACAATGCTGACAGGGCTCTCCACATCAGCCAGCTGCACAGGAAGTTAGACTGCAATGTGGTATTCCTATAAATTGGTAGTATATGATAATTTACTATTTAAAAGAGAAATTTGCTTATATTTTGTTATTTGCAATATTGTGAATTTCCCTGGGAACACTTCCATTACTACAGAAGACCATAGGAGGCAATGCCGACAGGGCTCTCCATATCAGCCAGCTGCACAGGAAGTTAGACTGATATGTGGTATTCCTATAGATTGGTAGTATATGATAATATACTATTTAAAAGAGAAATTTGCATTTATTTTGTTATTTGCAATATTGTGAATTTCCGTGGGAACACTCCCATTACTACAGAAGACCATAGGAGCCATTGCCGACAGGGCTCTCCACATCAGCCAGCTGCACAGGAAGTTAGACTGCAATGTGGTATTCCTATAAATTGGTAGAATATGATAATTTACTATTTAAAAGAGAAATTTGCATTTATTTTGTTATTTGCAATATTGTGAATTTCCCTGGGAACACTTCCATTACTACAGAAGACCATAGGAGACAATGCCGACAGGGCTCTCCACATCAGCCAGCTGCACAGGAAGTTAGACTGCAATGTGTTATTCCTATAAATTGGTAGTATATGATAATTTACTATTTAAAAGAGAAATTTGCATTTATTTTGTTATTTGCAATATTGTGAATTTCCCTGGGAACACTTCCATTACTACAGAAGACCATAGGAGACAATGCCGACAGGGCTCTCCACATCAGCCAGCTGCACAGGAAGTTAGACTGCAATGTGGTATTCCTATAAATTAGTAGTATATGATAATTTACTATTTAAAAGAGAAATTTGCATTTATTTTGTTATTTGCAATATTGTGAATTTCCCTGGGAACACTCCCATTACTACAGAAGACCATAGGAGCCAATACCGACAGGGCTCTCCACATCAGCCAGCTGCACAGGAAGTTAGACTGCAATGTGTTATTCCTATAAATTGGTTGAATATGATAATTTACTATTTAAAAGAGAAATTTGCATTTATTTTGTTATTTGCAATATTGTGAATTTCCCTGGGAACACTTCCATTACTACAGAAGACCATAGGAGACAATGCCGACAGGGCTCTCCACATCAGCCAGCTGCACAGGAAGTTAGACTGCAATGTGGTATTCCTATAAATTGGTAGAATATGATAATTTACTATTTAAAAGAGAAATTTGCATTTATTTTGTTATTTGCAATATTGTGCATTTCCCTGGGAACACTTCCATTACTACAGAAGACCATAGGAGCCAATGCCGACAGGGCTCTCCACATCAGCCAGCTGCACAGGAAGTTAGACTGCAATGTGGTATTCCTATAAATTGGTAGAATATGATAATTTACTATTTAAAAGAGAAATTTGCATTTATTTTGTTATTTGCAATATTGTGAATTTCCCTGGGAACACTTCCATTACTACAGAAGACCATAGGAGACAAAGCCGACAGGGCTCTCCACATCAGCCAGCTGCACAGGATGTTAGACTGCAATGTGGTATTCCTTTAAATTGGTAGTATATGATAATTTACTATTTAAAAGAGAAATTTGCATTTATTTTGTTATTTGCAATATTGTGAATTTCCCTGGGAACACTCCCATTACTACAGAAGACCATAGGAGACAATGCCGAGAGGGCTCTCCATATCAGCCAGCTGCACAGGAAGTTAGAATGATATGTGGTATTCCTATAGATTGGTAGTATATGATAATATACTATTTAAAAGAGAAATTTGCATTTATTTTGTTATTTGCAATATTGTGAATTTCCGTGGGAACACTTCCATTACTACAGAAGACCATAGGAGACAATGCCGACAGGGCTCTCCACATCAGCCAGCTGCACAGGAAGTTAGACTGCAATGTGGTATTCCTATAAATTGGTAGTATATGATAATTTACTATTCAAAAGAGAAATTTGCATTTATTTTGTTATTTGCAATATTGTGTATTTCCCTGGGAACACTTCCATTACTACAGAAGACCATATTAGACAATGCCGACAGGGCTCTCCACATCAGCCAGCTGCACAGGAAGTTAGACTGCAATGTGGTATTCCTATAAATTGGTAGAATATGATAATTTACTATTTAAAAGAGAAATTTGCATTTATTTTGTTATTTGCAATATTGTGAATTTCCCTGGGAACACTCCCATTACTACAGAAGACCATAGGAGACAATGCCGACAGGGCTCTCCATATCAGCCAGCTGCACAGGAAGTTAGACTGATATGTGGTATTCCTATAGATTGGTAGTATATGATAATATACTATTTAAAAGAGAAATTTGCATTTATTTTGTTATTTGCAATATTGTGAATTTCCGTGGGAACACTTCCATTACTACAGAAGACCATAGGAGACAATGCCGACAGGTCTCTCCACATCAGCCAGCTGCACAGGAAATTAGACTGCAAAGTGTTATTCCTATAAATTGGTAGTATATGATAATTTACTATTTAAAAGAGAAATTTGCATTTATTTTGTTATTTGCAATATTGTGAATTTCCCTGGGAACACTTCCATTACTACAGAAGACCATAGGAGACAATGCCGACAGGGCTCTCCACATCAGCCAGCTGCACAAAAAGTTAGACTGCAATGTGGTATTCCTATAAATTGGTAGTATATGATAATTTACTATTTAAAAGAGAAATTTGCATTTATTTTGTTATTTGCAATATTGTGAATTTCCCTGGGAACACTTCCATTACTACAGAAGACCATAGGAGACAATGCTGACAGGGCTCTCCACATCAGCCAGCTGCACAGGAAGTTAGACTGCAATGTGGTATTCCTATAAATTGGTAGTATATGATAATTTACTATTTAAAAGAGAAATTTGCTTATATTTTGTTATTTGCAATATTGTGAATTTCCCTGGGAACACTTCCATTACTACAGAAGACCATAGGAGACAATGCCGACAGGGCTCTCCATATCAGCCAGCTGCACAGGAAGTTAGACTGATATGTGGTATTCCTATAGATTGGTAGTATATGATAATATACTATTTAAAAGACAAATTTGCATTTATTTTGTTATTTGCAATATTGTGAATTTCTGTGGGAACACTCCCATTACTACAGAAGACCATAGGAGCCATTGCCGACAGGGCTCTCCACATCAGCCAGCTGCACAGGAAGTTAGACTGCAATGTGGTATTCCTATAAATTGGTAGAATATGATAATTTACTATTTAAAAGAGAAATTTGCATTTATTTTGTTATTTGCAATATTGTGAATTTCCCTGTGAACACTTCCATTACTACAGAAGACCATAGGAGACAATGCCGACAGGGCTCTCCACATCAGCCAGCTGCACAGGAAGTTAGACTGCAATGTGGTATTCCTATAAATTGGTAGTATATGATAATTTACTATTTAAAAGAGAAATTTGCATTTATTTTGTTATTTGCAATATTGTGAATTTCCCTGGGAACACTCCCATTACTACAGAAGACCATAGGAGCCAATGCCGACAGGGCTCTCCACATCAGCCAGCTGCACAGGAAGTTAGACTGCAATGTGTTATTCCTATAAATTGGTTGAATATGATAATTTACTATTTAAAAGAGAAATTTGCATTTATTTTGTTATTTGCAATATTGTGAATTTCCCTGGGAACACTTCCATTACTACAGAAGTCCATGGGAGACAATGCCGACAGGGCTCTCCACATCAGCCAGCTGCACAGGAAGTTAGACTGCAATGTGGTATTCCTGTAAATTGGTAGAATATGATAATTTACTATTTAAAAGAGAAATTTGCATTTATTTTGTTATTTGCAATATTGTGAATTTCCCTGGGAACACTTCCATTACTACAGAAGACCATAGGAGACAATGCCGACAGGGCTCTCCACATCAGCCAGCTGCACAGGAAGTTAGACTGCAATGTGTTATTCCTATAAATTGGTAGTATATGATAATTTACTATTTAAAAGAGAAATTTGCATTTATTTTGGTATTTGCAATATTGTGAATTTCCCTGGGAACACTTCCATTACTACAGAAGACCATAGGAGACAATGCCGACAGGGCTCTCCACAGCCAGCTGCACAGGAAGTTAGACTGCAATGTGGTATTCCTATAAATTAGTAGTATATGATAATTTACTATTTAAAAGAGAAATTTGCATTTATTTTGTTATTTGCAATATTGTGAATTTCCCTGGGAACACTCCCATTACTACAGAAGACCATAGGAGCCAATGCCGACAGGGCTCTCCACATCAGCCAGCTGCACAGGAAGTTAGACTGCAATGTGTTATTCCTATAAATTGGTTGAATATGATAATTTACTATTTAAAAGAGAAATTTGCATTTATTTTGTTATTTGCAATATTGTGAATTTCCCAGGGAACACTTCCATTACTACAGAAGACCATAGGAGACAATGCCGACAGGGCTCTCCACATCAGCCAGCTGCACAGGAAGTTAGACTGCAATGTGGTATTCCTATAAATTGGTAGAATATGATAATTTACTATTTAAAAGAGAAATTTGCATTTATTTTGTTATTTGCAATATTGTGAATTTCCCTGGGAACACTTCCATTACTACAGAAGACCATAGGAGACAATGCCGACAGGGGTCTCCACATGAGCCAGCTGCACAGGAAGTTAGACTGCAATGTGGTATTCCTATAAATTGGTAGAATATGGTAATTTACTATTTAAAGATAAATTTGCATTTATTTTGTTATTTGCAATATTGTGAATTTCCCTGGGAACACTTCCATTACTACAGAAGACCATAGGAGACAATAACGACAGGGCTCTCCACATCAGCCAGCAGCACAGGAAGTTAGACTGCAATGTGGTATTCCTATAAATTGGTAGAATATGATAATTTACTATTTAAAAGAGAAATTTGCATTTATTTTGTTATTTGCAATATTGTGAATTTCCCTGGGAACACCTCCATTACTACAGAAGACCATAGGAGCCAATGCCGACAGGGCTCTCCACATCAGCCAGCTGCACAGGAAGTTAGACTGCAATGTGGTATTCCTATAAATTGGTAGTATATGATAATTTACTATTTAAAAGAGAAATTTGCATTTATATTGTTATTTGCAATATTGTGAATTTCCCTGAGAACACTTCCATTACTACAGAAGACCATAAGGAGACAATGGCGACAGGGCTATCCACATCAGCCAGCTGCACAGGAAGTTAGACTGCAATGTGGTATTCCTATAAAATGGTAGAATATGATAATTTACTATTTAAAAGAGAAATTTGCATTTATTTTGTTATTTGCAATATTGTGAATTTCCCTGGGAACACTCCCATTACTACAGAAGACCATAGGAGCCAATGCCGTCAGGGCTCTCCACATCAGCCAGCTGCACAGGAAGTTAGACTGCAATGTGGTATTCCTATAAATTGGTAGAATATGATAATTTACTATTTAAAAGAGAAATTTGCATTTATTTTGTTATTTGCAATATTGTGAATTTCCCTGGGAACACTTCCATTACTACAGAAGACCATAGGAGACAATGCCGACAGGGCTCTCCACATCAGCCAGCTGCACAGGAAGTTAGACTGCAAAGTGGTATTCCTATAAATTGGTCGAATATGATAATTTACTATTTAAAAGAGAAATTTGCATTTATTTTGTTATTTGCAATATTGTGAATTTCCCTGAGAACACTTCCATTACTACAGAAGACCATAGGAGACAATGCCGACAGGGCTCTCCATATCAGCCAGCTGCACAGGAAGTTAGACTGATATGTGGTATTCCTATAGATTTGTAGTTTATGATAATATACTATTTAAAAGAGAAATTTGCATTTATTTTGTTATTTGCAATATTGTGAATTTCCCTGGGAACACTTCCATTACTACAGAAGACCATAGGAGACATTGCCGACAGGTCTCTCCACATCAGCCAGCTGCACAGGAAGTTAGACTGCAAAGTGGTATTACTATAAATTGGTAGTATATGATAATTTACAATTTAAAAGAGAAATTTGCATTTATTTTGTTATTTGCAATATTGTGAATTTCCCTGAGAACACTTCCATTACTACAGAAGACCATAGGAGACAATGCCGACAGGGCTCTCCACATCAGCCAGCTGCACAGGAAGTTAGACTGCAATGTGGTATTCCTATAAATTGGTAGTATATGATAATTTACTATTTAAAAGAGAAATTTGCATTTATTTTGTTATTTGCAATATTGTGAATTTCCCTGGGAACACTTCCATTACTACAGAAGACCATAGGAGACAATGCTGACAGGGCTCTCCACATCAGCCAGCTGCACTGGAAGTTAGACTGCAATGTGGTATTCCTATAAATTGGTAGAATATGATAATTTACTATTTAAAAGAGAAATTTGCATTTATTTTCTTATTTGCAATATTGTGAATTTCCCTGGGAATACTCGCATTACTACAGAAGACCATAGGAGACAATGCCGACAGGGCTCACCACATCAGCCAGCTGCACAGGAAGTTAGACTGCAATGTGGTATTCCTATAAATTGGTAGTATATGATAATTTACTATTCAAAAGAGAAATTTGCATTTATTTTGTTATTTGCAATATTGTGTATTTCCCTGGGAACACTTCCATTACTACAGAAGACCATATTAGACAATGCCGACAGGGCTCTCCACATCAGCCAGCTGCACAGGAAGTTAGACTGCAATGTGGTATTCCTATAAATTGGTAGTATATGATAATATACTATTTAAAAGAGAAATTTGCACTTATTTTGTTATCTGCAATTTTGTGAATTTCCCTGGGAACACTCCCATTACTACAGAAGACCATAGAAGACAATGCCGACAGGGCTCTACACATCAGCCTGCTGCACAGGAAGTAAGACTGCAATGTGGTATTCCTATAAATTGGTAGTATATGATAATTTACTATTTAAACGAGAAATTTGCATTTATTTTGTTATTTGCAATATTGTGAATTTCCCTGGGAACACTTCCATTACTACATAAGACCATAGGAGACAATGCCGACAGGGCTCTCCACATCAGCCAGCTGCACTGGAAGTTAGACTGCAATGTGGTATTCCTATAAATTGGTAGTATATGATAATTTACTATTAAACAAAAATTTGCATTTATTTTGTTATTTGCAATATTGTGAATTTCCCTGGGAACACTCCCATTACTACAGAAGACCATAGGAGACAATGCCAACAGGGCTCTCCACATCAGCCTTCTGCACAGGAAGTTGGACTGCAATGTGGTATTCCTATAAATTGGTAGTATATGATAATTTACTATTTAAAAGAGAAATTTGCAATTATTTTGTTATTTGCAATATTGTGAATTTCCCTGGGAACACTTCCATTACTACAGAAGACCATAGGAGACAAAGCCGACAGGGCTCTCCACATCAGCCAGCTGCACAGGAAGTTAGACTGCAATGTGGTATTCCTTTAAATTGGTAGTATATGATAATTTACTATTTAAAAGAGAAATTTGCATTTATTTTGTTATTTGCAATATTATGAATTTCCCTGGGAACACTTCCATTACTACAGAAGACCATAGGAGACAATGCCGACAGGGCTCTCCACATCAGCCAGCTGCACAGGAAGTTAGACTGCAATGTGGTATTCCTATAAATTGGTCGAATATGGTAATTTACTATTTAAAAGAGAAAGTTGCATTTATTTTGTTATTTGCAATATTGTGATTTTCCCTGGGAACACTTCCATTACTACAGAAGACCATAGGAGACAATGCCGACAGGGCTCTCCACATCAGCCAGCTGCACAGGAAGTTAGACTGCAATGTGGTATTCCTATAAATTGGTAGTATATGATAATTTACTATTTAAAAGAGAAATTTGCATTTATTTTGTTATTTGCAATATTGTGAATTTCCCTGGGAACACTTCCATTACTACAGAAGACCATAGGAGCCAATGCCGACAGCGCTCTCCACATCAGCCAGCTGCACAGGAAGTTAGACTGCAATGTGGTATTCCTATAAAATGGTAGTATATGATAATTTACTATTAAACAAAAATTTGCATTTATTTTGTTATTTGCAATATTGTGAATTTCCCTGGGAACACTCCCATTACTACAGAAGACCATAGGAGACAATGCCAACAGGGCTCTCCACATCAGCCTGCTGCACAGGAAGTTGGACTGCAATGTGGTATTCCTATAAATTGGTAGTATATGATAATTTACTATTTAAAAGAGAAATTTGCAATTATTTTGTTATTTGCAATATTGTGAATTTCCCTGGGAACACTTCCATTACTACAGAAGACCATAGGAGACAATGCCGACAGGGCTCTCCACATCAGCCAGCTGCACAGGAAGTTAGACTGCAATGTGGTATTCCTATAAATTGGTAGTATATGTTAATTTACTATTTAAAAGAGAAATTTGCATTTATTTTGTTATTTGCAATATTGTCAATTTCCCTGGGAACACTTCCATTACTACAGAAGACCGTAGGAGCCAATGCCGACAGGGCTCTCCACATCAGCCAGCTGCACAGGAAGTTAGACTGAAATGTGGTATTCCTATAAATTGGTAGTATATGATAATATACTATTTAAAAGAGAAATTTGCATTTATATTGTTATTTGCAATATTGTGAATTTTCCTGAGAACACTTCCATTACTACAGAAGACCATAAGGAGACAATGCCGACAGGGCTCTCCACATCAGCCAGCTGCACAGGAAGTTAGACTGCAATGTGGTATTCCTATAAAATGGTAGAATATGATAATTTTCTATTTAAAAGAGAAATTTGCATTTATTTTGTTATTTGCAATATTGTGAATTTCACTGGGAACACTCCCATTACTACAGAAGACCATAGGAGCCAATGCCGACAAGGCTCTCCACATCAGCCAGCTGCACAGGAAGTTAGACTGCAATGTGGTATTCCTATAAATTGGTAGTATATGATAATTTACTATTAAACAAAAATTTGCATTTATTTTGTTATTTGCAATATTGTGAATTTCCCTGGGAACACTCCCATTACTACAGAAGACCATAGGAGACAATGTCGACAGGGCTCTCCATATCAGCCAGCTGCACAGGAAGTTAGACTGATATGTGGTATTCCTATAGATTGGTAGTATATGATAATATACTATTTAAAAGAGAAATTTGCATTTATTTTGTTATTTGCAATATTGTGAATTTCTGTGGGAACACTTCCATTACTACAGAAGACCATAGGAGACAATGCCGACAGGTCTCTCCACATCAGCCACTGCACAGGAAGTTAGACTGCGAGTGGTATTCCTATAAATTGGTAGTATATGATAATTTACTATTTAAAAGAGAAATTTGCATTTATTTTGTTATTTGCAATATTGTGAATTTCCCTGGGAACACTTCCATTACTACAGAAGACCATAGGAGCCAATGCCGACAGCGCTCTCCACATCAGCCAGCTGCACAGGAAGTTAGACTGCAATGTGGTATTCCTATAAATTGGTAGTATATGATAATTTACTATTTAAAAGAGAAATTTGCATTTATTTTGTTATTTGCAATATTGTGACTCTCCCTGGGAACACTTCCATTACTACAGAAGACCATAGGAGACAATGCCGACAGGGCTCTCCACATCAGCCAGCTGCACAGGAAGTTAGACTGCAATGTGGTATTCCTATAAATTGGTAGTATATGTTAATTTACTATTTAAAAGAGAAATTTGCATTTATTTTGTTATTTGCAATATTGTGAATTTCCCTGGGAACACTCCCATTACTACAGAAGACCATAGGAGACAATGCCAACAGGGCTCTCCACATCAGCCTGCTGCACAGGAAGTTGGACTGCAATGTGGTATTCCTATAAATTGGTAGAATATGATAATTTTCTATTTAAAAGAGAAATTTGCATTTATTTTGTTATTTGCAATATTGTGAATTTCACTGGGAACACTCCCATTACTACAGAAGACCATAGGAGCCAATGCCGACAAGGCTCTCCACATCAGCCAGCTGCACAGGAAGTTAGACTGCAATGTGGTATTCCTATAAATTGGTAGTATATGATAATTTACTATTAAACAAAAATTTGCATTTATTTTGTTATTTGCAATATTGTGAATTTCCCTGGGAACACTTCCATTACTACAGAAGACCGTAGGAGCCAATGCCGACAGGGCTCTCCACATCAGCCAGCTGCACAGGAAGTTAGACTGCAATGTGGTATTCCTATAAATTGGTAGTATATGATAATATACTATTTAAAAGAGAAATTTGCATTTATATTGTTATTTGCAATATTGTGAATTTTCCTGAGAACACTTCCATTACTACAGAAGACCATAAGGAGACAATGCCAACAGGGCTCTCCACATCAGCCAGCTGCACAGGAAGTTAGACTGCAATGTGGTATTCCTATAAAATGGTAGTATATGATAATTTACTATTTAAACGAGAAATTTGCATTTATTTTGTTATTTGCAATATTGTGAATTTCCCTGGGAACACTTCCATTACTACAGAAGACCATAGGAGACAATGCCGACAGGGCTCTCCACATCAGCCAGCTGCACTGGAAGTTAGACTGCAATGTGGTATTCCTATAAATTGGTAGTATATGATAATTTACTATTAAACAAAAATTTGCATTTATTTTGTTATTTGCAATATTGTGAATTTCCCTGGGAACACTCCCATTACTACAGAAGACCATAGGAGACAATGCCAACAGGGCTCTCCACATCAGCCTGCTGCACAGGAAGTTGGACTGCAATGTGGTATTCCTATAAATTGGTAGTATATGATAATTTACTATTTAAAAGAGAAATTTGCAATTATTTTGTTATTTGCAATATTGTGAATTTCCCTGGGAACACTTCCATTACTACAGAAGACCATAGGAGACAATGCCGACAGGGCTCTCCACATCAGCCAGCTGCACAGGAAGTTAGACTGCAATGTGGTATTCCTATAAATTGGTAGTATATGTTAATTTACTATTTAAAAGAGAAATTTGCATTTATTTTGTTATTTGCAATATTGTCAATTTCCCTGGGAACACTTCCATTACTACAGAAGACCGTAGGAGCCAATGCCGACAGGGCTCTCCACATCAGCCAGCTGCACAGGAAGTTAGACTGCAATGTGGTATTCCTATAAATTGGTAGTATATGATAATATACTATTTAAAAGAGAAATTTGCATTTATATTGTTATTTGCAATATTGTGAATTTTCCTGAGAACACTTCCATTACTACAGAAGACCATAAGGAGACAATGCCGACAGGGCTCTCCACATCAGCCAGCTGCACAGGAAGTTAGACTGCAATGTGGTATTCCTATAAAATGGTAGAATATGATAATTTTCTATTTAAAAGAGAAATTTGCATTTATTTTGTTATTTGCAATATTGTGAATTTCACTGGGAACACTCCCATTACTACAGAAGACCATAGGAGCCAATGCCGACAAGGCTCTCCACATCAGCCAGCTGCACAGGAAGTTAGACTGCAATGTGGTATTCCTATAAATTGGTAGAATATGATAATTTACTATTTAAAAGAGAAATATGCATTTATTTTGTTATTTGCAATATTGTGAATTTCCCTGGGAACACTCCCATTACTACAGAAGACCATAGGAGACAATATCGACAGGGCTCTCCATATCAGCCAGCTGCACAGGAAGTTAGACTGATATGTGGTATTCCTATAGATTGGTAGTATATGATAATATACTATTTAAAAGAGAAATTTGCATTTATTTTGTTATTTGCAATATTGTGAATTTCCCTGGGAACACTTCCATTACTACAGAAGACCATAGGAGACAATGCCGACAGGTCTCTCCACATCAGCCACTGCACAGGAAGTTAGACTGCGAGTGGTATTCCTATAAATTGGTAGTATATGATAATTTACTATTTAAAAGAGAAATTTGCATTTATTTTGTTATTTGCAATATTGTGAATTTCCCTGGGAACACTTCCATTACTACAGAAGACCATAGGAGACAATGCCGACAGGGCTCTCCACATCAGCCAGCTGCACAAAAAGTTAGACTGCAATGTGGTATTCCTATAAATTGGTAGTATATGATAATTTACTATTTAAAAGAGAAATTTGCATTTATTATGTTATTTGCAATATTGTGAATTTCCCTGGGAACACTCCCATTACTACAGAAGACCATAGGAGACAATGCCGACAGGTCTCTCCACATCAGCCAGCTGCACAGGAAGTTAGACTGCAATGTGGTATTCCTATAAATTGGTAGTATATGATAATTTACTATTTAAAAGAGAAATTTGCTTATATTTTGTTATTTGGAATATTGTGAATTTCCCTGGGAACACTTCCATTACTACAGAAGACCATAGGAGACAATGCCGACAGGGCTCTCCACATCAGCCAGCTGCACAGGAAGTTAGACTGCAATGTGGTATTCCTATAAATTGGTAGTATATGATAATTTACTATTTAAAAGAGAAATTTGCATTTATTTTGTTATTTGCAATATTGTGAATTTCCCTGGGAACACTTCCATTACTACAGAAGACCATAGGAGACAATGCTGACAGGGCTCTCCACATCAGCCAGCTGCACTGGAAGTTAGACTGCAATGTGGTATTCCTATAAATTGGTAGAATATGATAATTTACTATTTAAAAGAGAAATTTGCATTTATTTTGTTATTTGCAATATTGTGAATTTCCCTGGGAACACTCCCATTACTACAGAAGACCATAGGAGACAATGCCGTCAGGGCTCTCCACATCAGCCAGCTGCACAGGAAGTTAGACTGCAATGTGGTATTCCTATAAATTGGTAGTATATGATAATTTACTATTAAACAAAAATTTGCATTTATTTTGTTATTTGCAATATTGTGAATTTCCCTGGGAACACTCCCATTACTACAGAAGACCATAGGAGACAATGCCGACAGGGCTCTCCACATCAGCCAGCTGCACAGGAAGTTAGACTGCAATGTGGTATTCCTATAAATTGGTAGTATATGATAATTTACTATTTAAAAGAGAAATTTGCATTTATTTCGTTATTTGCAATATTGTGAATTTCCCTGGGAACACTTCCATTACAACAGAAGACCATAGGAGACAAAGACGACAGGGCTCTCCACATCAGCCAGCTGCACAGGAAGTAAGACTGCAATGTGGTATTCCTTTAAATTGGTAGTATATGATAATTTACTATTTAAAAGAGAAATTTGCATTTATTTTGTTATTTGCAATATTGTGAATTTCCCTGGGAACACTTCCATTACTACAGAAGACCATAGGAGACAATGCCGACAGGGCTCTCCACATCAGCCAGCTGCACAGGAAGTTAGACTGCAATGTGGTATTCCTATAAATTGGTCGAATATGATAATTTACTATTTAAAAGAGAAATTTGCATTTATTTTGTTATTTGCAATATTGTGAATTTCCCTGGGAACACTTCCATTACTACAGAAGACCATAGGAGACAATGCCGACAGGGCTCTCCACATCAGCCAGCTGCACAGGAAGTTAGACTGTAATGTGGTATTCCTATAAATTGGTAGTATATGATAATTTACTATTTAAAAGAGAAATTTGCATTTATTTTGTTATTTGCAATATTGTGAATTTCCCTGGGAACACTTCCATTACTACAGAAGACCATAGGAGCCAATGCCGACAGGGCTCTCCACATCAGCCAGCTGCACAGGAAGTTAGACTGCAATGTGGTATTCCTATAAATTTGTAGTATATGATAATTTACTATTTAAAAGAGAAATTTGCATTTATTTTGTTATTTGCGATATTGTGACACTCCCTGGGAACACTTCCATTACTACAGAAGACCATAGGAGACAATGCTGACAGGGCTCTCCACATCAGCCAGCTGCACAGGAAGTTAGACTGCAATGTGGTATTCCTATAAATTGGTAGAATATGATAATTTACTATTTAAAAGGAAATTTGCATTTATTTTGTTATTTGCAATATTGTGAATTTCCCTGGGAACACTTCCATTACTACAGAAGACCATAGGAGACAATGCCGACAGGGCTCTCCACATCAGCCAGCTGCACAGGAAGTTAGACTGCAATGTGGTATTCCTTTAAATTGGTAGTATATGATAATTTACTATTTAAAAGAGAAATTTGCATTTATTTTGTTATTTGCAATATTGTGAATTTCCCTGGGAACACTTCCATTACTACAGAAAACCATAGGAGACAATGCCGACAGGGCTCTCCACATCAGCCAGCTGCACAGGAAGTTAGACTGCAATGTGGTATTCCTATAAATTGGTAGTATATGATAATATACTATTTAAAAGAGAAATTTGCATTTATTTTGTTATTTGCAATTTTGTATATTTCCCTGGGAACACTCCCATTACTACAGAAGACCATAGAAGACAATGCCGACAGGGCTCTACACATCAGCCACCTGCAGAGGAAGTAAGACTGCAATGTGGTATTCCTATAAATTGGTAGTATATGATAATTTACTATTTAAAAGAGAAATTTGCATTTATTTTGTTATTTGCAATATTGTGAATTTCCCTGGGAACACTTCCATTACTACAGAAGACCATAGGAGACAAAGCCAACAGGGCTCTCCACATCAGCCAGTTGCACAGGAAGTTAGACTGCAATGTGGTATTCCTTTAAATTGGTAGTATATGATAATTTACTATTTAAAAGAGAAATTTGCATTTATTTTGTTATTTGCAATATTGTGAATTTCCCTGGGAACACTTCCATTACTACATAAGACCATAGGAGACAATGCCGACAGGGCTCTCCACATCAGCCTGCTGCACTGGAAGTTAGACTGCAATGTGGTATTCCTATAAATTGGTAGTATATGATAATTTACTATTAAACAAAAATTTGCATTTATTTTGTTATTTGCAATATTGTGAATTTCCCTGGGAACACTCCCATTACTACAGAAGACCATAGGAGACAATGCCGACAGGGCTCTCCACATCAGCCAGCTGCACAGGAAGTTAGACTGCAATGTGGTATTCCTATAAATTGGTAGTATATGATAATTTACTATTTAAAAGAGAAATTTGCATTTATTTTGTTATTTGCAATATTGTGAATTTCCCTGGGAACACTTCCATTACTACAGAAGACCATAGGAGACAAAGCCAACAGGGCTCTCCACATCAGCCAGCTGCACAGGAAGTTAGACTGCAATGTGGTATTATTTTAAATTGGTAGTATATGATAATTTACTATTTAAAAGAGAAATTTGCATTTATTTTGTTATTTGCAATATTGTGAATTTCCCTGGGAACACTTCCATTACTACAGAAGACCATAGGAGACAATGCCGACAGGGCTCTCCACATCAGCCAGCTGCACAGGAAGTTAGACTCCAAAGTGGTATTCCTATAAATTGGTCGAATATGATAATTTACTATTTAAAAGAGAAATTTGCATTTATTTTGTTATTTGCAATATTGTGAATTTCCCTGGGAACACTTCCATTACTACAGAAGACCATAGGAGACAATGCCGACAGGGCTCTCCACATCAGCCAGCTGCACAGGAAGTTAGACTGCAATGTGGTATTCTTATAAATTGGTAGTATATAATAATTTACTATTTAAAAGAGAAATTTGCATTTATTTTGTTATTTGCAATATTGTGAATTTCCCTGGGAACACTTCCATTACTACAGAAGACCATAGGAGCCAATGCCGACAGGGCTCTCCACATCAGCCAGCTGCACAGGAAGTTAGACTGCAATGTGGTATTCCTATAAATTGGTAGTATATGATAATTTACTATTTAAAAGAGAAATTTGCATTTATTTTGTTATTTGCAATATTGTGACTCTCCCTGGGAACACTTCCATTACTACAGAAGACCATAGGAGACAATGCCGACAGGGCTCTCCACATCAGCCAGCTGCACAGGAAGTTAGACTGCAATGTGGTATTCCTATAAATTGGTAGTATATGATAATTTACTATTTAAAAGGAAATTTGCATTTATTTTGTTATTTGCAATATTGTGAATTTCCCTGGGAACACTTCCATTACTACAGAAGACCATAGGAGCCAATGCTGACAGGGCTCTCCACATCAGCCAGCTGCACAGGAAGTTAGACTGCAATGTGGTATTCCTATAAATTGGTAGTATATGATAATTTACTATTTAAAAGAGAAATTTGCATTTATATTGTTATTTGCAATATTGTGAATTTCCCTGAGAACACTTCCATTACTACAGAAGACCATAAGGAGACAATGCCGACAGGGCTCTCCACATCAGCCAGCTGCACAGGAAGTTAGACTGCAATGTGGTATTCCTATAAAATGGTAGAATATGATAATTTACTATTTAAAAGAGAAATTTGCATTTATTTTGTTATTTGCAATATTGTGAATTTCCCTGGGAACATTCCATTACTACATAAGACCATAGGAGACAATGGCGACAGGGCTCTCCACATCAGCCAGCTGCACAGGAAGTTAGACTGCAATGTGGTATTCCTATAAATTGGTAGAATATGATAATTTACTATTTAAAAGAGAAATTTGCATTTATTTTGTTATTTGCAATATTGTGAATTTCCCTGGGAACACTCCCATTACTACAGAAGACCATAGGAGACAATGCCGACAGGGCTCTCCATATCAGCCAGCTGCACAGGAAGTTAGACTGATATGTGGTATTCCTATAGATTGGTAGTATATGAAAATATACTATTTAAACAAGAAATTTGCATTTATTTTGTGATTTGCAATATTGTGAATTTCCGTGGGAACACTTCCATTACTACAGAAGACCATAGGAGACAATGCCGACAGGTCTCTCCACATCAGCCAGCTGCACAGGAAGTTAGACTGCAATGTGGTATTCCTATAAATTGGTAGTATATGATAATTTACTATTTAAAAGAGAAATTTGCATTTATTTTGTTATTTGCAATATTGTGAATTTCCCTGGGAACACTTCCATTACTACAGAAGACCATAGGAGACAATGCCGACAGGGCCCCCCACATCAGCCAGCTGCACAAAAAGTTAGACTGCAATGTGGTATTCCTATAAATTGGTAGTATATGATAATTTACTATTTAATAGAGAAATTTGCATTTATTTTGTTATTTGCAATATTGTGAATTTCCCTGGGAACACTTCCATTACTACAGAAGACCATAGGAGACAATGCTGACAGGGCTCTCCACATCAGCCAGCTGCACAGGAAGTTAGACTGCAATGTGGTATTCCTATAAATTGGTAGTATATAATAATTTACTATTTAAAAGAGAAATTTGCTTATATTTTGTTATTTGCAATATTGCGAATTTCCCTGGGAACACTTCCATTACTACAGAAGACCATAGGAGACAATGCCGACAGGGCTCTCCACATCAGCCAGCTGCACAGGAAGTTAGACTGCAATGTGGTATTCCTATAAATTGGTAGTATATGATACTTTACTATTCAAAAGAGAAATTTGCATTTATTTTGTTATTTGCAATATTGCGAATTTCCCTGGGAACACTTCCATTACTATAGAAGACCATATTAGACAATGCCGACAGGGCTCTCCACATCAGCCAGCTGCTCAGGAAGTTAGACTGCAATGTGGTATTCCTATAAATTGGTAGTATATGATAATATACTATTTAAAAGAGAAATTTGCATTTATTTTGTTATTTGCAATATTGTGAATTTCCCTGGGAACACTCCCATTACTACAGAAGACCATAGGAGACAATTTCGACAGGGCTCTACACATCAGCCAGCTGCACAGGAAGTAAGACTGCAATGTGGTATTCCTATAAATTGGTAGTATATGATAATTTATTATTTAAACGAGAAATTTGCATTTATTTTGTTATTTGCAATATTGTGAATTTCCCTGGGAACACTTCCATTACTACAGAAGACCATAGGAGACAATGCCGACAGGGCTCTCCACATCAGCCAGCTGCACTGGAAGTTAGACTGCAATGTGGTATTCCTATAAATTGGTAGTATATGATAATTTACTATTAAACAAAAATTTGCATTTATTTTGTTATTTGCAATATTGTGAATTTCCCTGGGAACACTTCCATTACTACAGAAGACCATAGGAGACAATGCCGACAGGGCTCTCCACATCAGCCAGCTGCACAGGAAGTTAGACTGCAATGTGGTATTCCTATAAATTGGTAGTATATGATAATTTACTATTTAAAAGAGAAATTTGCATTTATTTTGTTATTTGCAATATTGTGAATTTCCCTGGGAACACTTCCATTACTACAGAAGACCATAGGAGACAAAGCCGACAGGGCTCTCCACATCAGCCAGCTGCACAGGAAGTTAGACTGCAATGTGGTATTCCTTTAAATTGGTAGTATATGATAATTTACTATTTAAAAGAGAAATTTGCATTTATTTTGTTATTTGCAATATTGTGAATTTCCCTGGGAACACTTCCATTACTACAGAAGACCATAGGAGACAATGCCGACAGGGCTCTCCACATCAGCCAGCTGCACAGGAAGTTAGACTGCAATGTGGTATTCCTATAAATTGGTAGTATATGATAATTTACTATTTAAAAGAGAAATTTGCATTTATTTTGTTATTTGCAATATTGTGAATTTCCCTGGGAACACTTCCATTACTACAGAAGACCATAGGAGACAATGCTGACAGGGCTCTCCACATCAGCCAGCTGCACTAGAAGTTAGACTGCAATGTGGTATTCCTATAAATTGGTAGAATATGATAATTTACTATTTAAAAGAGAAATTTGCATTTATTTTGTTATTTGCAATATTGTGAATTTCCCTGGGAACACTCCCATTACTACAGAAGACCATAGGAGACAATGCCGACAGGGCTCTCCACAGCAGCCAGTTGCACAGGAAGTTAGTCTGCAATGTGGTATTCCTTTAAATTGGTAGTATATGATAATTTACTATTTAAAAGAGAAATTTGCATTTATTTTGTTATTTGCAATTTTGTGACTTTCCCTGGGAACACTTCCATTACTACAGAAGACCATAGGAGACAATGCCGACAGGGCTCTCCACAGCAGCCAGTTGCACAGGAAGTTAGTCTGCAATGTGGTATTCCTTTAAATTGGTAGTATATGATAATTTACTATTTAAAAGAGAAATTTGCATTTATTTTGTTATTTGCAATATTGTGAATTTCCCTGGGAACACTTCCATTACTACAGAAGACCATAGGAGACAATGCCGACAGGGCACTCCACAGCAGCCAGTTGCACAGGAAGTTAGTCTGCAATGTGGTATTCCTTTAAATTGGTAGTATATGATAATTTACTATTTAAAAGAGAAATTTGCATTTATTTTGTTATTTGCAATATTGTGAATTTCCCTGGGAACACTTCCATTACTACAGAAGACCATAGGAGACAATGCCGACAGGGCTCTCCACAGCAGCCAGTTGCACAGGAAGTTAGTCTGCAATGTGGTATTCCTATAAATTGGTAGAATATGATAATTTACTATTTAAAAGAGGAATTTGCATTTATTTTGTTATTTGCAATATTGTGAATTTCCCTGGGAACACTTCCATTACTACAGAAGACCATAGGAGACAATGCCGACAGGGCTCTCCACAGCAGCCAGTTGCACAGGAAGTTAGTCTGCAATGTGGTATTCCTTTAAATTGGTAGTATATGATAATTTACTATTTAAAAGAGAAATTTGCATTTATTTTGTTATTTGCAATATTGTGAATTTCCCTGGGAACACTTCCATTACTACAGAAGACCATAGGAGACAATGCCGACAGGGCACTCCACAGCAGCCAGTTGCACAGGAAGTTAGTCTGCAATGTGGTATTCCTTTAAATTGGTAGTATATGATAATTTACTATTTAAAAGAGAAATTTGCATTTATTTTGTTATTTGCAATATTGCGAATTTCCCTGGGAACACTTCCATTACTATAGAAGACCATATTAGACAATGCCGACAGGGCTCTCCACATCAGCCAGCTGCTCAGGAAGTTAGACTGCAATGTGGTATTCCTATAAATTGGTAGTATATGATAATATACTATTTAAAAGAGAAATTTGCATTTATTTTGTTATTTGCAATATTGTGAATTTCCCTGGGAACACTCCCATTACTACAGAAGACCATAGGAGACAATGCCGACAGGGCTCTACACATCAGCCAGCTGCACAGGAAGTAAGACTGCAATGTGGTATTCCTATAAATTGGTAGTATATGATAATTTATTATTTAAACGAGAAATTTGCATTTATTTTGTTATTTGCAATATTGTGAATTTCTCTGGGAACACTTCCATTACTACAGAAGACCATAGGAGACAATGCCGACAGGGCTCTCCACATCAGCCAGCTGCACTGGAAGTTAGACTGCAATGTGGTATTCCTATAAATTGGTAGTATATGATAATTTACTATTAAACAAAAATTTGCATTTATTTTGTTATTTGCAATATTGTGAATTTCCCTGGGAACACTCCCATTACTACAGAAGACCATAGGAGACAATGCCGACAGGGCTCTCCACATCAGCCAGCTGCACAGGAAGTTAGACTGCAATGTGGTATTCCTATAAATTGGTAGTATATGATAATTTAGTATTTAAAAGAGAAATTTGCATTTATTTTGTTATTTGCAATATTGTGAATTTCCCTGGGAACACTTCCATTACTACAGAAGACCATAGGAGACAATGCTGACAGGGCTCTCCACATCAGCCAGCTGCACTGGAAGTTAGACTGCAATGTGGTATTCCTATAAATTGGTAGAATATGATAATTTACTATTTAAAAGAGAAATTTGCATTTATTTTGTTATTTGCAATATTGTGAATTTCCCTGGGAACACTCCCATTACTACAGAAGACCATAGGAGACAATGCCGACAGGGCTCTCCACATCAGCCAGCTGCACAGGAAGTTAGACTGCAATGTGGTATTCCTATAAATTGGTAGTATATGATAATTTACTATTAAACAAAAATTTGCATTTATTTTATTATTTGCAATATTGTGAATTTCCCTGGGAACACTCCCATTACTACAGAAGACCATAGGAGACAATGCCGACAGGGCTCTCCACATCAGCCAGCTGCACAGGAAGTTAGACTGCAATGTGGTATTCCTATAAATTGGTAGTATATGATAATTTACTATTTAAAAGAGAAATTTGCATTTATTTTGTTATTTGCAATATTGTGAATTTCCATGGGAACACTTCCATTACAACAGAAGACCATAGGAGACAAAGCCGACAGGGCTCTCCACATCAGCCAGCTGCACAGGAAGTTAGACTGCAATGTGGTATTCCTTTAAATTGGTAGTATATGATAATTTACTATTTAAAAGAGAAATTTGCATTTATTTTGTTATTTGCAATATTGTGAATTTCCCTGGGAACACTTCCATTACTACAGAAGACCATAGGAGACAATGCCGACAGGGCTCTCCACATCAGCCAGCTGCACAGGAAGTTAGACTGCAATGTGGTATTCCTATAAATTGGTCGAATATGATAATTTACTATTTAAAAGAGAAATTTGCATTTATTTTGTTAATTGCAATATTGTGAATTTCCCTGGGAACACTTCCATTACTACAGAAGACCATAGGAGACAATGCCGACAGGGCTCTCCACATCAGCCAGCTGCACAGGAAGTTAGACTGCAATGTGGTATTCCTATAAATTGGTAGTATATGATAATTTACTATTTAAAAGAGAAATTTGCATTTATTTTGTTATTTGCAATATTGTGAATTTCCCTGGGAACACTTCCATTACTACAGAAGACCATAGGAGCCAATGCCGACAGGGCTCTCCACATCAGCCAGCTGCACAGGAAGTTAGACTGCAATGTGGTATTCCTATAAATTTGTAGTATATGATAATTTACTATTTAAAAGAGAAATTTGCATTTTTTTTGTTATTTGCGATATTGTGACTCTCCCTGGGAACACTTCCATTACTACAGAAGACCATAGGAGACAATGCTGACAGGGCTCTCCACATCAGCCAGCTGAACAGGAAGTTAGACTGCAATGTGGTATTCCTATAAATTGGTAGAATATGATAGATTACTATTTAAAAGGAAATTTGCATTTATTTTGTTATTTGCAATATTGTGAATTTCCCTGGGAACATTTCCATTACTACAGAAGACCATAGGAGACAATGCCGACAGGGCTCTCCACATCAGCCAGCTGCACAGGAAGTTAGACTGCAATGTGGTATTCCTTTAAATTGGTAGTATATGATAATTTACTATTTAAAAGAGAAATTTGCATTTATTTTGTTATTTGCAATATTGTGAATTTCCCTGGGAACACTTCCATTACTACAGAAAACCATAGGAGACAATGCCGACAGGGCTCTCCACATCAGCCAGCTGCACAGGAAGTTAGACTGCAATGTGGTATTCCTATAAATTGGTAGTATATGATAATATACTATTTAAAAGAGAAATTTGCATTTATTTTGTTATTTGCAATTTTGTGAATTTCCCTGGGAACACTCCCATTACTACAGAAGACCATAGAAGACAATGCCGACAGGGCTCTACACATCAGCCACCTGCAGAGGAAGTAAGACTGCAATGTGGTATTCCTATAAATTGGTAGTATATGATAATTTACTATTTAAACGAGAAATTTGCATTTATTTTGTTATTTGCAATATTGTGAATTTCCCTGGGAACACTTCCATTACTACATAAGACCATAGGAGACAATGCCGACAGGGCTCTCCACATCAGCCAGCTGCACTGGAAGTTAGACTGCAATGTGGTATTCCTATAAATTGGTAGTATATGATAATTTACTATTAAACAAAAATTTGCATTTATTTTGTTATTTGCAATATTGTGAATTTCCCTGGGAACACTCCCATTACTACAGAAGACCATAGGAGACAATGCCGACAGGGCTCTCCACATCAGCCAGCTGCACAGGAAGTTAGACTGCAATGTGGTATTCCTATAAATTGGTAGTATATGATAATTTACTATTTAAAAGAGAAATTTGCATTTATTTTGTTATTTGCAATATTGTGAATTTCCCTGGGAACACTTCCATTACTACAGAAGACCATAGGAGACAAAGCCGACAGGGCTCTCCACATCAGCCAGCTGCACAGGAAGTTAGACTGCAATGTGGTATTCCTTTAAATTGGTAGTATATGATAATTTACTATTTAAAAGAGAAATTTGCATTTATTTTGTTATTTGCAATATTGTGAATTTCCCTGGGAACACTTCCATTACTACAGAAGACCATAGGAGACAATGCCGACAGGGCTCTCCACATCAGCCAGCTGCACAGGAAGTTAGACTGCAAAGTGGTATTCCTATAAATTGGTCGAATATGATAATTTACTATTTAAAAGAGAAATTTGCATTTATTTTGTTATTTGCAATATTGTGAATTTCCCTGGGAACACTTCCAATACTACAGAAGACCATAGGAGACAATGCCGACAGGGCTCTCCACATCAGCCAGCTGCACAGGAAGTTAGACTGCAATGTGGTATTCCTATAAATTGGTAGTATATGATAATTTACTATTTAAAAGAGAAATTTGCATTTATTTTGTTATTTGCAATATTGTGAATTTCCCTGGGAACACTTCCATTACTACAGAAGACCATAGGAGCCAATGCCGACAGGGCTCTCCACATCAGCCAGCTGCACAGGAAGTTAGACTGCAATGTGGTATTCCTATAAATTGGTAGTATATGATAATTTACTATTTAAAAGAGAAATTTGCATTTATTTTGTTATTTGCAATATTGTGACTCTCCCTGGGAACACTTCCATTACTACAGAAGACCATAGGAGACAATGCCGACAGGGCTCTCCACATCAGCCAGCTGCACAGGAAGTTAGACTGCAATGTGGTATTCCTATAAATTGGTAGTATATGATAATTTACTATTTAAAAGGAAATTTGCATTTATTTTGTTATTTGCAATATTGTGAATTTCCCTGGGAACACTTCCATTACTACAGAAGACCATAGGAGCCAATGCTGACAGGGCTCTCCACATCAGCCAGCTGCACAGGAAGTTAGACTGCAATGTGGTATTCCTATAAATTGGTAGTATATGATAATTTACTATTTAAAAGAGAAATTTGCATTTATATTGTTATTTGCAATATTGTGAATTTCCCTGAGAACACTTCCATTATTACAGAAGACCATAAGGAGACAATGCCGACAGGGCTCTCCACATCAGCCAGCTGCACAGGAAGTTAGACTGCAATGTGGTATTCCTATAAATTGGTAGTATATGATAATTTACTATTTAAAAGAGAAAGTTGCATTTATTTTGTTATTTGCAATATTGTGAATTTCCCTGGGAACACTCCCATTACTACAGAAGACCATAGGAGCCAATGCCGACAGGGCTCTCCACATCAGCCAGCTGCACAGGAAGTTAGACTGCAATGTGGTATTCCTATAAATTGGTAGAATATGATAATTTACTATTTAAAAGAGAAATTTGCATTTATTTTGTTATTTGAAATATTGTGAATTTCCCTGGGAACACTCCCATTACTACAGAAGACCATAGGAGACAATGCCGACAGGGCTCTCCATATCAGCCAGCTGCACAGGAAGTTAGACTGATATGTGGTATTCCTATAGATTGGTAGTATATGATAATATACTATTTAAACGAGAAATTTGCATTTATTTTGTGATTTGCAATATTGTGAATTTCCGTGGGAACACTTCCATTACTACAGAAGACCATAGGAGACAATGCCGACAGGTCTCTCCACATCAGCCAGCTGCACAGGAAGTTAGACTGCAATGTGGTATTCCTATAAATTGGTAGTATATGATAATTTACTATTTAAAAGAGAAATTTGCATTTATTTTGTTATTTGCAATATTGTGAATTTCCCTGGGAACACTTCCATTACTACAGAAGACCATAGGAGACAATGCCGACAGGGCTCTCCACATCAGCCAGCTGCACAAAAAGTTAGACTGCAATGTGGTATTCCTATAAATTGGTAGTATATGATAATTTACTATTTAATAGAGAAATTTGCATTTATTTTGTTATTTGCAATATTGTGAATTTCCCTGGGAACACTTCCATTACTACAGAAGACCATAGGAGACAATGCTGACAGGGCTCTCCACATCAGCCAGCTGCACAGGAAGTTAGACTGCAATGTGGTATTCCTATAAATTGGTAGTATATGATAATTTACTATTTAAAAGAGAAATTTGCTTATATTTTGTTATTTGCAATATTGTGAATTTCCCTGGGAACACTTCCATTACTACAGAAGACCATAGGAGACAATGCCAACAGGGCTCTCCACATCAGCCAGCTGCACAGGAAGTTAGACTGCAATGTGGTATTCCTATAAATTGGTAGTATATGATAATTTACTATTCAAAAGAGAAATTTGCATTTATTTTGTTATTTGCAATATTGTGAATTTCCCTGGGAACACTTCCATTACTATAGAAGACCATATTAGACAATGCCGACAGGGCTCTCCACATCAGCCAGCTGCTCAGGAAGTTAGACTGCAATGTGGTATTCCTATAAATTGGTAGTATATGATAATATACTATTTAAAAGAGAAATTTGCATTTATTTTGTTATTTGCAATATTGTGAATTTCCCTGGGAACACTCCCATTACTACAGAAGACCATAGGAGACAATGCCGACAGGGCTCTACACATCAGCCAGCTGCACAGGAAGTAAGACTGCAATGTGGTATTCCTATAAATTGGTAGTATATGATAATTTACTATTTAAACGAGAAATTTGCATTTATTTTGTTATTTGCAATATTGTGAATTTCCCTGGGAACACTTCCATTACTACAGAAGACCATAGGAGACAATGCCGACAGGGCTCTCCACATCAGCCAGCTGCACTGGAAGTT
This sequence comes from Locusta migratoria, assembly GCA_026315105.1. Lineage (NCBI taxonomy): Eukaryota > Metazoa > Arthropoda > Insecta > Orthoptera > Acrididae > Locusta > Locusta migratoria. The sequence continues at coordinate 496,454 of JAOYRU010000469.1, read as the reverse complement.
AGACTGCAATGTGGTATTCCTATAAATTGGTAGTATATGATAATTTACTATTAAACAAAAATTTGCATTTATTTTGTTATTTGCAATATTGTGAATTTCCCTGGGAACACTTCCATTACTACAGAAGACCATAGGAGACAATGCCGACAGGGCTCTCCACATCAGCCAGCTGCACAGGAAGTTAGACTGCAATGTGGTATTCCTATAAATTGGTAGTATATGATAATTTACTATTTAAAAGAGAAATTTGCATTTATTTTGTTATTTGCAATATTGTGAATTTCCCTGGGAACACTTCCATTACTACAGAAGACCATAGGAGACAAAGCCGACAGGGCTCTCCACATCAGCCAGCTGCACAGGAAGTTAGACTGCAATGTGGTATTCCTTTAAATTGGTAGTATATGATAATTTACTATTTAAAAGAGAAATTTGCATTTATTTTGTTATTTGCAATATTGTGAATTTCCCTGGGAACACTTCCATTACTACAGAAGACCATAGGAGACAATGCCGACAGGGCTCTCCACATCAGCCAGCTGCACAGGAAGTTAGACTGCAATGTGGTATTCCTATAAATTGGTCGAACATGATAATTTACTATTTAAAAGAGAAATTTGCATTTATTTTGTTATTTGCAATATTGTGAATTTCCCTGGGAACACTTCCATTACTACAGAAGACCATAGGAGACAATGCCGACAGGGCTCTCCACATCAGCCAGCTGCACAGGAAGTTAGACTGCAATGTGGTATTCCTATAAATTGGTAGTATATGATAATTTACTATTTAAAAGAGAAATTTGCATTTATTTTGTTATTTGCAATATTGTGAATTTCCCTGGGAACACTTCCATTACTACAGAAGACCATAGGAGCCAATGCCGACAGGGCTCTCCACATCAGCCAGCTGCACAGGAAGTTAGACTGCAATGTGGTATTCCTATAAATTGGTAGTATATGATAATTTACTATTTAAAAGAGAAATTTGCATTTATTTTGTTATTTGCAATATTGTGACTCTCCCTGGGAACACTTCCATTACTACAGAAGACCATAGGAGACAATGCCGACAGGGCCCTCCACATCAGCCAGCTGCACAGGAAGTTAGACTGCAATGTGGTATTCCTATAAATTGGTCGAATATGATAATTTACTATTTAAAAGAGAAATTTGCATTTATTTTGTTATTTGCAATATTGTGAACTTCCCTGGGAACACTCCCATTACTACAGAAGACCATAGGTGACAATGCCGACAGGGCTCTCCACATCAGCCAGCTGCACAGGAAGTTAGACTGCAATGTGGTATTCCTATAAATTGGTAGTATGTGATAATTTACTATTTAATAGAGAAATTTGCATTTATTTTGTTATTTGCAATTTTGTGAATTTCCCTGGGAACACTTCCATTACTACAGAAGACCATAGGAGACAATGCTGACAGGGCTCTCCACATCAGCCAGCTGCACAGGAAGTTAGACTGCAATGTGGTATTCCTATAAATTGGTAGTATATGATAATTTACTATTTAAAAGAGAAATTTGCTTATATTTTGTTATTTGCAATATTGTGAATTTCCCTGGGAACACTTCCATTACTACAGAAGACCATAGGAGACAATGCCGACAGGGCTCTCCACATCAGCCAGCTGCACAGGAAGTTAGACTGCAATGTGGTATTCCTATAAATTGGTAGTATATGATAATTTACTATTCAAAAGAGAAATTTGCATTTATTTTGTTATTTGCAATATTGTGAATTTCCCTGGGAACACTTCCATTACTATAGAAGACCATATTAGACAATGCCGACAGGGCTCTCCACATCAGCCAGCTGCTCAGGAAGTTAGACTGCAATGTGGTATTCCTATAAATTGGTAGTATATGATAATATACTATTTAAAAGAGAAATTTGCATTTATTTTGTTATTTGCAATATTGTGAATTTCCCTGGGAACACTCCCATTACTACAGAAGACCATAGGAGACAATGCCGACAGGGCTCTACACATCAGCCAGCTGCACAGGAAGTAAGACTGCAATGTGGTATTCCTATAAATTGGTAGTATATGATAATTTACTATTTAAACGAGAAATTTGCATTTATTTTGTTATTTGCAATATTGTGAATTTCCCTGGGAACACTTCCATTACTACAGAAGACCATAGGAGACAAAGCCGACAGGGCTCTCCACATCAGCCAGCTGCACTGGAAGTTAGACTGCAATGTGGTATTCCTATAAATTGGTAGTATATGATAATTTACTATTAAACAAAAATTTGCATTTATTTTGTTATTTGCAATATTGTGAATTTCCCTGGGAACACTTCCATTACTACAGAAGACCATAGGAGACCATGCCGACAGGGCTCTCCACATCAGCCAGCTGCACAGGAAGTTAGACTGCAATGTGGTATTCCTATAAATTGGTAGTATATGATAATTTACTATTTAAAAGAGAAATTTGCATTTATTTTGTTATTTGCAATATTGTGAATTTCCCTGGGAACACTTCCATTACTACAGAAGACCATAGGAGACAAAGCCGACAGGGCTCTCCACATCAGCCAGCTGCACAGGAAGTTAGACTGCAATGTGGTATTCCTTTAAATTGGTAGTATATGATAATTTACTATTTAAAAGAGAAATTTGCATTTATTTTGTTATTTGCAATATTGTGAATTTCCCTGGGAACACTTCCATTACTACAGAAGACCATAGGAGACAATGCCGACAGGGCTCTCCACATCAGCCAGCTGCAGAGGAAGTTAGACTGCAATGTGGTATTCCTATAAATTGGTCGAATATGATAATTTACTATTTAAAAGAGAAATTTGCATTTATTTTGTTATTTGCAATATTGTGAATTTCCCTGGGAACACTCCCATTACTACAGAAGACCATAGGAGACAATGCCGACAGGGCTCTACACATCAGCCAGCTGCACAGGAAGTAAGACTGCAATGTGGTATTCCTATAAATTGGTAGTATATGATAATTTACTATTTAAACGAGATATTTGCATTTATTTTGTTATTTGCAATATTGTGAATTTCCCTGGGAACACTTCCATTACTACAGAAGACCATAGGAGACAATGCCGACAGGGCTCTCCACATCAGCCAGCTGCACTGGAAGTTAGACTGCAATGTGGTATTCCTATAAATTGGTAGTATATGATAATTTACTATTAAACAAAAATTTGCATTTCTTTTGTGATTTGCAATATTGTGAATTTCCCTGGGAACACTCCCATTACTACAGAAGACCATAGGAGACAATGCCGACAGGGCTCTCCACATCAGCCAGCTGCACAGGAAGTTAGACTGCAATGTGGTATTCCTATAAATTAGTAGTATATGATAATTTACTATTTAAAAGAGAAATTTGCATTTATTTTGTTATTTGCAATATTGTGAATTTCCCTGGGAACACTTCCATTACTACAGAAGACCATAGGAGACAATGCCGACAGGGCTCTCCACATCAGCCAGCTGCACAAAAAGTTAGACTGCAATGTGGTATTCCTATAAATTGGTAGTATATGATAATTTACTATTTAAAAGAGAAATTTGCATTTATTTTGTTATTTGCAATATTGTGAATTTCCCTGGGAACACTTCCATTACTACAGAAGACCATAGGAGACAATGCTGACAGGGCTCTCCACATCAGCCAGCTGCACAGGAAGTTAGACTGCAATGTGGTATTCCTATAAATTGGTAGTATATGATAATTTACTATTTAAAAGAGAAATTTGCTTATATTTTGTTATTTGCAATATTGTGAATTTCCCTGGGAACACTTCCATTACTACAGAAGACCATAGGAGACAATGCCGACAGGGCTCTCCACATCAGCCAGCTGCACAGGAAGTTAGACTGCAATGTGGTATTCCTATAAATTGGTAGTATATGATAATTTACTATTTAAAAGAGAAATTTGCATTTATTTTGTTATTTGCAATATTGTGAATTTCCCTGGGAACACTTCCATTACTACAGAAGACCATAGGAGACAATGCTGACAGGGCTCTCCACATCAGCCAGCTGCACTGGAAGTTAGACTGCAATGTGGTATTCCTATAAATTGGTAGAATATGATAATTTACTATTTAAAAGAGAAATTTGCATTTATTTTGTTATTTGCATTATTGTGAATTTCCCTGGGAACACTCCCATTACTACAGAAGACCATAGGAGACAATGCCAACAGGGCTCTCCACATCAGCCAGCTGCACAGGAAGTTAGACTGCAATGTGGTATTCCTATAAATTGGTAGTATATGATAATTTACTATTCAAAAGAGAAATTTGCATTTATTTTGTTATTTGCAATATTGTGAATTTCCCTGGGAACACTTCCATTACTATAGAAGACCATATTAGACAATGCCGACAGGGCTCTCCACATCAGCCAGCTGCACAGGAAGTTAGACTGCAATGTGGTATTCCTATAAATTGGTAGTATATGATAATATACTATTTAAAAGAGAAATTTGCATTTATTTTGTTATTTGCAATTTTGTGAATTTCCCTGGGAACACTCCCATTACTACAGAAGACCATAGGAGACAATGCCGACAGGGCTCTACACATCAGCCAGCTGCACAGGAAGTAAGACTGCAATGTGGTATTCCTATAAATTGGTAGTATATGATAATTTACTATTTAAACGAGAAATTTGCATTTATTTTGTTATTTGCAATATTGTGAATTTCCCTGGGAACACTTCCATTACTACAGAAGACCATAGGAGACAATGCCGACAGGGCTTTCCACATCAGCCAGCTGCACAGGAAGTTTGACTGCAATGTGGTATTCCTATAAATTGATAGTATATGATAATTTACTATTTAAAAGAGAAATTTGCATTTATTTTGTTATTTGCAATATTGTGAATTTCCCTGGGAACACTTTCATTACTACAGAAGACCATAGGAGGCAATGCCGACAGGGCTCTCCACATCAGCCAGCTGCACTGGAAGTTAGACTGCAATGTGGTATTCCTATAAATTGGTAGTATATGATAATTTACTATTAAACAAAAATTTGCATTTATTTTGTTATTTGCAATATTGTGAATTTCCCTGGGAACACTCCCATTACTACAGAAGACCATAGGAGACAATGCCGACAGGGCTCTCCACATCAGCCAGCTGCACAGGAAGTTAGACTGCAATGTGGTATTCCTATAAATTGGTAGTATATGATAATTTACTATTTAAACGAGAAATTTGCATTTATTTTGTTATTTGCAATATTGTGAATTTCCCTGGGAACACTTCCATTACTACAGAAGACCATAGGAGACAATGCCGACAGGGCTCTCCACATCAGCCAGCTGCACTGGAAGTTAGACTGCAATGTGGTATTCCTATAAATTGGTAGTATATGATAATTTACTATTAAACAAAAATTTGCATTTCTTTTGTTATTTGCAATATTGTGAATTTCCCTGGGAACACTCCCATTACTACAGAAGACCATAGGAGACAATGCCGACAGGGCTCTCCACATCAGCCAGCTGCACAGGAAGTTAGACTGCAATGTGGTATTCCTATAAATTGGTAGTATATGATAATTTACTATTTAAAAGAGAAATTTGCATTTATTTTGTTATTTGCAATATTGTGAATTTCCCTGGGAACACTTCCATTACTACAGAAGACCATAGGAGACAAAGCCGACAGGGCTCTCCACATCAGCCAGCTGCACAGGAAGTTAGACTGCAATGTGGTATTCCTTTAAATTGGTAGTATATGATAATTTACTATTTAAAAGAGAAATTTGCATTTATTTTGTTATTTGCAATATTGTGAATTTCCCTGGGAACACTTCCATTACTACAAAAGACCATAGGAGACAATGCCGACAGGGCTCTCCACATCAGCCAGCTGCACAGGAAGTTAGACTGCAATGTGGTATTCCTATAAATTGGTCGAATATGATAATTTACTATTTAAAAGAGAAATTTGCATTTATTTTGTTATTTGCAATATTGTGAATTTCCCTGGGAACACTTCCATTACTACAGAAGACCATAGGAGCCAATGCCGACAGGGCTCTCCATATCAGCCAGCTGCACAGGAAGTTAGACTGATATGTGGTATTCCTATAGATTGGTAGTATATGATAATATACTATTTAAACGAGAAATTTGCATTTATTTTGTTATTTGCAATATTGTGAATTACCGTGGGAACACTTCCATTACTACAGAAGACCATAGGAGACAATGCCGACAGGTCTCTCCACATCAGCCAGCTGCACAGGAAGTTAGACTGCAATGTGGTATTCCTATAAATTGGTAGTATATGATAATTTACTATTTAAAAGAGAAATTTGCATTTATTTTGTTATTTGCAATATTGTGAATTTCCCTGGGAACACTTCCATTACTACAGAAGACCATAGGAGACAATGCCGACAGGGCTCTCCACATCAGCCAGCTGCACAAAAAGTTAGACTGCAATGTGGTATTCCTATAAATTGGTTGTATATGATAATTTACTATTTAAAAGAGAAATTTGCATTTATTTTGTTATTTGCAATATTGTGAATTTCCCTGGGAACACTTCCATTACTACAGAAGACCATAGGAGACAATGCTGACAGGGCTCTCCACATCAGCCAGCTGCACAGGAAGTTAGACTGCAATGTGGTATTCCTATAAATTGGTAGTATATGATAATTTACTATTTAAAAGAGAAATTTGCTTATATTTTGTTATTTGCAATATTGTGAATTTCCCTGGTAACACTTCCATTACTACAGAAGACCATAGGAGACAATGCCGACAGGGCTCTCCACATCAGCCAGCTCCACAGGAAGTTAGACTGCAATGTGGTATTCCTATAAATTGGTAGTATATGATAATTTACTATTTAAAAGAGAAATTTGCATTTATTTTGTTATTTGCAATATTGTGAATTTCCCTGGGAACACTTCCATACTACAGAAGACCATAGGAGACAATGCTGACAGGGCTCTCCACATCAGCCAGCTGCACTGGAAGTTAGACTGCAATGTGGTATTCCTATAAATTGGTAGAATATGATAATTTACTATTTAAAAGAGAAATTTGCATTTATTTTGTTATTTGCAATATTGTGAATTTCCCTGGGAACACTCCCAATACTACAGAAGACCATAGGAGACAATGCCGACAGGGCTCTCCACATCAGCCAGCTGCACAGGAAGTTAGACTGCAATGTGGTATTCCTATAAATTGGTAGTATATAATAATTTACTATTTAAACGAGAAATTTGCATTTATTTTGTTATTTGCAATATTGTGAATTTCCCTGGGAACACTTCCATTACTACAGAAGACCATAGGAGACAATGCCGACAGGGCTCTCCACATCAGCCAGCTGCACTGGAAGTTAGACTGCAATGTGGTATTCCTATAAATTGGTAGTATATGATAATTTACTATTAAACAAAAATTTGCATTTATTTTGTTATTTGCAATATTGTGAATTTCCCTGGGAACACTCCCATTACTACAGAAGACCATAGGAGACAATGCCGACAGGGCTCTCCACATCAGCCAGCTGCACAGGAAGTTAGACTGCAATGTGGTATTCCTATAAATTGGTAGTATATGATAATTTACTATTTAAAAGAGAAATTTGCATTTATTTTGTTATTTGCAATATTGTGAATTTCCCTGGGAACACTTCCATTACTACAGAAGACCATAGGAGACAAAGCCGACAGGGCTCTCCACATCAGCCAGCTGCACAGGAAGTTAGACTGCAATGTGGTATTCCTTTAAATTGGTAGTATATGATAATTTACTATTTAAAAGAGAAATTTGCATTTATTTTGTTATTTGCAATATTGTGAATTTCCCTGGGAACACTTCCATTACTACAGAAGACCATAGGAGACAATGCCGACAGGGCTCTCCACATCAGCCAGCTGCACAGGAAGTTAGACTGCAATGTGGTATTCCTATAAATTGGTCGAATATGATAATTTACTATTTAAAAGAGAAATTTGCATTTATTTTGTTATTTGCAATATTGTGAATTTCCCTGGGAACACTTCCATTACTACAGAAGACCATAGGAGACAATGCCGACAGGGCTCTCCACATCAGCCAGCTGCACAGGAAGTTAGACTGCAATGTGGTATTCCTATAAATTGGTCGAATATGATAATTTACTATTTAAAAGAGAAATTTGCATTTATTTTGTTATTTGCAATATTGTGAATTTCCCTGGGAACACTTCCATTACTACAGAAGACCATAGGAGACAATGCCGACAGGGCTCTCCACATCAGCCAGCTGCACAGGAAGTTAGACTGCAATGTGGTATTCCTATAAATTGGTCGAATATGATAATTTACTATTTAAAAGAGAAATTTGCATTTATTTTGTTATTTGCAATATTGTGAATTTCCCTGGGAACACTTCCATTACTACAGAAGACCATAGGAGACAATGCCGACAGGGCTCTCCACATCAGCCAGCTGCACAGGAAGTTAGACTGCAATGTGGTATTCCTATAAATTGGTCGAATATGATAATTTACTATTTAAAAGAGAAATTTGCATTTATTTTGTTATTTGCAATATTGTGAATTTCCCTGGGAACACTTCCATTACTACAGAAGACCATAGGAGACAATGCCGACAGGGCTCTCCACATCAGCCAGCTGCACAGGAAGTTAGACTGCAATGTGGTATTCCTATAAATTGGTCGAATATGATAATTTACTATTTAAAAGAGAAATTTGCATTTATTTTGTTATTTGCAATATTGTGAATTTCCCTGGGAACACTTCCATTACTACAGAAGACCATAGGAGACAATGCCGACAGGGCTCTCCACATCAGCCAGCTGCACAGGAAGTTAGACTGCAATGTGGTATTCCTATAAATTGGTAGTATATGATAATTTACTATTTAAAAGAGAAATTTGCATTTATTTTGTTATTTGCAATATTGTGAATTTCCCTGGGAACACTTCCATTACTACAGAAGACCATAGGAGCCAATGCCGACAGGGCTCTCCACATCAGCCAGCTGCACAGGAAGTTAGACTGCAATGTGGTATTCCTATAAATTGGTAGTATATGATAATTTACTATTTAAAAGAGAAATTTGCATTTATTTTGTTATTTGCAATATTGTGAATTTCCCTGGGAACACTTCCATTACTACAGAAGACCATAGGAGCCAATGCCGACAGGGCTCTCCACATCAGCCAGCTGCACAGGAAGTTAGACTGCAATGTGGTATTCCTATAAATTGGTAGTATATGATAATTTACTATTTAAAAGAGAAATTTGCATTTATTTTGTAATTTGCAATATTGTGACTCTCCCTGGGAACACTTCCATTACTACAGAAGACCATAGGAGACAATGCCGACAGGGCTCTCCACATCAGCCAGCTGCACAGGAAGTTAGATTGCAATGTGGTATTCCTATAAATTGGTCGAATATGATAATTTACTATTTAAAAGAGAAATTTGCATTTATTTTGTTATTTGCAATATTGTGAATTTCCCTGGGAACACTCCCATTACTACAGAAGACCATAGGAGACAATGCCGACAGGGCTCTCCACATCAGCCAGCTGCACAGGAAGTTAGACTGCAATGTGGTATTCCTATAAATTGGTAGTATATGATAATTTACTATTCAAAAGAGAAATTTGCATTTATTATGTTATTTGCAATATTGTGAATTTCCCTGGGAACACTTCCATTACTATAGAAGACCATATTAGACAATGCCGACAGGGCTCTCCACATCAGCCAGCTGCACAGGAAGTTAGACTGCAATGTGGTATTCCTATAAATTGGTAGTATATGATAATATACTATTTAAAAGAGAAATTTGCATTTATTTTGTTATTTGCAATATTGTGAATTTCCCTGGGAACACTCCCATTACTACAGAAGACCATAGGAGACAATGCCGACAGGGCTCTACACATCAGCCAGCTGCACAGGAAGTAAGACTGCAATGTGGTATTCCTATAAATTGGTAGTATATGATAATTTACTATTTAAACGAGAAATTTGCATTTATTTTGTTATTTGCAATATTGTGAATTTCCCTGGGAACACTTCCATTACTACAGAAGACCATAGGAGACAATGCCGACAGGGCTCTCCACATCAGCCAGCTGCACTGGAAGTTAGACTGCAATGTGGTATTCCAATAAATTGGTAGTATATGATAATTTACTATTTAAAAGAGAAATTTGCATTTATTTTGTTATTTGCAATATTGTGAATTTCCCTGGGAACACTCCCATTACTACAGAAGACCATAGGAGACAATGCCGACAGGGCTCTCCACATCAGCCAGCTGCACAGGAAGTTAGACTGCAATGTGGTATTCCTATAAATTGGTAGTATATGATAATTTACTATTTAAAAGAGAAATTTGCATTTATTTTGTTATTTGCAATATTGTGAATTTCCCTGGGAACACTTCCATTACTACAGAAGACCATAGGAGACAATGCCAACAGGGCTCTCCACATCAGCCAGCTGCACTGGAAGTTAGACTGCAATGTGGTATTTCTATAAATTGGTAGTATATGATAATTTACTATTAAACAAAAATTTGCATTTCTTTTGTTATTTGCAATATTGTGAATTTCCCTGGGAACACTCCCATTACTACAGAAGACCATAGGAGACAATGCCGACAGGGCTCTCCACATCAGCCAGCTGCACAGGAAGTTAGACTGCAATGTGGTATTCCTATAAATTGGTAGTATATTATAATTTACTATTTAAAAGAGAAATTTGCATTTATTTTGTTATTTGCAATATTGTGAATTTCCCTGGGAACACTTCCATTACTACAGAAGACCATAGGAGACAAAGCCGACAGGGCTCTCCACATCAGCCAGCTGCACAGGAAGTTAGACTGCAATGTGGTATTCCTATAAATTGGTAGTATATGATAATTTACTATTTAAAAGAGAAATTTGCATTTATTTTGTTATTTGCAATATTGTGAATTTCCCTGGGAACACTTCCATTACTACAGAAGACCATAGGAGACAATGCTGACAGGGCTCTCCACATCAGCCAGCTGCACTGGGAGTTAGACTGCAATGTGGTATTCCTATAAATTGGTAGAATATGATAATTTACTATTTAAAAGAGAAATTTGCATTTATTTTGTTATTTGCAATATTGTGAATTTCCCTGGGAACACTCCCATTACTACAGAAGACCATAGGAGACAATGCCGACAGGGCTCTCCACATCAGCCAGCTGCACAGAAAGTTAGACTGCAATGTGGTATTCCTATAAATTGGTAGTATATGATAATTTACTATTCAAAAGAGAAATTTGCATTTATTTTGTTATTTGCAATATTGTGAATTTCCCTGGGAACACTTCCATTACTATAGAAGACCATATTAGACAATGCCGACAGGGCTCTCCACATCAGCCAGCTGCACAGGAAGTTAGACTGCAATGTGGTATTCCTATAAATTGGTAGTATATGATAATATACTATTTAAAAGAGAAATTTGCATTTATTTTGTTATTTGCAATTTTGTGAATTTCCCTGGGAACACTCCCATTACTACAGAAGACCATAGGAGACAATGCCGACAGGGCTCTACACATCAGCCAGCTGCACAGGAAGTAAGACTGCAATGTGGTATTCCTATAAATTGGTAGTATATGATAATTTACTATTTAAACGAGAAATTTGCATTTATTTTGTTATTTGCAATATTGTGAATTTCCCTGGGAACACTTCCATTACTACAGAAGACCATAGGAGACAATGCCGACAGGGCTTTCCACATCAGCCAGCTGCACAGGAAGTTTGACTGCAATGTGGTATTCCTATAAAATGATAGTATATGATAATTTACTATTTAAAAGAGAAATTTGCATTTATTTTGTTATTTGCAATATTGTGAATTTCCCTGGGAACACTTTCATTACTACAGAAGACCATAGGAGACAATGCCGACAGGGCTCTCCACATCAGCCAGCTGCACTGGAAGTTAGACTGCAATGTGGTATTCCTATAAATTGGTAGTATATGATAATTTACTATTAAACAAAAATTTGCATTTATTTTGTTATTTGCAATATTGTGAATTTCCCTGGGAACACTCCCATTACTACAGAAGACCATAGGAGACAATGCCGACAGGGCTCTCCACATCAGCCAGCTGCACAGGAAGTTATACTGCAATGTGGTATTCCTATAAATTGGTAGTATATGATAATTTACTATTTAAACGAGAAATTTGCATTTATTTTGTTATTTGCAATATTGTGAATTTCCCTGGGAACACTTCCATTACTACAGAAGACCATAGGAGACAATGCCAACAGGGCTCTCCACATCAGCCAGCTGCACTGGAAGTTAGACTGCAATGTGGTATTTCTATAAATTGGTAGTATATGATAATTTACTATTAAACAAAAATTTGCATTTCTTTTGTTATTTGCAATATTGTGAATTTCCCTGGGAACACTCCCATTACTACAGAAGACCATAGGAGACAATGCCGACAGGGCTCTCCACATCAGCCAGCTGCACAGGAAGTTAGACTGCAATGTGGTATTCCTATAAATTGGTAGTATATTATAATTTACTATTTAAAAGAGAAATTTGCATTTATTTTGTTATTTGCAATATTGTGAATTTCCCTGAGAACACTTCCATTACTACAGAAGACCATAGGAGACAAAGCCGACAGGGCTCTCCACATCAGCCAGCTGCACAGGAAGTTAGACTGCAATGTGGTATTCCTATAAATTGGTCGAATATGATAATTTACTATTTAAAAGAGAAATTTGCATTTATTTTGTTATTTGCAATATTGTGAATTTCCCTGGGAACACTCCCATTACTACAGAAGACCATAGGAGACAATGCCGACAGGGCCCTCCACATCAGCCAGCTGCACAGGAAGTTAGACTGCAATGTGGTATTCCTATAAATTGGTAGTATATGATAATTTACTATTTAAACGAGAAATTTGCATTTATTTTGTTATTTGCAATATTGTGAATTTCCCTGGGAACACTTCCATTACTACAGAAGACCATAGGAGACAATGCCGACAGGGCTTTCCACATCAGCCAGCTGCACAGGAAGTTTGACTGCAATGTGGTATTCCTATAAAATGATAGTATATGATAATTTACTATTTAAAAGAGAAATTTGCATTTATTTTGTTATTTGCAATATTGTGAATTTCCCTGGGAACACTTCCATTACTACAGAAGACCATAGGAGACAAAGCCGACAGGGCTCTCCACATCAGCCAGCTGCACAGGAAGTTAGACTGCAATGTGGTATTCCTTTAAATTGGTAGTATATGATAATTTACTATTTAAAAGAGAAATTTGCATTTATTTTGTTATTTGCAATATTGTGAATTTCCCTGGGAACACTTCCATTACTACAGAAGACCATAGGAGACAATGCCGACAGGGCTCTCCACATCAGCCAGCTGCACAGGAAGTTAGACTGCAATGTGGTATTCCTATAAATTGGTCGAATATGATAATTTACTATTTAAAAGAGAAATTTGCATTTATTTTGTTATTTGCAATATTGTGAATTTCCCTGGGAACACTCCCATTACTACAGAAGACCATAGGAGACAATGCCGACAGGGCCCTCCACATCAGCCAGCTGCACAGGAAGTTAGACTGCAATGTGGTATTCCTATAAATTGGTAGTATATGATAATTTACTATTCAAAAGAGAAATTTGCATTTATTTTGTTATTTGCAATATTGTGAATTTCCCTGGGAACACTTCCATTACTATAGAAGACCATATTAGACAATGCCGACAGGGCTCTCCACATCAGCCAGCTGCACAGGAAGTTAGACTGCAATGTGGTATTCCTATAAATTGGTAGTATATGATAATATACTATTTAAAAGAGAAATTTGCATTTATTTTGTTATTTGCAATTTTGTGAATTTCCCTGGGAACACTCCCATTACTACAGAAGACCATAGGAGACAATGCCGACAGGGCTCTACACATCAGCCAGCTGCACAGGAAGTAAGACTGCAATGTGGTATTCCTATAAATTGGTAGTATATGATAATTTACTATTTAAACGAGAAATTTGCATTTATTTTGTTATTTGCAATATTGTGAATTTCCCTGGGAACACTCCCATTACTACAGAAGACCATAGGAGACAATGCCGACATGGGTTTCCACATCAGCCAGCTGCACAGGAAGTTTGACTGCAATGTGGTATTCCTATAAATTGATAGTATATGATAATTTACTATTTAAAAGAGAAATTTGCATTTATTTTGTTATTTGCAATATTGTGAATTTCCCTGGGAACACTTTCATTACTACAGAAGACCATAGGAGACAATGCCGACAGGGCTCTCCACATCAGCCAGCTGCACTGGAAGTTAGACTGCAATGTGGTATTCCTATAAATTGGTAGAATATGATAATTTACTATTAAACAAAAATTTGAATTTATTTTGTTATTTGCAATATTGTGAATTTCCCTGGGAACACTCCCATTACTACAGAAGACCATAGGAGACAATGCCGACAGGGCTCTCCACATCAGCCAGCTGCACAGGAAGTTAGACTGCAATGTGGTATTCCTATAAATTGGTAGTATATGATAATTTACTATTTAAACGAGAAATTTGCATTTATTTTGTTATTTGCAATATTGTGAATTTCCCTGGGAACACTTCCATTACTACAGAAGACCATAGGAGACAATGCCGACAGGGCTCTCCACATCAGCCAGCTGCACTGGAAGTTAGACTGCAATGTGGTATTCCTATAAATTGGTAGTATATGATAATTTACTATTAAACAAAAATTTGCATTTCTTTTGTTATTTGCAATATTGTGAATTTCCCTGGGAACACTCCCATTACTACAGAAGACCATAGGAGACAATGCCGACAGGGCTCTCCACATCAGCCAGCTGCACAGGAAGTTAGACTGCAATGTGGTATTCCTATAAATTGGTCGAATATGATAATTTACTATTTAAAAGAGAAATTTGCATTTATTTTGTTATTTGCAATATTGTGAATTTCCCTGGGAACACTTCCATTACTACAGAACACCATAGGAGCCAATGCCGACAGGGCTCTCCACATCAGCCAGCTGCACAGGAAGTTAGACTGCAATGTGGTATTCCTATAAATTGGTAGTATATGATAATTTACTATTTAAAAGAGAAATTTGCATTTATTTTGTTATTTGCAATATTGTGACTCTCCCTGGGAACACTTCCATTACTACAGAAGACCATAGGAGACAATGCCGACAGGGCTCTCCACATCAGCCAGCTGCACAGGAAGTTAGACTGCAATGTGGTATACCTATAAATTGGTAGTATATGATAATTTACTATTTAAAAGAGAAATTTGCATTTATTTTGTTATTTGCAATATTGTGAATTTCCCTGGGAACACTTCTATTACTACAGAAGACCATAGGAGCCAATGCCGACAGGGCTCTCCACATCAGCCAGCTGCACAGGAAGTTAGACTGCAATGTGGTATTCCTATAAATTGGTAGTATATGATAATTTACTATTTAAAAGAGAAATTTGCATTTATATTGTTATTTGCAATATTGTGAATTTCCCTGAGAACACTTCCATTACTACAGAAGACCATAGGAGCCAATGCCGACAGGGCTCTCCACATCAGCCAGCTGCACAGGAAGTTAGACTGCAATGTGGTATTCCTATAAATTGGTAGAATATGATAATTTACAATTTAAAAAAGAAATTTGCATTTATTTTGTTATTTGCAATATTGTGAATTTCCCTGGGAACACTCCCATTACTACAGAAGACCATAGGAGACAATGCCGACAGGGCTCTCCATATCAGCCAGCTGCACAGGAAGTTAGACTGATATGTGGTATTCCTATAGATTGGTAGTATATGATAATATACTATTTAAACAAGAAATTTGCATTTATTTTGTTATTTGCAATATTGTGAATTTCCGTGGGAACACTTCCATTACTACAGAAGACCATAGGAGACAATGCCGACAGGTCTCTCCACATCAGCCAGCTGCACAGGAAGTTAGACTGCAATGTGGTATTCCTATAAATTGGTAGTATATGATAATTTACTATTTAAAAGAGAAATTTGCATTTATTTTGTTATTTGCAATATTGTGAATTTCCCTGGGAACACTTCCATTACTACAGAAGACCATAGGAGACAATGCCGACAGGGCTCTCCACATCAGCCAGCTGCACAAAATGTTAGACTGCAATGTGGTATTCCTATAAATTGGTAGTATATGATAATTTACTATTTAAAAGAGAAATTTGCATTTATTTTGTTATTTGCAATATTGTGAATTTCCCTGGGAACACTTCCATTACTACAGAAGACCACAGGAGACAATGCTGACAGGGCTCTCCACATCAGCCAGCTGCACAGGAAGTTAGACTGCAATGTGGTATTCCTATAAATTGGTAGTATATGATAATTTACTATTTAAAAGAGAAATTTGCTTATATTTTGTTATTTGCAATATTGTGAATTTCCCTGGGAACACTTCCATTACTACAGAAGACCATAGGAGACAATGCCGACAGGGCTCTCCACATCAGCCAGCTGCACAGGAAGTTAGACTGCAATGTGGTATTCCTATAAATTGGTAGTATATGATAATTTACTATTTAAAAGAGAAATTTGCATTTATTTTGTTATTTGCAATATTGTGAATTTCCCTGGGAACACTTCCATTACTACAGAAGACCATAGGAGGCAATGCTGACAGGGCTCTCCACATCAGCCAGCTGCACTGGAAGTTAGACTGCAATGTGGTATTCCTATAAATTGGTAGAATATGATAATTTACTATTTAAAAGAGAAATTTGCATTTATTTTGTTATTTGCAATATTGTGAATTTCCCTGGGAACACTTCCATTACTACAGAAGACCATAGGAGACAATGCCGACAGGGCTCTCCACATCAGCCAGCTGCACAGGAAGTTAGACTGCAATGTGGTATTCCTATAAATTGGTCGAATATGATAATTTACTATTTAAAAGAGAAATTTGCATTTATTTTGTTATTTGCAATATTGTGAATTTCCCTGGGAACACTCCCATTACTACAGAAGACCATAGGAGACAATGCCGACAGGGCCCTCCACATCAGCCAGCTGCACAGGAAGTTAGACTGCAATGTGGTATTCCTATAAATTGGTAGTATATGATAATTTACTATTCAAAAGAGAAATTTGCATTTATTTTGTTATTTGCAATATTGTGAATTTCCCTGGGAACACTTCCATTACTATAGAAGACCATATTAGACAATGCCGACAGGGCTCTCCACATCAGCCAGCTGCACAGGAAGTTAGACTGCAATGTGGTATTCCTATAAATTGGTAGTATATGATAATATACTATTTAAAAGAGAAATTTGCATTTATTTTGTTATTTGCAATTTTGTGAATTTCCCTGGGAACACTCCCATTACTACAGAAGACCATAGGAGACAATGCCGACAGGGCTCTACACATCAGCCAGCTGCACAGGAAGTAAGACTGCAATGTGGTATTCCTATAAATTGGTAGTATATGATAATTTACTATTTAAACGAGAAATTTGCATTTATTTTGTTATTTGCAATATTGTGAATTTCCCTGGGAACACTCCCATTACTACAGAAGACCATAGGAGACAATGCCGACATGGGTTTCCACATCAGCCAGCTGCACAGGAAGTTTGACTGCAATGTGGTATTCCTATAAATTGATAGTATATGATAATTTACTATTTAAAAGAGAAATTTGCATTTATTTTGTTATTTGCAATATTGTGAATTTCCCTGGGAACACTTTCATTACTACAGAAGACCATAGGAGACAATGCCGACAGGGCTCTCCACATCAGCCAGCTGCACTGGAAGTTAGACTGCAATGTGGTATTCCTATAAATTGGTAGAATATGATAATTTACTATTAAACAAAAATTTGAATTTATTTTGTTATTTGCAATATTGTGAATTTCCCTGGGAACACTCCCATTACTACAGAAGACCATAGGAGACAATGCCGACAGGGCTCTCCACATCAGCCAGCTGCACAGGAAGTTAGACTGCAATGTGGTATTCCTATAAATTGGTAGTATATGATAATTTACTATTTAAACGAGAAATTTGCATTTATTTTGTTATTTGCAATATTGTGAATTTCCCTGGGAACACTTCCATTACTACAGAAGACCATAGGAGACAATGCCGACAGGGCTCTCCACATCAGCCAGCTGCACTGGAAGTTAGACTGCAATGTGGTATTCCTATAAATTGGTAGTATATGATAATTTACTATTAAACAAAAATTTGCATTTCTTTTGTTATTTGCAATATTGTGAATTTCCCTGGGAACACTCCCATTACTACAGAAGACCATAGGAGACAATGCCGACAGGGCTCTCCACATCAGCCAGCTGCACAGGAAGTTAGACTGCAATGTGGTATTCCTATAAATTGGTCGAATATGATAATTTACTATTTAAAAGAGAAATTTGCATTTATTTTGTTATTTGCAATATTGTGAATTTCCCTGGGAACACTTCCATTACTACAGAACACCATAGGAGCCAATGCCGACAGGGCTCTCCACATCAGCCAGCTGCACAGGAAGTTAGACTGCAATGTGGTATTCCTATAAATTGGTAGTATATGATAATTTACTATTTAAAAGAGAAATTTGCATTTATTTTGTTATTTGCAATATTGTGACTCTCCCTGGGAACACTTCCATTACTACAGAAGACCATAGGAGACAATGCCGACAGGGCTCTCCACATCAGCCAGCTGCACAGGAAGTTAGACTGCAATGTGGTATACCTATAAATTGGTAGTATATGATAATTTACTATTTAAAAGAGAAATTTGCATTTATTTTGTTATTTGCAATATTGTGAATTTCCCTGGGAACACTTCTATTACTACAGAAGACCATAGGAGCCAATGCCGACAGGGCTCTCCACATCAGCCAGCTGCACAGGAAGTTAGACTGCAATGTGGTATTCCTATAAATTGGTAGTATATGATAATTTACTATTTAAAAGAGAAATTTGCATTTATATTGTTATTTGCAATATTGTGAATTTCCCTGAGAACACTTCCATTACTACAGAAGACCATAGGAGCCAATGCCGACAGGGCTCTCCACATCAGCCAGCTGCACAGGAAGTTAGACTGCAATGTGGTATTCCTATAAATTGGTAGAATATGATAATTTACAATTTAAAAAAGAAATTTGCATTTATTTTGTTATTTGCAATATTGTGAATTTCCCTGGGAACACTCCCATTACTACAGAAGACCATAGGAGACAATGCCGACAGGGCTCTCCATATCAGCCAGCTGCACAGGAAGTTAGACTGATATGTGGTATTCCTATAGATTGGTAGTATATGATAACATACTATTTAAACAAGAAATTTGCATTTATTTTGTTATTTGCAATATTGTGAATTTCCGTGGGAACACTTCCATTACTACAGAAGACCATAGGAGACAATGCCGACAGGTCTCTCCACATCAGCCAGCTGCACAGGAAGTTAGACTGCAATGTGGTATTCCTATAAATTGGTAGTATATGATAATTTACTATTTAAAAGAGAAATTTGCATTTATTTTGTTATTTGCAATATTGTGAATTTCCCTGGGAACACTTCCATTACTACAGAAGACCATAGGAGACAATGCCGACAGGGCTCTCCACATCAGCCAGCTGCACAAAATGTTAGACTGCAATGTGGTATTCCTATAAATTGGTAGTATATGATAATTTACTATTTAAAAGAGAAATTTGCATTTATTTTGTTATTTGCAATATTGTGAATTTCCCTGGGAACACTTCCATTACTACAGAAGACCACAGGAGACAATGCTGACAGGGCTCTCCACATCAGCCAGCTGCACAGGAAGTTAGACTGCAATGTGGTATTCCTATAAATTGGTAGTATATGATAATTTACTATTTAAAAGAGAAATTTGCTTATATTTTGTTATTTGCAATATTGTGAATTTCCCTGGGAACACTTCCATTACTACAGAAGACCATAGGAGACAATGCCGACAGGGCTCTCCACATCAGCCAGCTGCACAGGAAGTTAGACTGCAATGTGGTATTCCTATAAATTGGTAGTATATGATAATTTACTATTTAAAAGAGAAATTTGCATTTATTTTGTTATTTGCAATATTGTGAATTTCCCTGGGAACACTTCCATTACTACAGAAGACCATAGGAGGCAATGCTGACAGGGCTCTCCACATCAGCCAGCTGCACTGGAAGTTAGACTGCAATGTGGTATTCCTATAAATTGGTAGAATATGATAATTTACTATTTAAAAGAGAAATTTGCATTTATTTTGTTATTTGCAATATTGTGAATTTCCCTGGGAACACTCCCATTACTACAGAAGACCATAGGAGACAATGCCGACAGGGCTCTCCACATCAGCCAGCTGCACAGGAAGTTAGACTGCAATGTGGTATTCCTATAAATTGGTAGTATATGATAATTTACTATTCAAAAGAGAAATTTGCATTTATTTTGTTATTTGCAATATTGTGAATTTCCCTGGGAACACTTCCATTACTATAGAAGACCTTATTAGACAATGCCGACAGGGCTCTCCACATCAGCCAGCTGCACAGGAAGTTAGACTGCAATGTGGTATTCCTATAAATTGGTAGTATATGATAATATACTATTTAAAAGAGAAATTTGCATTTATTTTGTTATTTGCAATTTTGTGAATTTCCCTGGGAACACTCCCATTACTACAGAAGACCATAGGAGACAATGCCGACAGGGCTCTACACATCAGCCAGCTGCACAGGAAGTTAGACTGCAATGTGGTATTCCTTTAAATTGGTAGTATATGATAATTTACTATTTAAAAGAGAAATTTGCATTTATTTTGTTATTTGCAATATTGTGAATTTCCCTGGGAACACTTCCATTACTACAGAAGACCATAGGAGACAATGCCGACAGGGCTCTCCACATCAGCCAGCTGCACAGGAAGTTAGACTGCAATGTGGTATTCCTATAAATTGGTCGAATATGATAATTTACTATTTAAAAGAGAAATTTGCATTTATTTTGTTATTTGCAATATTGTGAATTTCCCTGGGAACACTTCCATTACTACAGAACACCATAGGAGCCAATGCCGACAGGGCTCTCCACATCAGCCAGCTGCACAGGAAGTTAGACTGCAATGTGGTATTCCTATAAATTGGTAGTATATGATAATTTACTATTTAAAAGAGAAATTTGCATTTATTTTGTTATTTGCAATATTGTGACTCTCCCTGGGAACACTTCCATTACTACAGAAGACCATAGGAGACAATGCCGACAGGGCTCTCCACATCAGCCAGCTGCACAGGAAGTTAGACTGCAATGTGGTATTCCTATAAATTGGTAGAATATGATAATTTACAATTTAAAAAAGAAATTTGCATTTATTTTGTTATTTGCAATATTGTGAATTTCCCTGGGAACACTCGCATTACTACAGAAGACCATAGGAGACAATGCCGACAGGGCTCTCCATATCAGCCAGCTGCACAGGAAGTTAGACTGATATGTGGTATTCCTATAGATTGGTAGTATATGATAATATACTATTTAAACAAGAAATTTGCATTTATTTTGTTATTTGCAATATTGTGAATTTCCGTGGGAACACTTCCATTACTACAGAAGACCATAGGAGACAATGCCGACAGGTCTCTCCACATCAGCCAGCTGCACAGGAAGTTAGACTGCAATGTGGTATTCCTATAAATTGGTAGTATATGATAATTTACTATTTAAAAGAGAAATTTGCATTTATTTTGTTATTTGCAATATTGTGAATTTCCCTGGGAACACTTCCATTACTACAGAAGACCATAGGAGACAATGCCAACAGGGCTCTCCACATCAGCCAGCTGCACAAAAAGTTAGACTGCAATGTGGTATTCCTATAAATTGGTAGTATGTGATAATTTACTATTTAAAAGAGAAATTTGCATTTATTTTGTTATTTGCAATATTGTGAATTTCCCTGGGAACACTTCCATTACTACAGAAGACCACAGGAGACAATGCTGACAGGGCTCTCCACATCAGCCAGCTGCACAGGAAGTTAGACTGCAATGTGGTATTCCTATAAATTGGTAGTATATGATAATTTACTATTTAAAAGAGAAATTTGCTTATATTTTGTTATTTGCAATATTGTGAATTTCCCTGGGAACACTTCCATTACTACAGAAGACCATAGGAGACAATGCCGACAGGGCTCTCCACATCAGCCAGCTGCACAGGAAGTTAGACTGCAATGTGGTATTCCTATAAATTGGTAGTATATGATAATTTACTATTTAAAAGAGAAATTTGCATTTATTTTGTTATTTGCAATATTGTGAATTTCCCTGGGAACACTTCCATTACTACAGAAGACCATAGGAGACAATGCTGACAGGGCTCTCCACATCAGCCAGCTGCACTGGAAGTTAGACTGCAATGTGGTATTCCTATAAATTGGTAGAATATGATAATTTACTATTTAAAAGAGAAATTTGCATTTATTTTGTTATTTGCAATATTGTGAATTTCCCTGGGAACACTCCCATTACTACAGAAGACCATAGGAGACAATGCCGACAGGGCTCTCCACATCAGCCAGCTGCACAGGAAGTTAGACTGCAATGTGGTATTCCTATAAATTGGTAGTATATGATAATTTACTATTCAAAAGAGAAATTTGCATTTATTTTGTTATTTGCAATATTGTGAATTTCCCTGGGAACACTTCCATTACTATAGAAGACCATATTAGACAATGACGACAGGGCTCTCCACATCAGCCAGCTGCACAGGAAGTTAGACTGCAATGTGGTATTCCTATAAATTGGTAGTATATGATAATATACTATTTAAAAGAGAAATTTGCATTTATTTTGTTATTTGCAATTTTGTGAATTTCCCTGGGAACACTCCCATTACTACAGAAGACCATAGGAGACAATGCCGACAGGGCTCTACACATCAGCCAGCTGCACAGGAAGTAAGACTGCAATGTGGTATTCCTATAAATTGGTAGTATATGATAATTTACTATTTAAATGAGAAATTTGCATTTATTTTGTTATTTGCAATATTGTGAATTTCCCTGGGAACACTTCCATTACTACAGAAGACCATAGGAGACAATGCCGACAGGGCTCTCCACATCAGCCAGCTGCACATGAAGTTAGACTGCAATGTGGTATTCCTATAAATTGGTAGTATATGATAATTTTCTATTTAAAAGAGAAATTTACATTTATTTTGTTATTTGCAATATTGTGAATTTCCCTGGGAACACTCCCATTACTACAGAAGACCATAGGAGACAATGCCGACAGGGCTCTCCACATCAGCCAGCTGCACAGGAAGTTAGACTGCAATGTGGTATTTCTATAAATTGGTAGTATATGATAATTTACTATTTAAAAGAGAAATTTGCATTTATTTTATATTTGCAATATTGTGAATTTCCCTGGGAACACTTCCATTACTACAGAAGACCATAGGAGACAAAGCCGACAGGGCTCTCCACATCAGCCAGCTGCACAGGAAGTTAGACTGCAATGTGGTATTCCTTTAAATTGGTAGTATATGATAATTTACTATTTAAAAGAGAAATTTGCATTTATTTTGTTATTTGCAATATTGTGAATTTCCCTGGGAACACTTCCATTACTACAGAAGACCATAGGAGACAATGCCGACAGGGCTCTCCACATCAGCCAGCTGCACAGGAAGTTAGACTGCAATGTGGTATTCCTATAAATTGGTCGAATATGATAATTTACTATTTAAAAGAGAAATTTGCATTTATTTTGTTATTTGCAATATTGTGAATTTCCCTGGGAACACTTCCATTACTACAGAAGACCATAGGAGACAATGCCGACAGGGCTCTCCACATCAGCCAGCTGCACAGGAAGTTAGACTGCAATGTGGTATTCCTATAAATTGGTAGTATATGATAATTTACTATTTAAAAGAGAAATTTGCATTTATTTTGTTATTTGCAATATTGTGAATTTCCCTGGGAACACTTCCATTACTACAGAAGACCATAGGTGCCAATGCCGACAGGGCTCTCCACATCAGCCAGCTGCACAGGAAGTTAGACTGCAATGTGGTATTCCTATAAATTGGTAGTATATGATAATTTACTATTTAAAAGAGAAATTTGCATTTATTTTGTTATTTGCAATATTGTGACTCTCCCTGGGAACACTTCCATTACTACAGAAGACCATAGGAGACAATGCCGACAGGGCTCTCCACATCAGCCAGCTGCACAGGAAGTTAGACTGCAATGTGGTATTCCTATAAATTGGTAGTATATGATAATTTACTATTTAAAAGAGAAATTTGCATTTATTTTGTTATTTGCAATATTGTGAATTTCCCTGGGAACACTTCCATTACTACAGAAGACCATAGGAGACAATGCCGACAGGGCTCTCCACATCAGCCAGCTGCACAGGAAGTTAGACTGCAATGTGGTATTCCTTTAAATTGGTAGTATATGATAATTTACTATTTAAAAGAGAAATTTGCATTTATTTTGTTATTTGCAATATTGTGAATTTCCCTGGGAACACTTCCATTACTACAGAAGACCATAGGAGACAATGCCGACAGGGCTCTCCACATCAGCCAGCTGCACAGGAAGTTAGACTGCAATGTGGTATTCCTATAAATTGGTCGAATATGATAATTTACTATTTAAAAGAGAAATTTGCATTTATTTTGTTATTTGCAATATTGTGACTCTCCCTGGGAACACTTCCATTACTACAGAAGACCATAGGAGACAATGCCGACAGGGCTCTCCACATCAGCCAGCTGCACAGGAAGTTAGACTGCAATGTGGTATTCCTATAAATTGGTAGTATATGATAATTTACTATTTAAAAGAGAAATTTGCATTTATTTTGTTATTTGCAATATTGTGACTCTCCCTGGGAACACTTACATTACTACAGAAGACCATAGGAGACAATGCCGACAGGGCTCTCCACATCAGCCAGCTGCACAAAAAGTTAGACTGCAATGTGGTATTCCTATAAATTGGTAGAATATGATAATTTACTATTTAAAAGGGAAATTTGCATTTATTTTGTTATTTGCAATATTGTGACTCTCCCTGGGAACACTTCCATTACTACAGAAGACCATAGGAGACAATGCCGACAGGGCTCTCCACATCAGCCAGCTGCACAGGAAGTTAGACTGCAATGTGGTATTCCTATAAATTGGTAGTATATGATAATTTACTATTTAAAAGAGAAATTTGCATTTATTTTGTTATTTGCAATATTGTGAATTTCCCTGGGAACACTTCCATTACTACAGAAGACCATAGGAGACAATGCCGACAGGGCTCTCCACATCAGCCAGCTGCACAGGAAGTTAGACTGCAATGTGGTTGTTGTTGTTGTTGTGGTCTTCAGTCCGGAGACTGGTTTGATGCAGCTCTCCACCCTCCTCTATCCTGAGCAAGCCTTTTCATCTCCTCATAAGAACGACAACCCACATCCACTTGTATCTGCTTACTATACGCGTCTCTTGGTCTCCCTCTGCGATTTTTACCCCACACACTTCCCTCCAATGCTAAATTTACGATTCCCTGATGTCTAAGAATGTGTCCTACTAAGCGATCCCTTCTTTTAGTCAGGGTATGCCAAAAATTCCTTTTCTCACCAATTCTGTCCAGTACCTCTTCATTAGTTATGCGATCTACCCACCTAATCTTCAGCATTCTTCTGTAGCACCACATTTCAAAAGACTCTATTCTCTTCCTGTCCGCACTGCTTATCGTCAATGTTTCACTCCCGTACAAGGCAACACTCCACACAAATGCCTTCAGAAAAGACTTCCTCACCCTTAAATTAATATTCGATGTTAGCAAATTTCTCTTTTTCAAAAATGCTTTTCTTCCCATTGCCATTCTGCATTTTATATCCTCTGTACTGCGACCATCTCATGTTATTTTACTACCCAAGTAACAAAACTCATCTACAACCTTCATTGTTTCGTTACCTAATCTAACTCCTTCAGCATCGCCTGACTTTCTAAGACCGCATTCCATTATTTTTGTTTTGCTCTTGTTAATGTTCATTTTATATGCTCTCTTCAACACGCTGTCCATTCCATTCAACTGCTCTTCCAGGTCCTTTGCTGTCTCTGACAGAATTACAATGTCATCAGCAAAACGCAATGTTTTTATTTCTTCCCCCTGAACTTTAACCCCTATTCCAAATTTTTCCTTGCTTTCCTTCACCGCCTGCTCGATGTACAAATTGAATAACATCGGAGAAAGGCTACAACCCTGTCTTACTCCCTTCCCAACTGACGCTTCCCTTTCATGCCCTTCGAGTCTAATAACTGCGGTCTGGCTTTTGTACAAGTTGTAAATAACTCTCCTTTCCCTGTATTTTACCCCTGCTGACTTCAGAATTTGAAAGAGTGTATTCCAGTCGACATTATCAAATGCTTTCTCCAAATCTACAAAAGCTAAAAATGTAGGTTTGCCTTTCCTTAATCTATCTTCTAAGATAAGACGTAAAGTGAGTATTGCCTCCCGGGTTCCTACGTTCCTCCTGAATCCAAACTGATCTTCCCCGAGGTCAGCTTCTACCAGCTTTTCCATTCTCCGGTAGATAATTCTTGTTAAAATTTTGCAACCATGACTTATCAAACTGATGGTTCTGTAATTTTCACACCTGTCTGCGCCTGATTTCTTTGGAACGGGGATTATTACATTTTTCCTTAATGTCTGAGGGCATTTCGCCTGTCTCATACATTCTACACACCAGTTCAAATAGTCTTGTCATGGCTGGCTCTCCCAGAGATTTTAGTAGCTCTGAGGGTATGTCATCTACTCCTGGGGCCTTGTTCCGACCTAGGTCTTTCAAGGCTCTGTCAAATTCATCTCTCAGTATAGTATCTCCTATTTCATCTTGATCTACTTCCTCTTCCCTTTCTACAACATCGTCTCTAAGTTCGTTTCCTTTGTAGAGCTGCTCTATGTACTCTTTCCACCTTTCAGCTTTCCCTTCTTTGCTGAGAACTGGTTTCCCATCTGAATTCTTGATATTAGTAGAGTTGCTTTTCTTGTCCCCAAATGTCTCTTTTATTTTCCTGTAGGCGGTATCTACTTTCCCCCTTGCTATACATTCTTCTACAGATTTGCATTTGGCTTCTAGCCACTCCTGCTTAGCCATTTTGCACTTCCTGTCAATCTCATTTTTTAGTCGTCTGTACTCCATTTTGCCTGTTTCGTTTATTGCATTTTTATATTTTCTCCTTTCATCAATTAACTGTAATATTTCCTGTGATATCCATGGATTTTTTGTAGGTCTTGCCTTTCTACCTATTTTGTCCTCTGCTGCCTTCACTATTTCATCTCTCAATGCTACCCATTCCTCTTCTACTGTTTTATTTCCCCCTGTTTCTGTCAATTGTTGCCTAAATCTCCCCCTGAAATTCTCCAGAACTTCACTTTCCTTCAATTTATCTAAGTCCCATCTCCTTATTTTCCTACCTTTCTGCAGTTTTTTCAGCTTCAGCCTACAGTTCATGACTAACAAGTTATGGTCAGAGTCTATATCTGCCCCTGGGTATGTCCTGCAGTTTAGAACCTGGTTCCGGTACCTATGTCTTACCATTATAAAATCTATCTGATACTTTCCGGTGTCTCCTGGTCTCTTCCATGTATACAACCTTCTTTTGTGATTCTTAAACCACGTGTTTGTTACGATTAAATCATGTTCCGTGCAAAATTCTACCAGGCGACTTCCTCTTTCATTCCTCCTGCCCAGTCCATATTCCCCTATTATTTTTCCTTCTCTTCCTTTTCCTACTACCGAATTCCAGTCTCCCATCACAATTAAGTTTTCCTCTCCCTTAACTGTCTGAATAATTTCCTTTAGCTCCTCATAT
The DNA here is from genome assembly GCA_026315105.1 of Locusta migratoria. Classification (NCBI taxonomy): domain Eukaryota; kingdom Metazoa; phylum Arthropoda; class Insecta; order Orthoptera; family Acrididae; genus Locusta; species Locusta migratoria. The sequence goes on along the minus strand of JAOYRU010000469.1, from coordinate 468,422 downwards.
ATTTCTTCGAACTCCTCATCATCGGCAGAGCTAGTTGGCATATAAACCTGTACTACTGTTGTCGGTGTTGGCTTCGTATCTATCTTGACAATGATAATGCGATCACTGTGTTGCTCATAGTAGTTTACCCGCATTCCTATTCTCTTATTCATTATCAGTCCTACTCCTGTGATACCCCCAACTGATTTTGTATTTATAATCCTGTACTCACCTGACCAGAAATCCTGTTCATCTTGCCACCGAACTTCACTAATCCCCACTATATCTAACTTCAACCTATCCATTTCCCTTTTTAAATTTTCTAATTTTCCTACCCGGTTAAGGGATCTAACATTCCACGCTCCGATCCGTAGAATGCCAGTATTGTCTTTCCTGATGACAACATCCTCCTGAGTAGTCCCCGCCCGGAGATCCGAATGGGGGACTATTTTACCTCCGGAATATTTTACCCGAGAGGATGCAATCATCATATGTTCATACAGTAGAGCTGCATGTCCTCGGGAAAGGTAACGGCTGTAGTTTCCCCTTGCTTTCAGCCGTTCGCAGTAGCTGTGTGGCAAAGCCACATTAGCTGATGTTACAAGGCCAGCTCAGTCAATCATCCAGACTGTTGCCCCTGTAACTACTGAAAAGGCTGCTGCCCCTCTTCAGGAACCACACGTTCGTCTGGCCTCTCCACAGATACCCCTCCGCTGTGGTTGCACCTACGGTACGGCTATCTGCATCGTTGAGGCACGCAAGCCACCCCACCTCGGCAATGTCTGTGGTTCATGGGGGTGGGCAATGTGGTAACAAAATAAATGCAAATTTCTCTTTTAAATAGTAAATTATCATATTCTACCAATTTATAGGAATACCCGCAATGTGGTATTCCTATAAATTGGTAGAATATGATAATTTACTATTTAAAAGAGAAATTTGCATTTATTTTGTTATTTGCAATATTGTGAATTTCCCTGGGAACACTTCCATTACTACAGAAGACCATAGGAGACAATGCCGACAGGGCTCTCCACATCAGCCAGCTGCACAGGAAGTTAGACTGCAATGTGGTATTCCTATAAATTGGTAGTATATGATAATTTACTATTTAAAAGAGAAATTTGCATTTATTTTGTTATTTGCAATATTGTGAATTTCCCTGGGAACACTTCCATTACTACAGAAGACCATAGGAGACAATGCCGACAGGGCTCTCCACATCAGCCAGCTGCACAGGAAGTTAGACTGCAATGTGGTATTCCTATAAATTGGTAGAATATGATAATTTACTATTTAAAAGAGAAATTTGCATTTATTTTGTTATTTGCAATATTGTGAATTTCCCTGGGAACACTCCCACTATTACAGAAGACCATAGGAGCCAATGCCGACAGGGCTCTCCACATCAGCCAGCTGCACAGGAAGTTAGACTGCAATGTGGTATTCCTATAAATTGGTAGTATATGATAATTTACTATTTAAAAGAGAAATTTGCATTAATTTTGTTATATGCAATATTGTGAATTTCCCTGGGAACACTTCCATTACTACAGAAGACCATAGGAGCCAATGCCGACAGGGCTCTCCACATCAGCCGGCTGCACAGGAAGTTAGACTGCAATGTGGTATTCCTATAAATTGGTAGAATATGATAATTTACTATTTAAAAGAGAAATTTTCATTTATTTTGTTATATGCAATATTGTGAATTTCCCTGGGAACACTTCCATTACTACAGAAGACCATAGGAGACAATGCCGACAGGGCTATCCACATCAGCCAGCTGCACAGGAAGTTAGACTGCACTGTGGTATTCCTATAAATTGGTAGAATATGATAAATTACTATTTAAAAGAGAAATTTGCATTTATTTTGTTATATGCAATATTGTGAATTTCCCTGGGAACACTTCCATTACTACAGAAGACCATAGGAGCCAATGCCGACAGGGCTCTCCACATCAGCCGGCTGCACAGGAAGTTAGACTGCAATGTGGTATTCCTATAAATTGGTAGAATATGATAATTTACTATTTAAAAGAGAAATTTGCATTAATTTTGTTATATGCAATATTGTGAATTTCCCTGGGAACACTTCCATTACTACAGAAGACCATAGGAGCCAATGCCGACAGGGCTCTCCACATCAGCCGGCTGCACAGGAAGTTAGACTGCAATGTGGTATTCCTATAAATAGGTAGAATATGATAATTTACTATTTAAAAGAGAAATTTGCATTTATTTTGTTATATGCAATATTGTGAATTTCCCTGGGAACACTTCCATTACTACAGAAGACCATAGGAGCCAATGCCGACAGGGCTCTCCACATCAGCCGGCTGCACAGGAAGTTAGACTGCAAAGTGGTATTCCTATAAATTGGTAGAATATGATAATTTACTATTTAAAAGAGAAATTTGCATTTATTTTGTTATATGCAATATTGTGAATTTCCCTGGGAACACTTCCATTACTACAGAAGACCATAGGAGCCAATGACGACAGGGCTCTCCACATCAGCCGGCTGCACAGGAAGTTAGACTGCAATGTGGTATTCCTATAAATTGGTAGTATATGATAATTTACTATTTAAAAGAGAAATTTGCATTTATTTTGTTATTTGCAATATTGTGAATTTCCCTGGGAACACTTCCATTACTACAGAAGACCATAGGAGACAATGCCGACAGGGCTCTCCACATCAGCCAGCTGCACAGGAAGTTAGACTGCAATGTGGTATTCCTATAAATTGGTAGAATATGATAATTTACTATTTAAAAGAGAAATTTGCATTTATTTTGTTATTTGCAATATTGTGAATTTCCCTGGGAACACTCCCACTATTACAGAAGACCATAGGAGCCAATGCCGACAGGTCTCTCCACATCAGCCAGCTGCACAGGAAGTTAGACTGCAATGTGGTATTCCTATAAATTGGTAGTATATGTTAATTTACTATTTAAAAGAGAAATTTGCATTTATTTTGTTATTTGCAATTTTGTGAATTTCCCTGGGAACACTACCATTACTACAGAAGACCATAGGAGACAATGCTGACAGGGCTCTCCACATCAGCCAGCTGCACAGGAAGTTAGACTGCAATGTGGTATTCCTATAAATTGAAAGTATATGATAATTTACTATTTAAAAGAGAAATTTGCATTTATTTTGTTATTTGCAATATTGTGAATTTCTCTGGGAACACTTCCATTACTACAGAAGACCATAGGAGACAATGCCGACTGGACTCTCCACATCAGCCAGCTGCACAGGAAGTTAGACTGCAATGTGGTATTCCTATAAATTGGTAGAATATGATAATTTACTATTTAAAAGAGAAATTTGCATTTATTTTGTTATTTGCAATATTGTGAATTTCCCTGGGAACACTTCCATTACTACAGAAGACCATAGGAGCCAATGCCGACAGGGCTCTCCACATCAGCCGGCTGCACAGGAAGTTAGACTGCAATGTGGTATTCCTATAAATTGGTAGAATATGATAATTTACTAATTAAAAGAGAAATTTGCATTTATTTTGTTATATGCAATTTTGTGAATTTCCCTGGGAACACTTCCATTACTAAAGAAGACCATAGGAGACAATGCCGACAGGGCTCTCCACATCAGCCAGCTGCACAGGAAGTTAGACTGCAATGTGGTATTCCTATAAATTGGTAGAATATGATAATTTACTATTTAAAAGAGAAATTTGCATTTATCTTGATATATGCAATATTGTGAATTTCCCTGGGAACACTTCCATTACTACAGAAGACCATAGGAGCCAATGCCGACAGGGCTCTCCACATCAGCCGGCTGCACATGAAGTTAGACCGCAATGTGGTATTCCTATAAATTGGTAGAATATGATAATTTACTATTTAAAAGAGAAATTTGCATTAATTTTGTTATATGCAATATTGTGAATTTCCCTGGGAACACTTCCATTACTACAGAAGACCATAGGAGCCAATGCCGACAGGGCTCTCCACATCAGCCGGCTGCACAGGAAGTTAGACTGCAATGTGGTATTCCTATAAATTGGTAGAATATGATAATTTACTATTTAAAAGAGAAATTTGCATTTATTTTGTTATATGCAATATTGTGAATTTCCCTGGGAACACTTCCATTACTACAGAAGACCATAGGAGACAATGCCGACAGGGCTATCCACATCAGCCAGCTGCACAGGAAGTTAGACTGCACTGTGGTATTCCTAGAAATTGGTAGAATATGATAATTTACTATTTAAAAGAGAAATTTGCATTTATTTTGTTATATGCAATATTGTGAATTTCCCTGGGAACACTTCCATTACTACAGAAGACCATAGGAGCCAATGCCGACAGGGCTCTCCACATCAGCCGGCTGCACAGGAAGTTAGACTGCAATGTGGTATTCCTATAAATTGGTAGAATATGATAATTTACTATTTAAAAGAGAAATTTGCATTAATTTTGTTATATGCAATATTGTGAATTTCCCTGGGAACACTTCCATTACTACAGAAGACCATAGGAGCCAATGCCGACAGGGCTCTCCACATCAGCCGGCTGCACAGGAAGTTAGACTGCAATGTGGTATTCCTATAAATAGGTAGAATATGATAATTTACTATTTAAAAGAGAAATTTTCATTTATTTTGTTATATGCAATATTGTGAATTTCCCTGGGAACACTTCCATTACTACAGAAGACCATAGGAGCCAATGCCGACAGGGCTCTCCACATCAGCCGGCTGCACAGGAAGTTAGACTGCAAAGTGGTATTCCTATAAATTGGTAGAATATGATAATTTACTATTTAAAAGAGAAATTTGCATTTATTTTGTTATATGCAATATTGTGAATTACCCTGGGAACACTTCCATTACTACAGAAGACCATAGGAGCCAATGACGACAGGGCTCTCCACATCAGCCGGCTGCACAGGAAGTTAGACTGCAATGTGGTATTCCTATAAATTGGTCGAATATGATAATTTACTATTTAAAAGAGAAATTTGCATTTATTTTGTTATTTGCAATATTGTGAATTTCCCTGGGAACACTCCCATTACTACAGAAGACCATAGGAGCCAATGCCGACAGGGCTCTCCACATCAGCCAGCTGCAGAGGAAGTTAGACTACAATGTGGTATTCCTATAAATTGGTAGTATATGATAATTTACTATTTAAAAGAGAAATTTGCATTTATTTTGTTATTTGCAATATTGTGAATTTCCCTGGGAACACTTCCATTACTACAGAAGACCATAGGAGACAATGCCGACAGGGCTCTCGACATCAGCCAGCTGCACAGGAAGTTAGACTGCAATGTGGTATTCCTATAAATTGGTAGAATATGATAATTTACTATTTAAAAGAGAAATTTGCATTTATTTTGTTATTTGCAATATTGTGAATTTCCCTGGGAACACTTCCATTACTACAGAAGACCATAGGAGACAATGCCGACAGGGCTCTCCACATCAACCAGCTGCACAGGAAGTTAGACTGCAATGTGGTATTCCTATAAATTGGTAGTATATGATAATTTACTATTTAAAAGAGAAATTTGCATTTATTTTGTTATTTGCAATATTGTGAATTTCCCTGGGAACACTTCCATTACTACAGAAGACCATAGGAGACAATGCCGACAGGGCTCTCCACATCAGCCAGCTGCACATGAAGTTAGACTGCAATGTGGTATTCCTATAAATTGGTAGTATATGATAATTTACTATTTAAAAGAGAAATTTGTATTTATTTTGTTATTGCAATATTGTGAATTTCCCTGGGAACACTCCCATTACTACAGAAGACCATAGGAGCCAATGCCGACAGGGCTCTCCACATCAGCCAGCTGCACAGGAAGTTAGACTGCAATGTGGTATTCCTATAAATTGGTAGTATATGATAATTTACTATTTAAAAGAGAAATTTGCATTTATTTTGTTATTTCCAATATTGTGAATTTCCCTGGGAACACTTCCATTACTACAGAAGACCATAGGAGACAATGCCGACAGGGCTCTCCACATCAGCCAGCTGCACAGGAAGTTAGACTGCAATGTGTTATTCCTATAAATTGGTAGAATATGATAATTTACTATTTAAAAGAGAAATTTGCATTTATTTTGTTATTTGCAATATTGTGAATTTCCCTGGGAACACTTCCATTACTACAGAAGACCATAGGAGACAATGCCGACAGGGCTCTCCACATCAGCCAGCTGCACAGGAAGTTAGACTGCAATGTGGTATTCCTATAAATTGGTAGAATATGATAATTTACTAATTAAAAGAGAAATTTGCATTTATTTTGTTATATGCAATATTGTGAATTTCCCTGGGAACACTTCCATTACTAAAGAAGACCATAGGAGACAATGCCGACAGGGCTCTCCACATCAGCCAGCTGCACAGGAAGTTAGACTGCAATGTGGTATTCCTATAAATTGGTAGAATATGATAATTTACTATTTAAAAGAGAAATTTGCATTTATCTTGTTATATGCAATATTGTGAATTTCCCTGGGAACACTTCCATTACTACAGAAGACCATAGGAGACAATGCCGACAGGGCTCTCCACATCAGCCAGCTGCACAGGAAGTTAGACTGCAATGTGGTATTCCTATAAATTGGTAGTATATGATAATTTACTATTTAAAAGAGAAATTTGTATTTATTTTGTTATTTGCAATATTGTGAATTTCCCTGGGAACACTCCCATTACTACAGAAGACCATAGGAGACAATGCCGACAGGGCTCTCCACATCAGCCAGCTGCACAGGAAGTTAGACTGCAATGTGGTATTCCTATAAATTGGTAGAATATGATAATTTACTATTTAAAAGAGAAATTTGCATTTATTTTGTTATTTCCAATATTGTGAATTTCCCTGGGAACACTTCCATTACTACAGAAGACCATAGGAGACAATGCCGACAGGGCTCTCCACATCAGCCAGCTGCACAGGAAGTTAGACTGCAATGTGTTATTCCTATAAATTGGTAGAATATGATAATTTACTATTTAAAAGAGAAATTTGCATTTATTTTGTTATTTGCAATATTGTGAATTTCCCTGGGAACACTTCCATTACTACAGAAGACCATAGGAGACAATGCCGACAGGGCTCTCCACATCAGCCAGCTGCACAGGAAGGTAGACTGCAATGTGGTATTCCTATAAATTGGTAGAATATGATAATTTACTATTTAAAAGAGAAATTTGCATTTATTTTGTTATTTGCAATATTGTGAATTTCCCTGGGAACACTCCCACTATTACAGAAGACCATAGGAGCCAATGCCGACAGGGCTCTCCACATCAGCCAGCTGCACAGGAAGTTAGACTGCAATGTGGTATTCCTATAAATTGGTAGTATATGTTAATTTACTATTTAAAAGAGAAATTTGCATTTATTTTGTTATTTGCAATTTTGTGAATTTCCCTGGGAACACTACCATTACTACAGAAGACCATAGGAGACAATGCCGACAGGGCTCTCCACATCAGCCAGCTGCACAGGAAGTTAGACTGCAATGTGGTATTCCTATAAATTGGTAGAATATGATAATTTACTATTTAAAAGAGAAATTTGCATTTATTTTGTTATTTGCAATATTGTGAATTTCCCTGGGAACACTTCCATTACTACAGAAGACCATAGGAGCCAATGCCGACAGGGCTCTCCACATCAGCCGGCTGCACAGGAAGTTAGACTGCAATGTGGTATTCCTATAAATTGGTAGAATATGATAATTTACTAATTAAAAGAGAAATTCGCATTTATTTTGTTATATGCAATATTGTGAATTTCCCTGGGAACACTTCCATTACTACAGAAGACCATAGGAGACAATGCCGACAGGGCTCTCCACATCAGCCAGCTGCACAGGAAGTTAGACTGCAATGTGGTATTCCTATAAATTGGTAGAATATGATAATTTACTATTTAAAAGAGAAATTTGCATTTATTTTGTTATATGCAATATTGTGAATTTCCCTGGGAACACTTCCATTACTACAGAAGACCATAGGAGCCAATGCCGACAGGGCTCTCCACATCAGCCGGCTGCACATGAAGTTAGACCGCAATGTGGTATTCCTATAAATTGGTAGAATATGATAATTTACTATTTAAAAGAGAAATTTGCATTAATTTTGTTATATGCAATATTGTGAATTTCCCTGGGAACACTTCCATTACTACAGAAGACCATAGGAGCCAATGCCGACAGGGCTCTCCACATCAGCCGGCTGCAAAGGAAGTTAGACTGCAATGTGGTATTCCTATAAATTGGTAGAATATGAGAATTTACTATTTAAAAGAGAAATTTGCATTTATTTTGTTATATGCAATATTGTGAATTTCCCTGGGAACACTTCCATTACTACAGAAGACCATAGGAGACAATGCCGACAGGGCTCTCCACATCAGCCAGCTGCACAGGAAGATAGACTGCAATGTGGTATTCCTATAAATTGGTAGAATATGATAATTTACTATTTAAAAGAGAAATTTGCATTTATTTTGTTATTTGCAATATTGTGAATTTCCCTGGGAACACTTCCATTACTACAGAAGACCATAGGAGCCAATGCCGACAGGGCTCTCCACATCAGCCGGCTGCACAGGAAGTTAGACTGCAATGTGGTATTCCTATAAATTGGTGGAATATGATAATTTACTATTTAAAAGAGAAATTTGCATTAATTTTGTTATATGCAATATTGTGAATTTCCCTGGGAACACTTCCATTACTACAGAAGACCATAGGAGCCAATGCCGACAGGGCTCTCCACATCAGCCAGCTTCACAGGAAGTTAGACTGCAATGTGGTATTCCTATAAATTGGTAGAATATGATAATTTACTATTTAAAAGAGAAATTTGCATTTATTTTGTTATATGCAATATTGTGAATTTCCCTGGGAACACTTCCATTACTACAGAAGACCATAGGAGCCAATGCCGACAGGGCTCTCCACATCAGCCGGCTGCACAGGAAGTTAGACTGCAATGTGGTATTCCTATAAATTGGTAGAAAATGATAATTTACTATTTAAAAGAGAAATTTGCATTTATTTTGTTATATGCAATATTGTGAATTTCCCTGGGAACACTTCCATTACTACAGAAGACCATAGGAGCCAATGCCGACAGGGCTCTCCACATCAGCCGGCTGCACAGGAAGTTAGACTGCAATGTGGTATTCCTATAAATTGGTAGAATATGATAATTTACTATTTAAAAGAGAAATTTGCATTTATTTTGTTATATGCAATATTGTGAATTTCCCTGGGAACACTTCCATTACTACAGAAGACCATAGGAGCCAATGACGACAGGGCTCTCCACATCAGCCGGCTGCACAGGAAGTTAGACTGCAATGTGGTATTCCTATAAATGGGTAGAATATGATAATTTACTATTTAAAAGAGAAATTTGCATTTATTTTGTTATTTGCAATATTGTGAATTTCCCTGGGAACACTCCCATTACTACAGAAGACCATAGGAGCCAATGCCGACAGGGCTCTCCACATCAGCCAGCTGCACAGGAAGTTAGACTGCAATGTGGTATTCCTATAAATTGGTAGTATATGATAATTTACTAATTAAAAGAGAAATTTGCATTTATTTTGTTATTTGCAATATTGTGAATTTCCCTGGGAACACTTCCATTACTACAGAAGACCGTAGGAGACAATGCCGACAGGGCTCTCCACATCAGCCAGCTGCACAGGAAGTTAGACTGCAATGTGGTATTCCTATAAATTGGTAGAATATGATAATTTACTATTTAAAAGGGAAATTTGCATTTATTTTGTTATTTGCAATATTGTGAATTTCCCTGGGAACACTTCCATTACTACAGAATACCATAGGAGACAATGTCGACAGGGCTCTCCACATCAACCAGCTGAACAGGAAGTTAGACTGCAATGTGGTATTCCTATAAATTGGTAGTATATGATAATTTACTATTTAAAATAGAAATTTGCATGTATTTTGTTATTTGCAATATTGTGAATTTCCTGGGAACACTTCCATTACTACAGAAGACCATATTAGACAATGCCGACAGGGCTCTCCACATCAGCCAGCTGCACAGGAAGTTAGACTGCAATGTGGTATTCCTATAAATTGGTAGTATATGATAATTTACTATATAAAAGAGAAATTTGCATTTATTTTGTTATTTGCAATATTGTGAATTTCCCTGGGAACACTTCCATTACTACAGAAGACCATAGGAGACAATGCCGACAGGGCTCTCCACATCAGCCAGCTGCACAGGAAGTTAGACTGCAATGTGGTATTCCTATAAATTGGTAGAATATGATAATTTACTATTTAAAAGAGAAATTTGCATTTATTTTGTTATTTGCAATATTGTCAATTTCCCTGGGAACACTCCCATTACTACAGAAGACCATAGGAGCCAGTGCCGACAGGGCTCTCCACATCAGCCAGCTGCACAGGAAGTTAGACTGCAATGTGGTATTCCTATTAATTGGTAGTATATGATAATTTACTATTTAAAAGAGAAATTTGCATTTATTTTGTTATTTGCAATATTGTGAATTTCCCTGGGAACACTCCCATTACTACACAAGACCATAGGGGCCAATGCCGACAGGGCTCTCCACATCAGCCAGCTGCACAGGAAGTTAGACTGCAATGTGGTATTCCTATAAATTGGTAGTATATGATAATTTACTATTTAAAAGAGAAATTTGCATTTATTTTGTTATTTGCAATATTGTGAGTTTCCCTGGGAACACTTCCATTACTACAGAAGACCATAGGAGACAATGCCGACAGGGCTCTCCACATCAGCCAGCTGCACAGGAAGTTAGACTGCAATGTGGTATTCCTATAAATTGGTAGTATATGATAATTTACTATTTAAAAGAGAAATTTGCATTTATTTTGTTATTTGCAATATTGTGAATTTCCCTGGGAACACTTCCATTACTACAGAAGACCATAGGAGCCAATGCCGACAGGGCTCTCCACATCAGCCAGCTGCACAAAAGTTAGACTGCAATGTGGTATTCCTATAAATTGGTAGTATATGATAATTTACTATTCAAAAGAGAAATTTGCATTTATTTTGTTATTTGCAATATTGTGAATTTCCCTGGGAACACTTCCATTACTACAGAAGACCATAGGAGACAATGCCGACAGGGCTCTCCACATCAGCCAGCTGCACAGGAAGTTAGACTGCAATGTGGTATTCCTATAAATTGGTAGTATATGATAATTTACTATTTAAAAGAGAAATTTGCATTTATTTTGTTATTTGCAATATTGTGAATTTCCCTGGGAACACTTCCATTACTACAGAAGACCATAGGAGACAATGCCGACAGGGCTCTCCACATCAGCCAGCTGCACAGGAAGTTAGACTGCAATGTGGTATTCCTATAAATTGGTAGAATATGATAATTTACTATTTAAAAGAGAAATTTGCATTTATTTTGTTATTTGCAATATTGTCAATTTCCCTGGGAACACTCCCATTACTACAGAAGACCATAGGAGCCAGTGCCGACAGGGCTCTCCACATCAGCCAGCTGCACAGGAAGTTAGACTGCAATGTGGTATTCCTATTAATTGGTAGTATATGATAATTTACTATTTAAAAGAGAAATTTGCATTTATTTTGTTATTTGCAATATTGTGAATTTCCCTGGGAACACTCCCATTACTACAGAAGACCATAGGAGCCAATGCCGACAGGGCTGTCCACATCAGCCAGCTGCACTGGAAGTTAGACTGCAATGTGGTATTCCTATAAATTGGTAGTATATGATAATTTACTATTTAAAAGAGAAATTTGCATTTATTTTGTTATTTGCAATATTGTGAATTTCCCTGGGAACACTTCCATTACTACAGAAGACCATAGGAGCCAATGCCGACAGGGCTCTCCACATCAGCCAGCTGCACAGGAAGTTAGACTGCAATGTGGTATTCCTATAAATTGGTAGTATATGATAATTTACTATTTAAAAGAGAAATTTGTATTTATTTTGTTATTTGCAATATTGTGAATTTCCCTGGGAACACTCCCATTACTACAGAAGACCATAGGAGACAATGCCGACAGGGCTCTCCACATCAGCCAGCAGCACAGGAAGTTAGACTGCAATGTGGTATTCCTATAAATTGGTAGTATATGATAATTTACTATTTAAAAGAGAAATTTGCATTTATTTTGTTATTTGCAATATTGTGAATTTCCCTGGGAACACTTCCATTACTACAGAAGACCATAGGAGCCAATGCCGACAGGGCTCTCCACATCAGCCAGCTGCACAAAAGTTAGACTGCAATGTGGTATTCCTATAAATTGGTAGTATATGATAATTTACTATTTAAAAGAGAAATTTGCATTTATTTTGTTATTTGCAATATTGTGAATTTCCCTGGGAACACTTCCATTACTACAGAAGACCATAGGAGCCAATGCCGACAGGGCTCTCCACATCAGCCAGCAGCACAGGAAGTTAGACTGCAATGTGGTATTCCTATAAATTGGTAGTATATGATAATTTACTATTTAAAAGAGAAATTTGCATTTATTTTGTTATTTGCAATATTGTGAATTTCCCTGGGAACACTTCCATTACTACAGAAGACCATAGGAGCCAATGCCGACAGGGCTGTCCACATCAGCCAGCTGCACAGGAAGTTAGACTGCAATGTGGTATTCCTATAAATTGGTAGTATATGATAATTTACTATTTAAAAGAGAAATTTGCATTTATTTTGTTATTTGCAATATTGTGAATTTCCCTGGGAACACTTCCATTACTACAGAAGACCATAGGAGCCAATGCCGACAGGGCTCTCCACATCAGCCAGCTGCACAGGAAGTTAGACTGCAATGTGGTATTCCTATAAATTGGTAGTATATGATAATTTACTATTTAAAAGAGAAATTTGTATTTATTTTGTTATTTGCAATATTGTGAATTTCCCTGGGAACACTCCCATTACTACAGAAGACCATAGGAGACAATGCCGACAGGGCTCTCCACATCAGCCAGCAGCACAGGAAGTTAGACTGCAATGTGGTATTCCTATAAATTGGTAGTATATGATAATTTACTATTTAAAAGAGAAATTTGCATTTATTTTGTTATTTGCAATATTGTGAATTTCCCTGGGAACACTTCCATTACTACAGAAGACCATAGGAGCCAATGCCGACAGGGCTCTCCACATCAGCCAGCTGCACAAAAGTTAGACTGCAATGTGGTATTCCTATAAATTGGTAGTATATGATAATTTACTATTTAAAAGAGAAATTTGCATTTATTTTGTTATTTGCAATATTGTGAATTTCCCTGGGAACACTTCCATTACTACAGAAGACCATAGGAGCCAATGCCGACAGGGCTCTCCACATCAGCCAGCTGCACAAAAGTTAGACTGCAATGTGGTATTCCTATAAATTGGTAGTATATGATAATTTACTATTTAAAAGAGAAATTTGTATTTATTTTGTTATTTGCAATATTGTGAATTTCCCTGGGAACACTCCCATTACTACAGAAGACCATAGGAGACAATGCCGACAGGGCTCTCCACATCAGCCAGCAGCACAGGAAGTTAGACTGCAATGTGGTATTCCTATAAATTGGTAGTATATGATAATTTACTATTTAAAAGAGAAATTTGCATTTATTTTGTTATTTGCAATATTGTGAATTTCCCTGGGAACACTTCCATTACTACAGAAGACCATAGGAGCCAATGCCGACAGGGCTCTCCACATCAGCCAGCTGCACAGGAAGTTAGACTGCAATGTGGTATTCCTATAAATTGGTAGAATATGATAATTTACTATTTAAAAGAGAAATTTGCATTTATTTTGTTATTTTCAATATTGTGAATTTCCCTGGGAACACTCATTACTACAGAAGGCCATAGGAGACAATGCCGACAGGGCTCTCAACATCAACCAGCTGTACAGGAAGTTAGACTGCAATGTGGAATTCCTATAAATTGGTAGTATATGATAATTTACTATTTAAAAGAGACATTTGCATTTATTTTGTTATTTGCAATATTGTGAATTTCCCTGGGAACACTTCCATTACTACAGAAGACCATAGGAGACAATGCCGACAGGGCTCTCCACATCAGCCAGCTGCACAGGAAGTTAGACTGCAATGTGGTATTCCTATAAATTGGTAGTATATGATAATTTACTATTTAAAAGAGAAATTTGTATTTATTTTGTTATTTGCAATATTGTGAATTTCCCTGGGAACACTCCCATTACTATAGAAGACCATAGGAGCCAATGCCGACAGGGCTCTCCACATCAGCCAGCTGCACAGGAAGTTAGACTGCAATGTGGTATTCCTATAAATTGGTAGTATATGATAATTTACTATTTAAAAGAGAAATTTGCATTTATTTTGTTATTTGCAATATTGTGAATTTCCCTGGGAACACTTCCATTACTACAGAAGACCATAGGAGCCAATGCCGACAGGGCTCTCCACATCAGCCAGCTGCACAGGAAGTTAGACTGCAATGTGGTATTCCTATAAATTGGTAGTATATGATAATTTACTATTTAAAAGAGAAATTTGCATTTATTTTGTTATTTGCAATATTGTGAGTTTCCCTGGGGACATTTCCATTACTACAGAAGACCATAGGAGACAATGCCGACAGGGCTCTCCACATCAGCCAGCTGCACAGGAAGTTAGACTGCAATGTGGTATTCCTATAAATTGGTAGTATATGATAATTTACTATATAAAAGAGAAATTTGCATTTATTTTGTTATTTGCAATATTGTGAATTTCCCTGGGAACACTTCCATTACTACAGAAGACCATAGGAGACAATGCCGACAGGGCTCTCCACATCAGCCAGCTGCACAGGAAGTTAGACTGCAATGTGGTATTCCTATAAATTGGTAGAATATGATAATTTACTATTTAAAAGAGAAATTTGCATTTATTTTGTTATTTGCAATATTGTCAATTTCCCTGGGAACACTCCCATTACTACAGAAGACCATAGGAGCCAGTGCCGACAGGGCTCTCCACATCAGCCAGCTGCACAGGAAGTTAGACTGCAATGTGGTATTCCTATAAATTGGTAGTATATGATAATTTACTATTTAAAAGAGAAATTTGCATTTATTTTGTTATTTGCAATATTGTGAATTTCCCTGGGAACACTCCCATTACTACAGAAGACCATAGGAGCCAATGCCGACAGGGCTCTCCACATCAGCCAGCTGCACAGGAAGTTAGACTGCAATGTGGTATTCCTATAAATTGGTAGTATATGATAATTTACTATTTAAAAGAGAAATTTGCATTTATTTTGTTATTTGCAATATTGTGAATTTCCCTGGGAACACTTCCATTACTACAGAAGACCATAGGAGACAATGCCGACAGGGCTCTCCACATCAGCCAGCTGCACAGGAAGTTAGACTGCAATGTGGTATTCCTATAAATTGGTAGTATATGATAATTTACTATTTAAAAGAGAAATTTGCATTTATTTTGTTATTTGCAATATTGTGAATTTCCCTGGGAACACTTCCATTACTACAGAAGACCATAGGAGCCAATGCCGACAGGGCTCTCCACATCAGCCAGCTGCACAAAAGTTAGACTGCAATGTGGTATTCCTATAAATTGGTAGTATATGATAATTTACTATTCAAAAGAGAAATTTGCATTTATTTTGTTATTTGCAATATTGTGAATTTCCCTGGGAACACTTCCATTACTACAGAAGACCATAGGAGACAATGCCGACAGGGCTCTCCACATCAGCCAGCTGCACAGGAAGTTAGACTGCAATGTGGTATTCCTATAAATTGGTAGTATATGATAATTTACTATATAAAAGAGAAATTTGCATTTATTTTGTTATTTGCAATATTGTGAATTTCCCTGGGAACACTTCCATTACTACAGAAGACCATAGGAGACAATGCCGACAGGGCTCTCCACATCAGCCAGCTGCACAGGAAGTTAGACTGCAATGTGGTATTCCTATTAATTGGTAGTATATGTTAATTTACTATTTAAAAGAGAAATTTGCATTTATTTTGTTATTTGCAATATTGTGAATTTCCCTGGGAACACTTCCATTACTACAGAAGACCATAGGAGCCAATGCCGACAGGGCTCTCCACATCAGCCAGCTGCACAAAAGTTAGACTGCAATGTGGTATTCCTATAAATTGGTAGTATATGATAATTTACTATATAAAAGAGAAATTTGCATTTATTTTGTTATTTGCAATATTGTGAATTTCCCTGGGAACACTTCCATTACTACAGAAGACCATAGGAGACAATGCCGACAGGGCTCTCCACATCAGCCAGCTGCACAGGAAGTTAGACTGCAATGTGGTATTCCTATAAATTGGTAGTATATGATAATTTACTATTTAAAAGAGAAATTTGCATTTATTTTGTTATTTGCAATATTGTGAATTTCCCTGGGAACACTTCCATTACTACAGAAGACCATAGGAGACAATGCCGACAGGGCTCTCCACATCAGCCAGCTGCACAGGAAGTTAGACTGCAATGTGGTATTCCTATAAATTGGTAGTATATGATAATTTACTATTTAAAAGAGAAATTTGCATTTATTTTGTTATTTGCAATATTGTGAATTTCCCTGGGAACACTTCCATTACTACAGAAGACCATAGGAGCCAATGCCGACAGGGCTCTCCACATCAGCCAGCTGCACAAAAGTTAGACTGCAATGTGGTATTCCTATAAATTGGTAGTATATGATAATTTACTATTCAAAAGAGAAATTTGCATTTATTTTGTTATTTGCAATATTGTGAATTTCCCTGGGAACACTTCCATTACTACAGAAGACCATAGGAGACAATGCCGACAGGGCTCTCCACATCAGCCAGCTGCACAGGAAGTTAGACTGCAATGTGGTATTCCTATAAATTGGTAGTATATGATAATTTACTATATAAAAGAGAAATTTGCATTTATTTTGTTATTTGCAATATTGTGAATTTCCCTGGGATCACTTCCATTACTACAGAAGACCATAGGAGCCAATGCCGACAGGGCTCTCCACATCAGCCAGCTGCACAAAAGATAGACTGCAATGTGGTATTCCTATAAATTGGTAGTATATGATAATTTACTATTCAAAAGAGAAATTTGCATTTATTTTGTTATTTGCAATATTGTGAATTTCCCTGGGCACACTTCCATTACTACAGAATACCATAGGAGACAATGCCGACAGGGCTCTCCACATCAGCCAGCTGCACGGGAAGTTAGACTGCAATGTGGTATTCCTATAAATTGGTAGTATATGATAATTTACTATATAAAAGAGAAATTTGCATTTATTTTGTTATTTGCAATATTGTGAATTTCCCTGGGAACACTTCCATTACTACAGAAGACCATAGGAGCCAATGCCGACAGGGCTCTCCACATCAGCCAGCTGCACAAAAGTTAGACTGCAATGTGGTATTCCTATAAATTGGTAGTATATGATAATTTACTATATAAAAGAGAAATTTGCATTTATTTTGTTATTTGCAATATTGTGAATTTCCCTGGGAACACTTCCATTACTACAGAAGACCATAGGAGCCAATGCCGACAGGGCTCTCCACATCAGCCAGCTGCACAAAAGATAGACTGCAATGTGGTATTCCTATAAATTGGTAGTATATGATAATTTACTATTCAAAAGAGAAATTTGCATTTATTTTGTTATTTGCAATATTGTGAATTTCCCTGGGAACACTTCCATTACTACAGAAGACCATAGGAGACAATGCCGACAGGGCTCTCCACATCAGCCAGCTGCACAAAAGTTAGACTGCAATGTGGTATTCCTATAAATTGGTAGTATATGATAATTTACTATATAAAAGAGAAATTTGCATTTATTTTGTTATTTGCAATATTGTGAATTTCCCTGGGAACACTTCCATTACTACAGAAGACCATAGGAGACAATGCCGACAGGGCTCTCCACATCAGCCAGCTGCACAAAAGTTAGACTGCAATGTGGTATTCCTATAAATTGGTAGTATATGATAATTTACTATATAAAAGAGAAATTTGCATTTATTTTGTTATTTGCAATATTGTGAATTTCCCTGGGAACACTTCCATTACTACAGAAGACCATAGGAGCCAATGCCGACAGGGCTCTCCACATCAGCCAGCTGCACAAAAGTTAGACTGCAATGTGGTATTCCTATAAATTGGTAGTATATGATAATTTACTATATAAAAGAGAAATTTGCATTTATTTTGTTATTTGCAATATTGTGAATTTCCCTGGGAACACTTCCATTACTACAGAAGACCATAGGAGCCAATGCCGACAGGGCTCTCCACATCAGCCAGCTGCACAAAAGTTAGACTGCAATGTGGTATTCCTATAAATTGGTAGTATATGATAATTTACTATATAAAAGAGAAATTTGCATTTATTTTGTTATTTGCAATATTGTGAATTTCCCTGGGAACACTTCCATTACTACAGAAGACCATAGGAGCCAATGCCGACAGGGCTCTCCACATCAGCCAGCTGCACAAAAGTTAGACTGCAATGTGGTATTCCTATAAATTGGTAGTATATGATAATTTACTATATAAAAGAGAAATTTGCATTTATTTTGTTATTTGCAATATTGTGAATTTCCCTGGGAACACTTCCATTACTACAGAAGACCATAGGAGCCAATGCCGACAGGGCTCTCCACATCAGCCAGCTGCACAAAAGTTAGACTGCAATGTGGTATTCCTATAAATTGGTAGTATATGATAATTTACTATATAAAAGAGAAATTTGCATTTATTTTGTTATTTGCAATATTGTGAATTTCCCTGGGAACACTTCCATTACTACAGAAGACCATAGGAGCCAATGCCGACAGGGCTCTCCACATCAGCCAGCTGCACAAAAGTTAGACTGCAATGTGGTATTCCTATAAATTGGTAGTATATGATAATTTACTATATAAAAGAGAAATTTGCATTTATTTTGTTATTTGCAATATTGTGAATTTCCCTGGGATCACTTCCATTACTACAGAAGACCATAGGAGCCAATGCCGACAGGGCTCTCCACATCAGCCAGCTGCACAAAAGTTAGACTGCAATGTGGTATTCCTATAAATTGGTAGTATATGATAATTTACTATATAAAAGAGAAATTTGCATTTATTTTGTTATTTGCAATATTGTGAATTTCCCTGGGAACACTTCCATTACTACAGAAGACCATAGGAGCCAATGCCGACAGGGCTCTCCACATCAGCCAGCTGCACAAAAGTTAGACTGCAATGTGGTATTCCTATAAATTGGTAGTATATGATAATTTACTATATAAAAGAGAAATTTGCATTTATTTTGTTATTTGCAATATTGTGAATTTCCCTGGGAACACTTCCATTACTACAGAAGACCATAGGAGACAATGCCGACAGGGCTCTCCACATCAGCCAGCTGCACAAAAGTTAGACTGCAATGTGGTATTCCTATAAATTGGTAGTATATGATAATTTACTATATAAAAGAGAAATTTGCATTTATTTTGTTATTTGCAATATTGTGAATTTCCCTGGGAACACTTCCATTACTACAGAAGACCATAGGAGCCAATGCCGACAGGGCTCTCCACATCAGCCAGCTGCACAAAAGTTAGACTGCAATGTGGTATTCCTATAAATTGGTAGTATATGATAATTTACTATATGATAATTTACTATTTAAAAGAGAAATTTGCATTTATTTTGTTATTTGCAATATTGTGAATTTCCCTGGGAACACTTCCATTACTACAGAAGACCATAGGAGACAATGCCGACAGGGCACTCCACAGCAGCCAGTTGCACAGGAAGTTAGTCTGCAATGTGGTATTCCTTTAAATTGGTAGTATATGATAATTTACTATTTAAAAGAGAAATTTGCATTTATTTTGTTATTTGCAATATTGTGAATTTCCCTGGGAACACTTCCATTACTACAGAAGACCATAGGAGACAATGCCGACAGGGCACTCCACAGCAGCCAGTTGCACAGGAAGTTAGTCTGCAATGTGGTATTCCTTTAAATTGGTAGTATATGATAATTTACTATTTAAAAGAGAAATTTGCATTTATTTTGTTATTTGCAATATTGTGAATTTCCCTGGGAACACTTCCATTACTACAGAAGACCATAGGAGACAATGCCGACAGGGCACTCCACAGCAGCCAGTTGCACAGGAAGTTAGTCTGCAATGTGGTATTCCTTTAAATTGGTAGTATATGATAATTTACTATTTAAAAGAGAAATTTGCATTTATTTTGTTATTTGCAATATTGTGAATTTCCCTGGGAACACTTCCATTACTACAGAAGACCATAGGAGACAATGCCGACAGGGCTCTCCACAGCAGCCAGTTGCACAGGAAGTTAGTCTGCAATGTGGTATTCCTATAAATTGGTAGTATATGATAATTTACTATTTAAAAGAGAAATTTGCATTTATTTTGTTATTTGCAATATTGTGAATTTCCCTGGGAACACTTCCATTACTACAGAAGACCATAGGAGACAATGCCGACAGGGCACTCCACAGCAGCCAGTTGCACAGGAAGTTAGTCTGCAATGTGGTATTCCTTTAAATTGGTAGTATATGATAATTTACTATTTAAAAGAGAAATTTGCATTTATTTTGTTATTTGCAATATTGTGAATTTCCCTGGGAACACTTCCATTACTACAGAAGACCATAGGAGACAATGCCGACAGGGCACTCCACAGCAGCCAGTTGCACAGGAAGTTAGTCTGCAATGTGGTATTCCTTTAAATTGGTAGTATATGATAATTTACTATTTAAAAGAGAAATTTGCATTTATTTTGTTATTTGCAATATTGTGAATTTCCCTGGGAACACTTCCATTACTACAGAAGACCATAGGAGACAATGCCGACAGGGCACTCCACAGCAGCCAGTTGCACAGGAAGTTAGTCTGCAATGTGGTATTCCTTTAAATTGGTAGTATATGATAATTTACTATTTAAAAGAGAAATTTGCATTTATTTTGTTATTTGCAATATTGTGAATTTCCCTGGGAACACTTCCATTACTACAGAAGACCATAGGAGACAATGCCGACAGGGCACTCCACAGCAGCCAGTTGCACAGGAAGTTAGTCTGCAATGTGGTATTCCTTTAAATTGGTAGTATATGATAATTTACTATTTAAAAGAGAAATTTGCATTTATTTTGTTATTTGCAATATTGTGAATTTCCCTGGGAACACTTCCATTACTACAGAAGACCATAGGAGACAATGCCGACAGGGCTCTCCACAGCAGCCAGTTGCACAGGAAGTTAGTCTGCAATGTGGTATTCCTTTAAATTGGTAGTATATGATAATTTACTATTTAAAAGAGAAATTTGCATTTATTTTGTTATTTGCAATATTGTGAATTTCCCTGGGAACACTTCCATTACTACAGAAGACCATAGGAGACAATGCCGACAGGGCTCTCCACAGCAGCCAGTTGCACAGGAAGTTAGTCTGCAATGTGGTATTCCTATAAATTGGTAGTATATGATAATTTACTATTTAAAAGAGAAATTTGCATTTATTTTGTTATTTGCAATATTGTGAATTTCCCTGGGAACACTTCCATTACTACAGAAGACCATAGGAGACAATGCCGACAGGGCTCTCCACAGCAGCCAGTTGCACAGGAAGTTAGTCTGCAATGTGGTATTCCTATAAATTGGTAGTATATGATAATTTACTATTTAAAAGAGAAATTTGCATTTATTTTGTTATTTGCAATATTGTGAATTTCCCTGGGAACACTTCCATTACTACAGAAGACCATAGGAGACAATGCCGACAGGGCACTCCACAGCAGCCAGTTGCACAGGAAGTTAGTCTGCAATGTGGTATTCCTTTAAATTGGTAGTATGTGATAATTTACTATTTAAAAGAGAAATTTGCATTTATTTTGTTATTTGCAATATTGTGAATTTCCCTGGGAACACTTCCATTACTACAGAAGACCATAGGAGACAATGCCGACAGGGCTCTCCACAGCAGCCAGTTGCACAGGAAGTTAGTCTGCAATGTGGTATTCCTTTAAATTGGTAGTATATGATAATTTACTATTTAAAAGAGAAATTTGCATTTACTTTGTTATTTGCAATATTGTGAATTTCCCTGGGAACACTTCCATTACTACAGAAGACCATAGGAGACAATGCCGACAGGGCACTCCACAGCAGCCAGTTGCACAGGAAGTTAGTCTGCAATGTGGTATTCCTTTAAATTGGTAGTATATGATAATTTACTATTTAAAAGAGAAATTTGCATTTATTTTGTTATTTGCAATATTGTGAATTTCCCTGGGAACACTTCCATTACTACAGAAGACCATAGGAGACAATGCCGACAGGGCTCTCCACAGCAGCCAGTTGCACAGGAAGTAAGTCTGCAATGTGGTATTCCTTTAAATTGGTAGTATATGATAATTTACTATTTAAAAGAGAAATTTGCATTTATTTTGTTATTTGCAATATTGTGAATTTCCCTGGGAACACTTCCATTACTACAGAAGACCATAGGAGACAATGCCGACAGGGCACTCCACAGCAGCCAGTTGCACAGGAAGTTAGTCTGCAATGTGGTATTCCTTTAAATTGGTAGTATATGATAATTTACTATTTAAAAGAGAAATTTGCATTTATTTTGTTATTTGCAATATTGTGAATTTCCCTGGGAACACTTCCATTACTACAGAAGACCATAGGAGACAATGCCGACAGGGCTCTCCACAGCAGCCAGTTGCACAGGAAGTTAGTCTGCAATGTGGTATTCCTATAAATTGGTAGTATATGATAATTTACTATTTAAAAGAGAAATTTGCATTTATTTTGTTATTTGCAATATTGTGAATTTCCCTGGGAACACTTCCATTACTACAGAAGACCATAGGAGACAATGCCGACAGGGCTCTCCACAGCAGCCAGTTGCACAGGAAGTTAGTCTGCAATGTGGTATTCCTATAAATTGGTAGTATATGATAATTTACTATTTAAAAGAGAAATTTGCATTTATTTTGTTATTTGCAATATTGTGAATTTCCCTGGGAACACTCCCATTACTACAGAAGACCATAGGAGCCAATGCCGACAGGTCTCTCCACATCAGCCAGCTGCACAGGAAGTTAGACTGCAATGTGGTATTCCTATAAATTGGTAGTATATGATAATTTCCTATTTAAAAGAGAAATTTGCATTTATTTTGTTATTTGCAATATTGTGAATTTCCCTGGGAACACTTCCATTACTACAGAAGACCATAGGAGCCAATGCCGACAGGGCTCTCCACATCAGCCAGCTGCACAGGAAGTTAGACTGCAATGTGGTATTCCTATAAATTGGTAGTATATGATAATTTACTATTTAAAAGAGAAATTTGTATTTATTTTGTTATTTGCAATATTGTGAATTTCCCTGGGAACACTCCCATTACTACAGAAGACCATAGGAGTCAATGCCGACAGGGCTCTCCACATCAGCCAGCAGCACAGGAAGTTAGACTGCAATGTGGTATTCCTATAAATTGGTAGTATATGATAATTTACTATTTAAAAGAGAAATTTGCATTTATTTTGTTATTTGCAATATTGTGAATTTCCCTGGGAACACTTCCATTACTACAGAAGACCATAGGAGCCAATGCCGACAGGGCTCTCCACATCAGCCAGCTGCACAAAAGTTAGACTGCAATGTGGTATTCCTATAAATTGGTAGTATATGATAATTTACTATTTAAAAGAGAAATTTGCATTTATTTTGTTATTTGCAATATTGTGAATTTCCCTGGGAACACTTCCATTACTACAGAAGACCATAGGAGACAATGCCGACAGGGCTCTCCACATCAGCCAGCTGCACAGGAAGATAGACTGCAATGTAGTATTCCTATAAATTGGTAGTATATGATAATTTACTATTTAAAAGAGAAATTTGCATTTATTTTGTTATTTGCAATATTGTGAATTTCCCTGGGAACACTTCCATTACTACAGAAGACCATAGGAAACAATGCCGACAGGGCTCTCCACATCAGCCAGCTGCACAGGAAGTTAGACTGCAATGTGGTATTCCTATAAATTGGTAGAATATGATAATTTACTATTTAAAAGAGAAATATGCATTTATTTTGTTATTTGCAAAATTGTCAATTTCCCTGGGAACACTCCCATTACTACAGAAGACCATAGGAGACAGTGCCAACAGGGCTCTCCACATCAGCCAGCTGCACAGGAAGTTAGACTGCAATGTGGTATTCCTATTAATTGGTAGTATATGATAAATTACTATTTAAAAGAGAAATTTGCATTTATTTTGTTATTTGCAATATTGTGAATTTCCCTGGGAACACTCCCATTACTACAGAAGACCATAGGAGACAATGCCGACAGGGCTCTCCACATCAGCCAGCTGCACAGGAAGTTAGACTGCAATGTGGTATTCCTATAAATTGGTAGAATATGATAATTTACTATTTAAAAGAGAAATTTGCATTTATTTTGTTATTTGCAATATTGTGAATTTCCCTGGGAACACTTCCATTACTACAGAAGACCATAGGAGACAATGCCGACAGGGCTCTCCACAGCAGCCAGCTGCACAGGAAGTTAGACTGCAATGTGGTATTCCTATAAATTAGCAGTATATGATAATTTACTATTTAAAAGAGAAATTTGCATTTATTTTGTTATATGCAATATTGTGAATTTCCCTGGGAACACTTCCATTACTACAGAAGACCATAGGAGCCAATGCCGACAGGGCTCTCCACATCAGCCAGCTGCACAGGAAGTTAGACTGCAATGTGGTATTCCTATAAATTGGTAGAATATGATAATTTACTATTTAAAAGAGGAATTTGCATTTATTTTGTTATTTGCAATATTGTGAATTTCCCTGGGAACACTTCCATTACTACAGAAGACCATAGGAGACAATGCCGACAGGGCTCTCCACAGCAGCCAGTTGCACAGGAAGTTAGTCTGCGATGTGGTATTCCTTTAAATTGGTAGTATATGATAATTTACTATTTAAAAGAGAAATTTGCATTTATTTTGTTATTTGCAATATTGTGAATTTCCCTGGGAACACTTCCATTACTACAGAAGACCATAGGAGACAATGCCGACAGGGCTCTCCACAGCAGCCAGTTGCACAGGAAGTTAGTCTGCAATGTGGTATTCCTATAAATTGGTAGTATATGATAATTTACTATTTAAAAGAGAAATTTGCATTTATTTTGTTATTTGCAATATTGTGAATTTCCCTGGGAACACTTCCATTACTACAGAAGACCATAGGAGACATTGCCGACAGGGCTCTCCACAGCAGCCAGTTGCACAGGAAGTTAGTCTGCAATGTGGTATTCCTATAAATTGGTAGTATATGATAATTTACTATTTAAAAGAGAAATTTGCATTTATTTTGTTATTTGCAATATTGTGAATTTCCCTGGGAACACTTCCATTACTACAGAAGACCATAGGAGACAATGCCGACAGGGCTCTCCACAGCAGCCAGTTGCACAGGAAGTTAGTCTGCAATGTGGTATTCCTATAAATTGGTAGTATATGATAATTTACTATTTAAAAGAGAAATTTGCATTTATTTTGTTATTTGCAATATTGTGAATTTCCCTGGGAACACTTCCATTACTACAGAAGACCATAGGAGACAATGCCGACAGGGCTCTCCACAGCAGCCAGTTGCACAGGAAGTTAGTCTGCAATGTGGTATTCCTTTAAATTGGTAGTATATGATAATTTACTATTTAAAAGAGAAATTTGCATTTATTTTGTTATTTGCAATATTGTGAATTTCCCTGGGAACACTTCCATTACTACAGAAGACCATAGGAGACAATGCCGACAGGGCTCTCCACAGCAGCCAGTTGCACAGGAAGTTAGTCTGCAATGTGGTATTCCTTTAAATTGGTAGTATATGATAATTTACTATTTAAAAGAGAAATTTGCATTTATTTTGTTATTTGCAATATTGTGAATTTCCCTGGGAACACTTCCATTACTACAGAAGACCATAGGAGACAATGCCGACAGGGCTCTCCACAGCAGCCAGTTGCACAGGAAGTTAGTCTGCAATGTGGTATTAATTTAAATTGGTAGTATATGATAATTTACTATTTAAAAGAGAAATTTGCATTTATTTTGTTATTTGCAATATTGTGAATTTCCCTGGGAACACTTCCATTACTACAGAAGACCATAGGAGACAATGCCGACAGGGCACTCCACAGCAGCCAGTTGCACAGGAAGTTAGTCTGCAATGTGGTATTCCTATAAATTGGTAGTATATGATAATTTACTATTTAAAAGAGAAATTTGCATTTATTTTGTTATTTGCAATATTGTGAATTTCCCTGGGAACACTTCCATTACTACAGAAGACCATAGGAGACAATGCCGACAGGGCTCTCCACAGCAGCCAGTTGCACAGGAAGTTAGTCTGCAATGTGGTATTCCTATAAATTGGTAGAATATGATAATTTACTATTTAAAAGAGAAATTTGCATTTATTTTGTTATTTGCAATATTGTGAATTTCCCTGGGAACACTTCCATTACTACAGAAGACCATAGGAGACAATGCCGACAGGGCACTCCACAGCAGCCAGTTGCACAGGAAGTTAGTCTGCAATGTGGTATTCCTTTAAATTGGTAGTATATGATAATTTACTATTTAAAAGAGAAATTTGCATTTATTTTGTTATTTGCAATATTGTGAATTTCCCTGGGAACACTTCCATTACTACAGAAGACCATAGGAGACAATGCCGACAGGGCTCTCCACAGCAGCCAGTTGCACAGGAAGTTAGTCTGCAATGTGGTATTCCTTTAAATTGGTAGTATATGATAATTTACTATTTAAAAGAGAAATTTGCATTTATTTTGTTATTTGCAATATTGTGAATTTCCCTGGGAACACTTCCATTACTACAGAAGACCATAGGAGACAATGCCGACAGGGCACTCCACAGCAGCCAGTTGCACAGGAAGTTAGTCTGCAATGTGGTATTCCTTTAAATTGGTAGTATATGATAATTTACTATTTAAAAGAGAAATTTGCATTTATTTTGTTATTTGCAATATTGTGAATTTCCCTGGGAACACTTCCATTACTACAGAAGACCATAGGAGACAATGCCGACAGGGCACTCCACAGCAGCCAGTTGCACAGGACGTTAGTCTTCAATGTGGTATTCCTTTAAATTGGTAGTATATGATAATTTACTATTTAAAAGAGAAATTTGCATTTATTTTGTTATTTGCAATATTGTGAATTTCCCTGGGAACACTTCCATTACTACAGAAGACCATAGGAGACAATGCCGACAGGGCTCTCCACAGCAGCCAGTTGCACAGGAAGTTAGTCTGCAATGTGGTATTCCTTTAAATTGGTAGTATATGATAATTTACTATTTAAAAGAGAAATTTGCATTTATTTTGTTATTTGCAATATTGTGAATTTCCCTGGGAACACTTCCATTACTACAGAAGACCATAGGAGACAATGCCGACAGGGCTCTCCACAGCAGCCAGTTGCACAGGAAGTTAGTCTGCAATGTGGTATTCCTTTAAATTGGTAGTATATGATAATTTACTATTTAAAAGAGAAATTTGCATTTATTTTGTTATTTGCAATATTGTGAATTTCCCTGGGAACACTTCCATTACTACAGAAGACCATAGGAGACAATGCCGACAGGGCTCTCCACAGCAGCCAGTTGCACAGGAAGTTAGTCTGCAATGTGGTATTCCTTTAAATTGGTAGTATATGATAATTTACTATTTAAAAGAGAAATTTGCATTTATTTTGTTATTTGCAATATTGTGAATTTCCCTGGGAACACTTCCATTACTACAGAAGACCATAGGAGACAATGCCGACAGGGCACTCCACAGCAGCCAGTTGCACAGGAAGTTAGTCTGCAATGTGGTATTCCTTTAAATTGGTAGTATATGATAATTTACTATTTAAAAGAGAAATTTGCATTTATTTTGTTATTTGCAATATTGTGAATTTCCCTGGGAACACTTCCATTACTACAGAAGACCATAGGAGACAATGCCGACAGGGCACTCCACAGCAGCCAGTTGCACAGGAAGTTAGTCTGCAATGTGGTATTCCTTTAAATTGGTAGTATATGATAATTTACTATTTAAAAGAGAAATTTGCATTTATTTTGTTATTTGCAATATTGTGAATTTCCCTGGGAACACTTCCATTACTACAGAAGACCATAGGAGACAATGCCGACAGGGCTCTCCACAGCAGCCAGTTGCACAGGAAGTTAGTCTGCAATGTGGTATTCCTTTAAATTGGTAGTATATGATAATTTACTATTTAAAAGAGAAATTTGCATTTATTTTGTTATTTGCAATATTGTGAATTTCCCTGGGAACACTTCCATTACTACAGAAGACCATAGGAGACAATGCCGACAGGGCTCTCCACAGCAGCCAGTTGCACAGGAAGTTAGTCTGCAATGTGGTATTCCTTTAAATTGGTAGTATATGATAATTTACTATTTAAAAGAGAAATTTGCATTTATTTTGTTATTTGCAATATTGTGAATTTCCCTGGGAACACTTCCATTACTACAGAAGACCATAGGAGACAATGCCGACAGGGCACTCCACAGCAGCCAGTTGCACAGGAAGTTAGTCTGCAATGTGGTATTCCTTTAAATTGGTAGTATATGATAATTTACTATTTAAAAGAGAAATTTGCATTTATTTTGTTATTTGCAATATTGTGAATTTCCCTGGGAACACTTCCATTACTACAGAAGACCATAGGAGACAATGCCGACAGGGCACTCCACAGCAGCCAGTTGCACAGGAAGTTAGTGTGCAATGTGGTATTCCTTTAAATTGGTAGTATATGATAATTTACTATTTAAAAGAGAAATTTGCATTTATTTTGTTATTTGCAATATTGTGAATTTCCCTGGGAACACTTCCATTACTACAGAAGACCATAGGAGACAATGCCGACAGGGCACTCCACAGCAGCCAGTTGCACAGGAAGTTAGTCTGCAATGTGGTATTCCTTTAAATTGGTAGTATATGATAATTTACTATTTAAAAGAGGAATTTGCATTTATTTTGTTATTTGCAATATTGTGAATTTCCCTGGGAACACTTCCATTACTACAGAAGACCATAGGAGACAATGCCGACAGGGCACTCCACAGCAGCCAGTTGCACAGGAAGTTAGTCTGCAATGTGGTATTCCTTTAAATTGGTAGTATATGATAATTTACTATTTAAAAGAGAAATTTGCATTTATTTTGTTATTTGCAATATTGTGAATTTCCCTGGGAACACTTCCATTACTACAGAAGACCATAGGAGACAATGCCGACAGGGCACTCCACAGCAGCCAGTTGCACAGGAAGTTAGTCTGCAATGTGGTATTCCTTTAAATTGGTAGTATATGATAATTTACTATTTAAAAGAGAAATTTGCATTTATTTTGTTATTTGCAATATTGTGAATTTCCCTGGGAACACTTCCATTACTACAGAAGACCATAGGAGACAATGCCGACAGGGCACTCCACAGCAGCCAGTTGCACAGGAAGTTAGTCTGCAATGTGGTATTCCTTTAAATTGGTAGTATATGATAATTTACTATTTAAAAGAGAAATTTGCATTTATTTTGTTATTTGCAATATTGTGAATTTCCCTGGGAACACTTCCATTACTACAGAAGACCATAGGAGACAATGCCGACAGGGCACTCCACAGCAGCCAGTTGCACAGGAAGTTAGTCTGCAATGTGGTATTCCTTTAAATTGGTAGTATATGATAATTTACTATTTAAAAGAGAAATTTGCATTTATTTTGTTATTTGCAATATTGTGAATTTCCCTGGGAACACTTCCATTACTACAGAAGACCATAGGAGACAATGCCGACAGGGCACTCCACAGCAGCCAGTTGCACAGGAAGTTAGTCTGCAATGTGGTATTCCTTTAAATTGGTAGTATATGATAATTTACTATTTAAAAGAGAAATTTGCATTTATTTTGTTATTTGCAATATTGTGAATTTCCCTGGGAACACTTCCATTACTACAGAAGACCATAGGAGACAATGCCGACAGGGCACTCCACAGCAGCCAGTTGCACAGGAAGTTAGTCTGCAATGTGGTATTCCTTTAAATTGGTAGTATATGATAATTTACTATTTAAAAGAGAAATTTGCATTTATTTTGTTATTTGCAATATTGTGAATTTCCCTGGGAACACTTCCATTACTACAGAAGACCATAGGAGACAATGCCGACAGGGCACTCCACAGCAGCCAGTTGCACAGGAAGTTAGTCTGCAATGTGGTATTCCTTTAAATTGGTAGTATATGATAATTTACTATTTAAAAGAGAAATTTGCATTTATTTTGTTATTTGCAATATTGTGAATTTCCCTGGGAACACTTCCATTACTACAGAAGACCATAGGAGACAATGCCGACAGGGCACTCCACAGCAGCCAGTTGCACAGGAAGTTAGTCTGCAATGTGGTATTCCTTTAAATTGGTAGTATATGATAATTTACTATTTAAAAGAGAAATTTGCATTTATTTTGTTATTTGCAATATTGTGAATTTCCCTGGGAACACTTCCATTACTACAGAAGACCATAGGAGACAATGCCGACAGGGCACTCCACAGCAGCCAGTTGCACAGGAAGTTAGTCTGCAATGTGGTATTCCTTTAAATTGGTAGTATATGATAATTTACTATTTAAAAGAGAAATTTGCATT
Organism: Locusta migratoria; assembly: GCA_026315105.1. Classification (NCBI taxonomy): domain Eukaryota; kingdom Metazoa; phylum Arthropoda; class Insecta; order Orthoptera; family Acrididae; genus Locusta; species Locusta migratoria. Next base: position 437,538 of record JAOYRU010000469.1, on the reverse strand, counting down.
TATTTTGTTATTTGCAATATTGTGAATTTCCCTGGGAACACTTCCATTACTACAGAAGACCATAGGAGACAATGCCGACAGGGCACTCCACAGCAGCCAGTTGCACAGGAAGTTAGTCTGCAATGTGGTATTCCTTTAAATTGGTAGTATATGATAATTTACTATTTAAAAGAGAAATTTGCATTTATTTTGTTATTTGCAATATTGTGAATTTCCCTGGGAACACTTCCATTACTACAGAAGACCATAGGAGACAATGCCGACAGGGCACTCCACAGCAGCCAGTTGCACAGGAAGTTAGTCTGCAATGTGGTATTCCTTTAAATTGGTAGTATATGATAATTTACTATTTAAAAGAGAAATTTGCATTTATTTTGTTATTTGCAATATTGTGAATTTCCCTGGGAACACTTCCATTACTACAGAAGACCATAGGAGACAATGCCGACAGGGCACTCCACAGCAGCCAGTTGCACAGGAAGTTAGTCTGCAATGTGGTATTCCTTTAAATTGGTAGTATATGATAATTTACTATTTAAAAGAGAAATTTGCATTTATTTTGTTATTTGCAATATTGTGAATTTCCCTGGGAACACTTCCATTACTACAGAAGACCATAGGAGACAATGCCGACAGGGCACTCCACAGCAGCCAGTTGCACAGGAAGTTAGTCTGCAATGTGGTATTCCTTTAAATTGGTAGTATATGATAATTTACTATTTAAAAGAGAAATTTGCATTTATTTTGTTATTTGCAATATTGTGAATTTCCCTGGGAACACTTCCATTACTACAGAAGACCATAGGAGACAATGCCGACAGGGCACTCCACAGCAGCCAGTTGCACAGGAAGTTAGTCTGCAATGTGGTATTCCTTTAAATTGGTAGTATATGATAATTTACTATTTAAAAGAGAAATTTGCATTTATTTTGTTATTTGCAATATTGTGAATTTCCCTGGGAACACTTCCATTACTACAGAAGACCATAGGAGACAATGCCGACAGGGCACTCCACAGCAGCCAGTTGCACAGGAAGTTAGTCTGCAATGTGGTATTCCTTTAAATTGGTAGTATATGATAATTTACTATTTAAAAGAGAAATTTGCATTTATTTTTGTTATTTGCAATATTGTGAATTTCCCTGGGAACACTTCCATTACTACAGAAGACCATAGGAGACAATGCCGACAGGGCACTCCACAGCAGCCAGTTGCACAGGAAGTTAGTCTGCAATGTGGTATTCCTTTAAATTGGTAGTATATGATAATTTACTATTTAAAAGAGAAATTTGCATTTATTTTGTTATTTGCAATATTGTGAATTTCCCTGGGAACACTTCCATTACTACAGAAGACCATAGGAGACAATGCCGACAGGGCACTCCACAGCAGCCAGTTGCACAGGAAGTTAGTCTGCAATGTGGTATTCCTTTAAATTGGTAGTATATGATAATTTACTATTTAAAAGAGAAATTTGCATTTATTTTGTTATTTGCAATATTGTGAATTTCCCTGGGAACACTTCCATTACTACAGAAGACCATAGGAGACAATGCCGACAGGGCACTCCACAGCAGCCAGTTGCACAGGAAGTTAGTCTGCAATGTGGTATTCCTTTAAATTGGTAGTATATGATAATTTACTATTTAAAAGAGAAATTTGCATTTATTTTGTTATTTGCAATATTGTGAATTTCCCTGGGAACACTTCCATTACTACAGAAGACCATAGGAGACAATGCCGACAGGGCACTCCACAGCAGCCAGTTGCACAGGAAGTTAGTCTGCAATGTGGTATTCCTTTAAATTGGTAGTATATGATAATTTACTATTTAAAAGAGAAATTTGCATTTATTTTGTTATTTGCAATATTGTGAATTTCCCTGGGAACACTTCCATTACTACAGAAGACCATAGGAGACAATGCCGACAGGGCACTCCACAGCAGCCAGTTGCACAGGAAGTTAGTCTGCAATGTGGTATTCCTTTAAATTGGTAGTATATGATAATTTACTATTTAAAAGAGAAATTTGCATTTATTTTGTTATTTGCAATATTGTGAATTTCCCTGGGAACACTTCCATTACTACAGAAGACCATAGGAGACAATGCCGACAGGGCACTCCACAGCAGCCAGTTGCACAGGAAGTTAGTCTGCAATGTGGTATTCCTTTAAATTGGTAGTATATGATAATTTACTATTTAAAAGAGAAATTTGCATTTATTTTGTTATTTGCAATATTGTGAATTTCCCTGGGAACACTTCCATTACTACAGAAGACCATAGGAGACAATGCCGACAGGGCACTCCACAGCAGCCAGTTGCACAGGAAGTTAGTCTGCAATGTGGTATTCCTTTAAATTGGTAGTATATGATAATTTACTATTTAAAAGAGAAATTTGCATTTATTTTGTTATTTGCAATATTGTGAATTTCCCTGGGAACACTTCCATTACTACAGAAGACCATAGGAGACAATGCCGACAGGGCTCTCCACAGCAGCCAGTTGCACAGGAAGTTAGTCTGCAATGTGGTATTCCTTTAAATTGGTAGTATATGATAATTTACTATTTAAAAGAGAAATTTGCATTTATTTTGTTATTTGCAATATTGTGAATTTCCCTGGGAACACTTCCATTACTACAGAAGACCATAGGAGACAATGCCGACAGGGCACTCCACAGCAGCCAGTTGCACAGGAAGTTAGTCTGCAATGTGGTATTCCTTTAAATTTGTAGTATATGATAATTTACTATTTAAAAGAGAAATTTGCATTTATTTTGTTATTTGCAATATTGTGAATTTCCCTGGGAACACTTCCATTACTACAGAAGACCATAGGAGACAATGCCGACAGGGCTCTCCACAGCACTCCACAGCAGCCAGTTGCACAGGAAGTTAGTCTGCAATGTGGTATTCCTTTAAATTGGTAGTATATGATAATTTACTATTTAAAAGAGAAATTTGCATTTATTTTCTTATTTGCAATATTGTGAATTTCCCTGGGAACACTTCCATTACTACAGAAGACCATAGGAGACAATGCCGACAGGGCTCTCCACAGCAGCCAGTTGCACAGGAAGTTAGTCTGCAATGTGGTATTCCTTTAAATTGGTAGTATATGATAATTTACTATTTAAAAGAGAAATTTGCATTTATTTTGTTATTTGCAATATTGTGAATTTCCCTGGGAACACTTCCATTACTACAGAAGACCATAGGAGACAATGCCGACAGGGCACTCCACAGCAGCCAGTTGCACAGGAAGTTAGTCTGCAATGTGGTATTCCTTTAAATTGGTAGTATATGATAATTTACTATTTAAAAGAGAAATTTGCATTTATTTTGTTATTTGCAATATTGTGAATTTCCCTGGGAACACTTCCATTACTACAGAAGACCATAGGAGACAATGCCGACAGGGCACTCCACAGCAGCCAGTTGCACAGGAAGTTAGTCTGCAATGTGGTATTACTATAAATTGGTAGTATATGATAATTTACTATTTAAAAGAGAAATTTGCATTTATTTTGTTATTTGCAATATTGTGAATTTCCCTGGGAACACTTCCATTACTACAGAAGACCATAGGAGACAATGCCGACAGGGCACTCCACAGCAGCCAGTTGCACAGGAAGTTAGTCTGCAATGTGGTATTCCTTTAAATTGGTAGTATATGATAATTTACTATTTAAAAGAGAAATTTGCATTTATTTTGTTATTTGCAATATTGTGAATTTCCCTGGGAACACTTCCATTACTACAGAAGACCATAGGAGACAATGCCGACAGGGCTCTCCACAGCAGCCAGTTGCACAGGTAGTTAGTCTGCAATGTGGTATTCCTTTAAATTGGTAGTATATGATAATTTACTATTTAAAAGAGAAATTTGCATTTATTTTGTTATTTGCAATATTGTGAATTTCCCTGGGAACACTTCCATTACTACAGAAGACCATAGGAAACAATGCCGACAGGGCACTCCACAGCAGCCAGTTGCACAGGAAGTTAGTCTGCAATTTGGTATTCCTTTAAATTGGTAGTATATGATAATTTACTATTTAAAAGAGAAATTTGCATTTATTTTGTTATTTGCAATATTGTGAATTTCCCTGGGAACACTTCCATTACTACAGAAGACCATAGGAGACAATGCCGACAGGGCACTCCACAGCAGCCAGTTGCACAGGAAGTTAGTCTGCAATGTGGTATTCCTTTAAATTGGTAGTATATGATAATTTACTATTTAAAAGAGAAATTTGCATTTATTTTGTTATTTGCAATATTGTGAATTTCCCTGGGAACACTTCCATTACTACAGAAGACCATAGGAGACAATGCCGACAGGGAACTCCACAGCAGCCAGTTGCACAGGAAGTTAGTCTGCAATGTGGTATTCCTTTAAATTGGTAGTATATGATAATTTACTATTTAAAAGAGAAATTTGCATTTATTTTGTTATTTGCAATATTGTGAATTTCCCTGGGAACACTCCCATTACTACAGAAGACCATAGGAGACAATGCCGACAGGGCTCTCCACAGCAGCCAGTTGCACAGGAAGTTAGTCTGCAATGTGGTATTCCTTTAAATTGGTAGTATATGATAATTTACTATTTAAAAGAGAAATTTGCATTTATTTTGTTATTTGCAATATTGTGAATTTCCCTGGGAACACTTCCATTACTACAGAAGACCATAGGAGACAATGCCGACAGGGCACTCCACAGCAGCCAGTTGCACAGGAAGTTAGTCTGCAATGTGGTATTCCTTTAAATTGGTAGTATATGATAATTTACTATTTAAAAGAGAAATTTGCATTTATTTTGTTATTTGCAATATTGTGAATTTCCCTGGGAACACTTCCATTACTACAGAAGACCATAGGAGACAATGCCGACAGGGCTCTCCACAGCAGCCAGTTGCACAGGAAGTTAGTCTGCAATGTGGTATTCCTTTAAATTGGTAGTATATGATAATTTACTATTTAAAAGAGAAATTTGCATTTATTTTGTTATTTGCAATATTGTGAATTTCCCTGGGAACACTTCCATTACTACAGAAGACCATAGGAGACAATGCCGACAGGGCACTCCACAGCAGCCAGTTGCACAGGAAGTTAGTCTGCAATGTGGTATTCCTTTAAATTGGTAGTATATGATAATTTACTATTTAAAAGAGAAATTTGCATTTATTTTGTTATTTGCAATATTGTGAATTTCCCTGGGAACACTTCCATTACTACAGAAGACCATAGGAGACAATGCCGACAGGGCACTCCACAGCAGCCAGTTGCACAGGAAGTTAGTCTGCAATGTGGTATTCCTTTAAATTGGTAGTATATGATAATTTACTATTTAAAAGAGAAATTTGCATTTATTTTGTTATTTGCAATATTGTGAATTTCCCTGGGAACACTTCCATTACTACAGAAGACCATAGGAGACAATGCCGACAGGGCACTCCACAGCAGCCAGTTGCACAGGAAGTTAGTCTGCAATGTGGTATTCCTTTAAATTGGTAGTATATGATAATTTACTATTTAAAAGAGAAATTTGCATTTATTTTGTTATTTGCAATATTGTGAATTTCCCTGGGAACACTTCCATTACTACAGAAGACCATAGGAGACAATGCCGACAGGGCACTCCACAGCAGCCAGTTGCACAGGAAGTTAGTCTGCAATGTGGTATTCCTTTAAATTGGTAGTATATGATAATTTACTATTTAAAAGAGAAATTTGCATTTATTTTGTTATTTGCAATATTGTGAATTTCCCTGGGAACACTTCCATTACTACAGAAGACCATAGGAGACAATGCCGACAGGGCACTCCACAGCAGCCAGTTGCACAGGAAGTTAGTCTTCAATGTGGTATTCCTTTAAATTGGTAGTATATGATAATTTACTATTTAAAAGAGAAATTTGCATTTATTTTGTTATTTGCAATATTGTGAATTTCCCTGGGAACACTTCCATTACTACAGAAGACCATAGGAGACAATGCCGACAGGGCTCTCCACAGCAGCCAGTTGCACAGGAAGTTAGTCTGCAATGTGGTATTCCTTTAAATTGGTAGTATATGATAATTTACTATTTAAAAGAGAAATTTGCATTTATTTTGTTATTTGCAATATTGTGAATTTCCCTGGGAACACTTCCATTACTACAGAAGACCATAGGAGACAATGCCGACAGGGCACTCCACAGCAGCCAGTTGCACAGGAAGTTAGTCTGCAATGTGGTATTCCTTTAAATTGGTAGTATATGATAATTTACTATTTAAAAGAGAAATTTGCATTTATTTTGTTATTTGCAATATTGTGAATTTCCCTGGGAACACTTCCATTACTACAGAAGACCATAGGAGACAATGCCGACAGGGCTCTCCACAGCAGCCAGTTGCACAGGAAGTTAGTCTGCAATGTGGTATTCCTTTAAATTGGTAGTATATGATAATTTACTATTTAAAAGAGAAATTTGCATTTATTTTGTTATTTGCAATATTGTGAATTTCCCTGGGAACACTTCCATTACTACAGAAGACCATAGGAGACAATGCCGACAGGGCACTCCACAGCAGCCAGTTGCACAGGAAGTTAGTCTGCAATGTGGTATTCCTTTAAATTGGTAGTATATGATAATTTACTATTTAAAAGAGAAATTTGCATTTATTTTGTTATTTGCAATATTGTGAATTTCCCTGGGAACACTTCCATTACTACAGAAGACCATAGGAGACAATGCCGACAGGGCACTCCACAGCAGCCAGTTGCACAGGAAGTTAGTCTGCAATGTGGTATTCCTTTAAATTGGTAGTATATGATAATTTACTATTTAAAAGAGAAATTTGCATTTATTTTGTTATTTGCAATATTGTGAATTTCCCTGGGAACACTTCCATTACTACAGAAGACCATAGGAGACAATGCCGACAGGGCACTCCACAGCAGCCAGTTGCACAGGAAGTTAGTCTGCAATGTGGTATTCCTTTAAATTGGTAGTATATGATAATTTACTATTTAAAAGAGAAATTTGCATTTATTTTGTTATTTGCAATATTGTGAATTTCCCTGGGAACACTTCCATTACTACAGAAGACCATAGGAGACAATGCCGACAGGGCACTCCACAGCAGCCAGTTGCACAGGAAGTTAGTCTGCAATGTGGTATTCCTTTAAATTGGTAGTATATGATAATTTACTATTTAAAAGAGAAATTTGCATTTATTTTGTTATTTGCAATATTGTGAATTTCCCTGGGAACACTTCCATTACTACAGAAGACCATAGGAGACAATGCCGACAGGGCACTCCACAGCAGCCAGTTGCACAGGAAGTTAGTCTTCAATGTGGTATTCCTTTAAATTGGTAGTATATGATAATTTACTATTTAAAAGAGAAATTTGCATTTATTTTGTTATTTGCAATATTGTGAATTTCCCTGGGAACACTTCCATTACTACAGAAGACCATAGGAGACAATGCCGACAGGGCTCTCCACAGCAGCCAGTTGCACAGGAAGTTAGTCTGCAATGTGGTATTCCTTTAAATTGGTAGTATATGTTTTTTTCCTATTTAAAAGAGAAATTTGCATTTATTTTGTTATTTGCAATATTGTGAATTTCCCTGGGAACACTTCCATTACTACAGAAGACCATAGGAGACAATGCCGACAGGGCACTCCACAGCAGCCAGTTGCACAGGAAGTTAGTCTGCAATGTGGTATTCCTTTAAATTGGTAGTATATGATAATTTACTATTTAAAAGAGAAATTTGCATTTATTTTGTTATTTGCAATATTGTGAATTTCCCTGGGAACACTTCCATTACTACAGAAGACCATAGGAGACAATGCCGACAGGGCACTCCACAGCAGCCAGTTGCACAGGAAGTTAGTCTGCAATGTGGTATTCCTTTAAATTGGTAGTATATGATAATTTACTATTTAAAAGAGAAATTTGCATTTATTTTGTTATTTGCAATATTGTGAATTTCCCTGGGAACACTTCCATTACTACAGAAGACCATAGGAGACAATGCCGACAGGGCACTCCACAGCAGCCAGTTGCACAGGAAGTTAGTCTGCAATGTGGTATTCCTTTAAATTGGTAGTATATGATAATTTACTATTTAAAAGAGAAATTTGCATTTATTTTGTTATTTGCAATATTGTGAATTTCCCTGGGAACACTTCCATTACTACAGATGACCATAGGAGACAATGCCGACAGGGCACTCCACAGCAGCCAGTTGCACAGGAAGTTAGTCTGCAATGTGGTATTCCTTTAAATTGGTAGTATATGATAATTTACTATTTAAAAGAGAAATTTGCATTTATTTTGTTATTTGCAATATTGTGAATTTCCCTGGGAACACTTCCATTACTACAGAAGACCATAGGAGACAATGCCGACAGGGCACTCCACAGCAGCCAGTTGCACAGGAAGTTAGTCTGCAATGTGGTATTCCTTTAAATTGGTAGTATATGATAATTTACTATTTAAAAGAGAAATTTGCATTTATTTTGTTATTTGCAATATTGTGAATTTCCCTGGGAACACTTCCATTACTACAGAAGACCATAGGAGACAATGCCGACAGGGCACTCCACAGCAGCCAGTTGCACAGGAAGTTAGTCTGCAATGTGGTATTCCTTTAAATTGGTAGTATATGATAATTTACTATTTAAAAGAGAAATTTGCATTTATTTTGTTATTTGCAATATTGTGAATTTCCCTGGGAACACTTCCATTACTACAGAAGACCATAGGAGACAATGCACACAGGGCTCTCCACAGCAGCCAGTTGCACAGGAAGTTAGTCTGCAATGTGGTATTCCTTTAAATTGGTAGTATATGATAATTTACTATTTAAAAGAGAAATTTGCATTTATTTTGTTATTTGCAATATTGTGAATTTCCCTGGGAACACTTCCATTACTACAGAAGACCATAGGAGACAATGCCGACAGGGCACTCCACAGCAGCCAGTTGCACAGGAAGTTAGTCTGCAATGTGGTATTCCTTTAAATTGGTAGTATATGATAATTTACTATTTAAAAGAGAAATTTGCATTTATTTTGTTATTTGCAATATTGTGAATTTCCCTGGGAACACTTCCATTACTACAGAAGACCATAGGAGACAATGCCGACAGGGCTCTCCACAGCAGCCAGTTGCACAGGAAGTTAGTCTGCAATGTAGTATTCCTTTAAATTGGTAGTATATGATAATTTACTATTTAAAAGAGAAATTTGCATTTATTTTGTTATTTGCAATATTGTGAATTTCCCTGGGAACACTTCCATTACTACAGAAGACCATAGGAGACAATGCCGACAGGGCACTCCACAGCAGCCAGTTGCACAGGAAGTTAGTCTGCAATGTGGTATTCCTTTAAATTGGTAGTATATGATAATTTACTATTTAAAAGGGAAATTTGCATTTATTTTGTTATTTGCAATATTGTGAATTTCCCTGGGAACACTTCCATTACTACAGAAGACCATAGGAGACAATGCCGACAGGGCACTCCACAGCAGCCAGTTGCACAGGAAGTTAGTCTGCAATGTGGTATTCCTTTAAATTGGTAGTATATGATAATTTACTATTTAAAAGAGAAATTTGCATTTATTTTGTTATTTGCAATATTGTGAATTTCCCTGGGAACACTTCCATTACTACAGAAGACCATAGGAGACAAGGCCGACAGGGCTCTCCACAGCAGCCAGTTGCACAGGAAGTTAGTCTGCAATGTGGTATTCCTTTAAATTGGTAGTATATGATAATTTACTATTAAAAAGAGAAATTTGCATTTATTTTGTTATTTGCAATATTGTGAATTTCCCTGGGAACACTTCCATTACTACAGAAGACCATAGGAGACAATGCCGACAGGGCTCTCCACAGCAGCCAGTTGCACAGGAAGTTAGTCTGCAATGTGGTATTCCTATAAATTGGTAGAATATGATAATTTACTATTTAAAAGAGGAATTTGCATTTATTTTGTTATTTGCAATATTGTGAATTTCCCTGGGAACACTTCCATTACTACAGAAGACCATAGGAGACAATGCCGACAGGGCTCTCCACAGCAGCCAGTTGCACAGGAAGTTAGTCTGCAATGTGGTATTCCTTTAAATTGGTAGTATATGATAATTTACTATTTAAAAGAGAAATTTGCATTTATTTTGTTATTTGCAATATTGTGAATTTCCCTGGGAACACTTCCATTACTACAGAAGACCATAGGAGACAATGCCGACAGGGCACTCCACAGCAGCCAGTTGCACAGGAAGTTAGTCTGCAATGTGGTATTCCTTTAAATTGGTAGTATATGATAATTTACTATTTAAAAGGGAAATTTGCATTTATTTTGTTATTTGCAATATTGTGAATTTCCCTGGGAACACTTCCATTACTACAGAAGACCATAGGAGACAATGCCGACAGGGCACTCCACAGCAGCCAGTTGCACAGGAAGTTAGTCTGCAATGTGGTATTCCTTTAAATTGGTAGTATATGATAATTTACTATTTAAAAGAGAAATTTGCATTTATTTTGTTATTTGCAATATTGTGAATTTCCCTGGGAACACTTCCATTACTACAGAAGACCATAGGAGACAATGCCGACAGGGCTCTCCACAGCAGCCAGTTGCACAGGAAGTTAGTCTGCAATGTGGTATTCCTTTAAATTGGTAGTATATGATAATTTACTATTTAAAAGAGAAATTTGCATTTATTTTGTTATTTGCAATATTGTGAATTTCCCTGGGAACACTTCCATTACTACAGAAGACCATAGGAGACAATGCCGACAGGGCTCTCCACAGCAGCCAGTTGCACAGGAAGTTAGTCTGCAATGTGGTATTCCTATAAATTGGTAGAATATGATAATTTACTATTTAAAAGAGGAATTTGCATTTATTTTGTTATTTGCAATATTGTGAATTTCCCTGGGAACACTTCCATTACTACAGAAGACCATAGGAGACAATGCCGACAGGGCTCTCCACAGCAGCCAGTTGCACAGGAAGTTAGTCTGCAATGTGGTATTCCTTTAAATTGGTAGTATATGATAATTTACTATTTAAAAGAGGAATTTGCATTTATTTTGTTATTTGCAATATTGTGAATTTCCCTGGGAACACTTCCATTACTACAGAAGACCATAGGAGACAATGCCGACAGGGCACTCCACAGCAGCCAGTTGCACAGGAAGTTAGTCTGCAATGTGGTATTCCTTTAAATTGGTAGTATATGATAATTTACTATTTAAAAGAGAAATTTGCATTTATTTTGTTATGTGCAATATTGTGAATTTCCCTGGGAACACTTCCATTACTACAGAAGACCATAGGAGACAATGCCGACAGGGCACTCCACAGCAGCCAGTTGCACAGGAAGTTAGTCTGCAATGTGGTATTCCTTTAAATTGGTAGTATATGATAATTTACTATTTAAAAGAGAAATTTGCATTTATTTTGTTATTTGCAATATTGTGAATTTCCCTGGGAACACTTCCATTACTACAGAAGACCATAGGAGACAATGCCGACAGGGCACTCCACAGCAGCCAGTTGCACAGGAAGTTAGTCTGCAATGTGGTATTACTATAAATTGGTAGTATATGATAATTTACTATTTAAAAGAGAAATTTGCATTTATTTTGTTATTTGCAATATTGTGAATTTCCCTGGGAACACTTCCATTACTACAGAAGACCATAGGAGACAATGCCGACAGGGCACTCCACAGCAGCCAGTTGCACAGGAAGTTAGTCTGCAATGTGGTATTCCTTTAAATTGGTAGTATATGATAATTTACTATTTAAAAGAGAAATTTGCATTTATTTTGTTATTTGCAATATTGTGAATTTCCCTGGGAACACTTCCATTACTACAGAAGACCATAGGAGACAATGCCGACAGGGCACTCCACAGCAGCCAGTTGCACAGGAAGTTAGTCTGCAATGTGGTATTCCTTTAAATTGGTAGTATATGATAATTTACTATTTAAAAGAGAAATTTGCATTTATTTTGTTATTTGCAATATTGTGAATTTCCCTGGGAACACTTCCATTACTACAGAAGACCATAGGAGACAATGCCGACAGGGCACTCCACAGCAGCCAGTTGCACAGGAAGTTAGTCTGCAATGTGGTATTCCTTTAAATTGGTAGTATATGATAATTTACTATTTAAAAGAGAAATTTGCATTTATTTTGTTATTTGCAATATTGTGAATTTCCCTGGGAACACTTCCATTACTACAGAAGACCATAGGAGACAATGCCGACAGGGCTCTCCACAGCAGCCAGTTGCACAGGTAGTTAGTCTGCAATGTGGTATTCCTTTAAATTGGTAGTATATGATAATTTACTATTTAAAAGAGAAATTTGCATTTATTTTGTTATTTGCAATATTGTGAATTTCCCTGGGAACACTTCCATTACTACAGAAGACCATAGGAAACAATGCCGACAGGGCACTCCACAGCAGCCAGTTGCACAGGAAGTTAGTCTGCAATTTGGTATTCCTTTAAATTGGTAGTATATGATAATTTACTATTTAAAAGAGAAATTTGCATTTATTTTGTTATTTGCAATATTGTGAATTTCCCTGGGAACACTTCCATTACTACAGAAGACCATAGGAGACAATGCCGACAGGGCACTCCACAGCAGCCAGTTGCACAGGAAGTTAGTCTGCAATGTGGTATTCCTTTAAATTGGTAGTATATGATAATTTACTATTTAAAAGAGAAATTTGCATTTATTTTGTTATTTGCAATATTGTGAATTTCCCTGGGAACACTTCCATTACTACAGAAGACCATAGGAGACAATGCCGACAGGGAACTCCACAGCAGCCAGTTGCACAGGAAGTTAGTCTGCAATGTGGTATTCCTTTAAATTGGTAGTATATGATAATTTACTATTTAAAAGAGAAATTTGCATTTATTTTGTTATTTGCAATATTGTGAATTTCCCTGGGAACACTCCCATTACTACAGAAGACCATAGGAGACAATGCCGACAGGGCTCTCCACAGCAGCCAGTTGCACAGGAAGTTAGTCTGCAATGTGGTATTCCTTTAAATTGGTAGTATATGATAATTTACTATTTAAAAGAGAAATTTGCATTTATTTTGTTATTTGCAATATTGTGAATTTCCCTGGGAACACTTCCATTACTACAGAAGACCATAGGAGACAATGCCGACAGGGCACTCCACAGCAGCCAGTTGCACAGGAAGTTAGTCTGCAATGTGGTATTCCTTTAAATTGGTAGTATATGATAATTTACTATTTAAAAGAGAAATTTGCATTTATTTTGTTATTTGCAATATTGTGAATTTCCCTGGGAACACTTCCATTACTACAGAAGACCATAGGAGACAATGCCGACAGGGCTCTCCACAGCAGCCAGTTGCACAGGAAGTTAGTCTGCAATGTGGTATTCCTTTAAATTGGTAGTATATGATAATTTACTATTTAAAAGAGAAATTTGCATTTATTTTGTTATTTGCAATATTGTGAATTTCCCTGGGAACACTTCCATTACTACAGAAGACCATAGGAGACAATGCCGACAGGGCACTCCACAGCAGCCAGTTGCACAGGAAGTTAGTCTGCAATGTGGTATTCCTTTAAATTGGTAGTATATGATAATTTACTATTTAAAAGAGAAATTTGCATTTATTTTGTTATTTGCAATATTGTGAATTTCCCTGGGAACACTTCCATTACTACAGAAGACCATAGGAGACAATGCCGACAGGGCACTCCACAGCTGCCAGTTGCACAGGAAGTTAGTCTGCAATGTGGTATTCCTTTAAATTGGTAGTATATGATAATTTACTATTTAAAAGAGAAATTTGCATTTATTTTGTTATTTGCAATATTGTGAATTTCCCTGGGAACACTTCCATTACTACAGAAGACCATAGGAGACAATGCCGACAGGGCACTCCACAGCAGCCAGTTGCACAGGAAGTTAGTCTGCAATGTGGTATTCCTTTAAATTGGTAGTATATGATAATTTACTATTTAAAAGAGAAATTTGCATTTATTTTGTTATTTGCAATATTGTGAATTTCCCTGGGAACACTTCCATTACTACAGAAGACCATAGGAGACAATGCCGACAGGGCACTCCACAGCAGCCAGTTGCACAGGAAGTTAGTCTGCAATGTGGTATTCCTTTAAATTGGTAGTATATGATAATTTACTATTTAAAAGAGAAATTTGCATTTATTTTGTTATTTGCAATATTGTGAATTTCCCTGGGAACACTTCCATTACTACAGAAGACCATAGGAGACAATGCCGACAGGGCACTCCACAGCAGCCAGTTGCACAGGAAGTTAGTCTTCAATGTGGTATTCCTTTAAATTGGTAGTATATGATAATTTACTATTTAAAAGAGAAATTTGCATTTATTTTGTTATTTGCAATATTGTGAATTTCCCTGGGAACACTTCCATTACTACAGAAGACCATAGGAGACAATGCCGACAGGGCTCTCCACAGCAGCCAGTTGCACAGGAAGTTAGTCTGCAATGTGGTATTCCTTTAAATTGGTAGTATATGATAATTTACTATTTAAAAGAGAAATTTGCATTTATTTTGTTATTTGCAATATTGTGAATTTCCCTGGGAACACTTCCATTACTACAGAAGACCATAGGAGACAATGCCGACAGGGCACTCCACAGCAGCCAGTTGCACAGGAAGTTAGTCTGCAATGTGGTATTCCTTTAAATTGGTAGTATATGATAATTTACTATTTAAAAGAGAAATTTGCATTTATTTTGTTATTTGCAATATTGTGAATTTCCCTGGGAACACTTCCATTACTACAGAAGACCATAGGAGACAATGCCGACAGGGCACTCCACAGCAGCCAGTTGCACAGGAAGTTAGTCTGCAATGTGGTATTCCTTTAAATTGGTAGTATATGATAATTTACTATTTAAAAGAGAAATTTGCATTTATTTTGTTATTTGCAATATTGTGAATTTCCCTGGGAACACTTCCATTACTACAGAAGACCATAGGAGACAATGCCGACAGGGCACTCCACAGCAGCCAGTTGCACAGGAAGTTAGTCTGCAATGTGGTATTCCTTTAAATTGGTAGTATATGATAATTTACTATTTAAAAGAGAAATTTGCATTTATTTTGTTATTTGCAATATTGTGAATTTCCCTGGGAACACTTCCATTACTACAGAAGACCATAGGAGACAATGCCGACAGGGCACTCCACAGCAGCCAGTTGCACAGGAAGTTAGTCTGCAATGTGGTATTCCTTTAAATTGGTAGTATATGATAATTTACTATTTAAAAGAGAAATTTGCATTTATTTTGTTATTTGCAATATTGTGAATTTCCCTGGGAACACTTCCATTACTACAGAAGACCATAGGAGACAATGCCGACAGGGCACTCCACAGCAGCCAGTTGCACAGGAAGTTAGTCTGCAATGTGGTATTCCTTTAAATTGGTAGTATATGATAATTTACTATTTAAAAGAGAAATTTGCATTTATTTTGTTATTTGCAATATTGTGAATTTCCCTGGGAACACTTCCATTACTACAGAAGACCATAGGAGACAATGCCGACAGGGCACTCCACAGCAGCCAGTTGCACAGGAAGTTAGTCTGCAATGTGGTATTCCTTTAAATTGGTAGTATATGATAATTTACTATTTAAAAGAGAAATTTGCATTTATTTTGTTATTTGCAATATTGTGAATTTCCCTGGGAACACTTCCATTACTACAGAAGACCATAGGAGACAATGCACACAGGGCTCTCCACAGCAGCCAGTTGCACAGGAAGTTAGTCTGCAATGTGGTATTCCTTTAAATTGGTAGTATATGATAATTTACTATTTAAAAGAGAAATTTGCATTTATTTTGTTATTTGCAATATTGTGAATTTCCCTGGGAACACTTCCATTACTACAGAAGACCATAGGAGACAATGCCGACAGGGCACTCCACAGCAGCCAGTTGCACAGGAAGTTAGTCTGCAATGTGGTATTCCTTTAAATTGGTAGTATATGATAATTTACTATTTAAAAGAGAAATTTGCATTTATTTTGTTATTTGCAATATTGTGAATTTCCCTGGGAACACTTCCATTACTACAGAAGACCATAGGAGACAATGCCGACAGGGCACTCCACAGCAGCCAGTTGCACAGGAAGTTAGTCTGCAATGTGGTATTCCTTTAAATTGGTAGTATATGATAATTTACTATTTAAAAGAGAAATTTGCATTTATTTTGTTATTTGCAATATTGTGAATTTCCCTGGGAACACTTCCATTACTACAGAAGACCATAGGAGACAATGCCGACAGGGCACTCCACAGCAGCCAGTTGCACAGGAAGTTAGTCTGCAATGTGGTATTCCTTTAAATTGGTAGTATATGATAATTTACTATTTAAAAGGGAAATTTGCATTTATTTTGTTATTTGCAATATTGTGAATTTCCCTGGGAACACTTCCATTACTACAGAAGACCATAGGAGACAATGCCGACAGGGAACTCCACAGCAGCCAGTTGCACAGGAAGTTAGTCTGCAATGTGGTATTCCTTTAAATTGGTAGTATATGATAATTTACTATTTAAAAGAGAAATTTGCATTTATTTTGTTATTTGCAATATTGTGAATTTCCCTGGGAACACTCCCATTACTACAGAAGACCATAGGAGACAATGCCGACAGGGCTCTCCACAGCAGCCAGTTGCACAGGAAGTTAGTCTGCAATGTGGTATTCCTTTAAATTGGTAGTATATGATAATTTACTATTTAAAAGAGAAATTTGCATTTATTTTGTTATTTGCAATATTGTGAATTTCCCTGGGAACACTTCCATTACTACAGAAGACCATAGGAGACAATGCCGACAGGGCACTCCACAGCAGCCAGTTGCACAGGAAGTTAGTCTGCAATGTGGTATTCCTTTAAATTGGTAGTATATGATAATTTACTATTTAAAAGAGAAATTTGTATTTATTTTGTTATTTGCAATATTGTGAATTTCCCTGGGAACACTACCATTACTACAGAAGACCATAGGAGACAATGCCGACAGGGCTCTCCACAGCAGCCAGTTGCACAGGAAGTTAGTCTGCAATGTGGTATTCCTTTAAATTGGTAGTATATGATAATTTACTATTTAAAAGAGAAATTTGCATTTATTTTGTTATTTGCAATATTGTGAATTTCCCTGGGAACACTTCCATTACTACAGAAGACCATAGGAGACAATGCCGACAGGGCACTCCACAGCAGCCAGTTGCACAGGAAGTTAGTCTGCAATGTGGTATTCCTTTAAATTGGTAGTATATGATAATTTACTATTTAAAAGAGAAATTTGCATTTATTTTGTTATTTGCAATATTGTGAATTTCCCTGGGAACACTTCCATTACTACAGAAGACCATAGGAGACAATGCCGACAGGGCACTCCACAGCAGCCAGTTGCACAGGAAGTTAGTCTGCAATGTGGTATTCCTTTAAATTGGTAGTATATGATAATTTACTATTTAAAAGAGAAATTTGCATTTATTTTGTTATTTGCAATATTGTGAATTTCCCTGGGAACACTTCCATTACTACAGAAGACCATAGGAGACAATGCCGACAGGGCACTCCACAGCAGCCAGTTGCACAGGAAGTTAGTCTGCAATGTGGTATTCCTTTAAATTGGTAGTATATGATAATTTACTATTTAAAAGAGAAATTTGCATTTATTTTGTTATTTGCAATATTGTGAATTTCCCTGGGAACACTTCCATTACTACAGAAGACCATAGGAGACAATGCCGACAGGGCACTCCACAGCAGCCAGTTGCACAGGAAGTTAGTCTGCAATGTGGTATTCCTTTAAATTGGTAGTATATGATAATTTACTATTTAAAAGAGAAATTTGCATTTATTTTGTTATTTGCAATATTGTGAATTTCCCTGGGAACACTTCCATTACTACAGAAGACCATAGGAGACAATGCCGACAGGGCACTCCACAGCAGCCAGTTGCACAGGAAGTTAGTCTTCAATGTGGTATTCCTTTAAATTGGTAGTATATGATAATTTACTATTTAAAAGAGAAATTTGCATTTATTTTGTTATTTGCAATATTGTGAATTTCCCTGGGAACACTTCCATTACTACAGAAGACCATAGGAGACAATGCCGACAGGGCTCTCCACAGCAGCCAGTTGCACAGGAAGTTAGTCTGCAATGTGGTATTCCTTTAAATTGGTAGTATATGATAATTTACTATTTAAAAGAGAAATTTGCATTTATTTTGTTATTTGCAATATTGTGAATTTCCCTGGGAACACTTCCATTACTACAGAAGACCATAGGAGACAATGCCGACAGGGCACTCCACAGCAGCCAGTTGCACAGGAAGTTAGTCTGCAATGTGGTATTCCTTTAAATTGGTAGTATATGATAATTTACTATTTAAAAGAGAAATTTGCATTTATTTTGTTATTTGCAATATTGTGAATTTCCCTGGGAACACTTCCATTACTACAGAAGACCATAGGAGACAATGCCGACAGGGCACTCCACAGCAGCCAGTTGCACAGGAAGTTAGTCTGCAATGTGGTATTCCTTTAAATTGGTAGTATATGATAATTTACTATTTAAAAGAGAAATTTGCATTTATTTTGTTATTTGCAATATTGTGAATTTCCCTGGGAACACTTCCATTACTACAGAAGACCATAGGAGACAATGCCGACAGGGCACTCCACAGCAGCCAGTTGCACAGGAAGTTAGTCTGCAATGTGGTATTCCTTTAAATTGGTAGTATATGATAATTTACTATTTAAAAGAGAAATTTGCATTTATTTTGTTATTTGCAATATTGTGAATTTCCCTGGGAACACTTCCATTACTACAGAAGACCATAGGAGACAATGCCGACAGGGCACTCCACAGCAGCCAGTTGCACAGGAAGTTAGTCTGCAATGTGGTATTCCTTTAAATTGGTAGTATATGATAATTTACTATTTAAAAGAGAAATTTGCATTTATTTTGTTATTTGCAATATTGTGAATTTCCCTGGGAACACTTCCATTACTACAGAAGACCATAGGAGACAATGCCGACAGGGCACTCCACAGCAGCCAGTTGCACAGGAAGTTAGTCTGCAATGTGGTATTCCTTTAAATTGGTAGTATATGATAATTTACTATTTAAAAGAGAAATTTGCATTTATTTTGTTATTTGCAATATTGTGAATTTCCCTGGGAACACTTCCATTACTACAGAAGACCATAGGAGACAATGCCGACAGGGCACTCCACAGCAGCCAGTTGCACAGGAAGTTAGTCTGCAATGTGGTATTCCTTTAAATTGGTAGTATATGATAATTTACTATTTAAAAGAGAAATTTGCATTTATTTTGTTATTTGCAATATTGTGAATTTCCCTGGGAACACTTCCATTACTACAGAAGACCATAGGAGACAATGCACACAGGGCTCTCCACAGCAGCCAGTTGCACAGGAAGTTAGTCTGCAATGTGGTATTCCTTTAAATTGGTAGTATATGATAATTTACTATTTAAAAGAGAAATTTGCATTTATTTTGTTATTTGCAATATTGTGAATTTCCCTGGGAACACTTCCATTACTACAGAAGACCATAGGAGACAATGCCGACAGGGCACTCCACAGCAGCCAGTTGCACAGGAAGTTAGTCTGCAATGTGGTATTCCTTTAAATTGGTAGTATATGATAATTTACTATTTAAAAGAGAAATTTGCATTTATTTTGTTATTTGCAATATTGTGAATTTCCCTGGGAACACTTCCATTACTACAGAAGACCATAGGAGACAATGCCGACAGGGCACTCCACAGCAGCCAGTTGCACAGGAAGTTAGTCTGCAATGTGGTATTCCTTTAAATTGGTAGTATATGATAATTTACTATTTAAAAGAGAAATTTGCATTTATTTTGTTATTTGCAATATTGTGAATTTCCCTGGGAACACTTCCATTACTACAGAAGACCATAGGAGACAATGCCGACAGGGCACTCCACAGCAGCCAGTTGCACAGGAAGTTAGTCTGCAATGTGGTATTCCTTTAAATTGGTAGTATATGATAATTTACTATTTAAAAGGGAAATTTGCATTTATTTTGTTATTTGCAATATTGTGAATTTCCCTGGGAACACTTCCATTACTACAGAAGACCATAGGAGACAATGCCGACAGGGCACTCCACAGCAGCCAGTTGCACAGGAAGTTAGTCTGCAATGTGGTATTCCTTTAAATTGGTAGTATATGATAATTTACTATTTAAAAGAGAAATTTGCATTTATTTTGTTATTTGCAATATTGTGAATTTCCCTGGGAACACTTCCATTACTACAGAAGACCATAGGAGACAATGCCGACAGGGCTCTCCACAGCAGCCAGTTGCACAGGAAGTTAGTCTGCAATGTGGTATTCCTTTAAATTGGTAGTATATGATAATTTACTATTTAAAAGAGAAATTTGCATTTATTTTGTTATTTGCAATATTGTGAATTTCCCTGGGAACACTTCCATTACTACAGAAGACCATAGGAGACAATGCCGACAGGGCTCTCCACAGCAGCCAGTTGCACAGGAAGTTAGTCTGCAATGTGGTATTCCTATAAATTGGTAGAATATGATAATTTACTATTTAAAAGAGGAATTTGCATTTATTTTGTTATTTGCAATATTGTGAATTTCCCTGGGAACACTTCCATTACTACAGAAGACCATAGGAGACAATGCCGACAGGGCTCTCCACAGCAGCCAGTTGCACAGGAAGTTAGTCTGCAATGTGGTATTCCTTTAAATTGGTAGTATATGATAATTTACTATTTAAAAGAGAAATTTGCATTTATTTTGTTATTTGCAATATTGTGAATTTCCCTGGGAACACTTCCATTACTACAGAAGACCATAGGAGACAATGCCGACAGGGCACTCCACAGCAGCCAGTTGCACAGGAAGTTAGTCTGCAATGTGGTATTCCTTTAAATTGGTAGTATATGATAATTTACTATTTAAAAGGGAAATTTGCATTTATTTTGTTATTTGCAATATTGTGAATTTCCCTGGGAACACTTCCATTACTACAGAAGACCATAGGAGACAATGCCGACAGGGCACTCCACAGCAGCCAGTTGCACAGGAAGTTAGTCTGCAATGTGGTATTCCTTTAAATTGGTAGTATATGATAATTTACTATTTAAAAGAGAAATTTGCATTTATTTTGTTATTTGCAATATTGTGAATTTCCCTGGGAACACTTCCATTACTACAGAAGACCATAGGAGACAATGCCGACAGGGCTCTCCACAGCAACCAGTTGCACAGGAAGTTAGTCTGCAATGTGGTATTCCTTTAAATTGGTAGTATATGATAATTTACTATTTAAAAGAGAAATTTGCATTTATTTTGTTATTTGCAATATTGTGAATTTCCCTGGGAACACTTCCATTACTACAGAAGACCATAGGAGACAATGCCGACAGGGCTCTCCACAGCAGCCAGTTGCACAGGAAGTTAGTCTGCAATGTGGTATTCCTATAAATTGGTAGAATATGATAATTTACTATTTAAAAGAGGAATTTGCATTTATTTTGTTATTTGCAATATTGTGAATTTCCCTGGGAACACTTCCATTACTACAGAAGACCATAGGAGACAATGCCGACAGGGCTCTCCACAGCAGCCAGTTGCACAGGAAGTTAGTCTGCAATGTGGTATTCCTTTAAATTGGTAGTATATGATAATTTACTATTTAAAAGAGGAATTTGCATTTATTTTGTTATTTGCAATATTGTGAATTTTCCTGGGAACACTTCCATTACTACAGAAGACCATAGGAGACAATGCCGACAGGGCACTCCACAGCAGCCAGTTGCACAGGAAGTTAGTCTGCAATGTGGTATTCCTTTAAATTGGTAGTATATGATAATTTACTATTTAAAAGAGAAATTTGCATTTATTTTGTTATTTGCAATATTGTGAATTTCCCTGGGAACACTTCCATTACTACAGAAGACCATAGGAGACAATGCCGACAGGGCACTCCACAGCAGCCAGTTGCACAGGAAGTTAGTCTGCAATGTGGTATTCCTTTAAATTGGTAGTATATGATAATTTACTATTTAAAAGAGAAATTTGCATTTATTTTGTTATTTGCAATATTGTGAATTTCCCTGGGAACACTTCCATTACTACAGAAGACCATAGGAGACAATGCCGACAGGGCACTCCACAGCAGCCAGTTGCACAGGAAGTTAGTCTGCAATGTGGTATTCCTTTAAATTGGTAGTATATGATAATTTACTATTTAAAAGAGAAATTTGCATTTATTTTGTTATTTGCAATATTGTGAATTTCCCTGGGAACACTTCCATTACTACAGAAGACCATAGGAGACAATGCCGACAGGGCTCTCCACAGCAGCCAGTTGCACAGGAAGTTAGTCTGCAATGTGGTATTCCTTTAAATTGGTAGTATATGATAATTTACTATTTAAAAGAGAAATTTGCATTTATTTTGTTATTTGCAATATTGTGAATTTCCCTGGGAACACTTCCATTACTACAGAAGACCATAGGAGACAATGCCGACAGGGCTCTCCACAGCAGCCAGTTGCACAGGAAGTTAGTCTGCAATGTGGTATTCCTTTAAATTGGTAGTATATGATAATTTACTATTTAAAAGAGAAATTTGCATTTATTTTGTTATTTGCAATATTGTGAATTTCATTGGGAACACTTCCATTACTACAGAAGACCATAGGAGACAATGCCGACAGGGCACTCCACAGCAGCCAGTTGCACAGGAAGTTAGTCTGCAATGTGGTATTCGTTTAAATTGGTAGTATATGATAATTTACTATTTAAAAGAGAAATTTGCATTTATTTTGTTATTTGCAATATTGTGAATTTCCCTGGGAACACTTCCATTACTACAGAAGACCATAGGAGACAATGCCGACAGGGCTCTCCACAGCAGCCAGTTGCACAGGAAGTTAGTCTGCAATGTGGTATTCCTTTAAATTGGTAGTATATGATAATTTACTATTTAAAAGAGAAATTTGCATTTATTTTGTTATTTGCAATATTGTGAATTTCCCTGGGAACACTTCCATTACTACAGAAGACCATAGGAGACAATGCCGACAGGGCTCTCCACAGCAGCCAGTTGCACAGGAAGTTAGTCTGCAATGTGGTATTCCTATAAATTGGTAGAATATGATAATTTACTATTTAAAAGAGGAATTTGCATTTATTTTGTTATTTGCAATATTGTGAATTTCCCTGGGAACACTTCCATTACTACAGAAGACCATAGGAGACAATGCCGACAGGGCTCTCCACAGCAGCCAGTTGCACAGGAAGTTAGTCTGCAATGTGGTATTCCTTTAAATTGGTAGTATATGATAATTTACTATTTAAAAGAGAAATTTGCATTTATTTTGTTATTTGCAATATTGTGAATTTCCCTGGGAACACTTCCATTACTACAGAAGGCCATAGGAGACAATGCCGACAGGGCTCTCCACAGCAGCCAGTTGCACAGGAAGTTAGTCTGCAATGTGGTATTCCTTTAAATTGGTAGTATATGATAATTTACTATTTAAAAGAGGAATTTGCATTTATTTTGTTATTTGCAATATTGTGAATTTCCCTGGGAACACTTCCATTACTACAGAAGACCATAGGAGACAATGCCGACAGGGCTCTCCACAGCAGCCAGTTGCACAGGAAGTTAGTCTGCAATGTGGTATTCCTTTAAATTGGTAGTATATGATAATTTACTATTTAAAAGAGAAATTTGCATTTATTTTGTTATTTGCAATATTGTGAATTTCTCTGGGAACACTTCCATTACTACAGAAGACCATAGGAGACAATGCCGACAGGGCTCTCCACAGCAGCCAGTTGCACAGGAAGTTAGTCTGCAATGTGGTATTCCTATAAATTGGTAGAATATGATAATTTACTATTTAAAAGAGAAATTTGCATTTATTTTGTTATTTGCAATATTGTGAATTTCCCTGGGAACACTTCCATTACTACAGAAGACCATAGGAGACAATGCCGACAGGGCTCTCCACAGCAGCCAGTTGCACAGGAAGTTAGTCTGCAATGTGGTATTCCTTTAAATTGGTAGTATATGATAATTTACTATTTAAAAGAGAAATTTGCATTTATTTTGTTATTTGCAATATTGTGAATTTCCCTGGGAACATTTCCATTACTACAGAAGACCATAGGAGACAATGCCGACAGGGCTCTCCACATCAGCCAGCTGCACAGGAAGTTAGACTGCAATGTGGTATTCCTATAAATTGGTAGTATATGATAATTTACTATTTAAAAGAGAAATTTGCATTTATTTTGTTATTTGCAATATTGTGAATTTCCCTGGGAACACTTCCATTACTACAGAAGACCATAGGAGACAATGCCGACAGGGCACTCCACAGCAGCCAGTTGCACAGGAAGTTAGTCTGCAATGTGGTATTCCTTTAAATTGGTAGTATATGATAATTTACTATTTAAAAGAGAAATTTGCATTTATTTTGTTATTTGCAATATTGTGAATTTCCCTGGGAACACTTCCATTACTACAGAAGACCATAGGAGACAATGCCGACAGGGCTCTCCACAGCAGCCAGTTGCACAGGAAGTTAGTCTGCAATGTGGTATTCCTTTAAATTGGTAGTATATGATAATTTACTATTTAAAAGAGAAATTTGCATTTATTTTGTTATTTGCAATATTGTGAATTTCCCTGGGAACACTTCCATTACTACAGAAGACCATAGGAGACAATGCCGACAGGGCTCTCCACAGCAGCCAGTTGCACAGGAAGTTAGTCTGCAATGTGGTATTCCTTTAAATTGGTAGTATATGATAATTTACTATTTAAAAGAGAAATTTGTATTTATTTTGTTATTTGCAATATTGTGAATTTCCCTGGGAACACTTCCATTACTACAGAAGACCATAGGAGACAATGCCGACAGGGCTCTCCACAGCAGCCAGTTGCACAGGAAGTTAGTCTGCAATGTGGTATTCCTTTAAATTGGTAGTATATGATAATTTACTATTTAAAAGAGAAATTTGCATTTATTTTGTTATTTGCAATATTGTGAATTTCCCTGGGAACACTTCCATTACTACAGAAGACCATAGGAGACAATGCCGACAGGGCACTCCACAGCAGCCAGTTGCACAGGAAGTTAGTCTGCAATGTGGTATTCCTTTAAATTGGTAGTATATGATAATTTACTATTTAAAAGAGAAATTTGCATTTATTTTGTTATTTGCAATATTGTGAATTTCCCTGGGAACACTTCCATTACTACAGAAGACCATAGGAGACAATGCCGACAGGGTTCTCCACAGCAGCCAGTTGCACAGGAAGTTAGTCTGCAATGTGGTATTCCTTTAAATTGGTAGTATATGATAATTTACTATTTAAAAGAGAAATTTGCATTTATTTTGTTATTTGCAATATTGTGAATTTCCCTGGGAACACTTCCATTACTACAGAAGACCATAGGAGACAATGCCGACAGGGCTCTCCACAGCAGCCAGTTGCACAGGAAGTTAGTCTGCAATGTGGTATTCCTATAAATTGGTAGAATATGATAATTTACTATTTAAAAGAGGAATTTGCATTTATTTTGTTATTTGCAATATTGTGAATTTCCCTGGGAACACTTCCATTACTACAGAAGACCATAGGAGACAATGCCGACAGGGCTCTCCACAGCAGCCAGTTGCACAGGAAGTTAGTCTGCAATGTGGTATTCCTTTAAATTGGTAGTATATGATAATTTACTATTTAAAAGAGAAATTTGCATTTATTTTGTTATTTGCAATATTGTGAATTTCCCTGGGAACACTTCCATTACTACAGAAGACCATAGGAGACAATGCCGACAGGGCTCTCCACAGCAGCCAGTTGCACAGGAAGTTAGTCTGCAATGTGGTATTCCTTTAAATTGGTAGTATATGATAATTTACTATTTAAAAGAGGAATTTGCATTTATTTTGTTATTTGCAATATTGTGAATTTCCCTGGGAACACTTCCATTACTACAGAAGACCATAGGAGACAATGCCGACAGGGCTCTCCACAGCAGCCAGTTGCACAGGAAGTTAGTCTGCAATGTGGTATTCCTTTAAATTGGTAGTATATGATAATTTACTATTTAAAAGAGAAATTTGCATTTATTTTGTTATTTGCAATATTGTGAATTTCCCTGGGAACACTTCCATTACTACAGAAGACCATAGGAGACAATGCCGACAGGGCTCTCCACAGCAGCCAGTTGCACAGGAAGTTAGTCTGCAATGTGGTATTCCTTTAAATTGGTAGTATATGATAATTTACTATTTAAAAGAGAAATTTGCATTTATTTTGTTATTTGCAATATTGTGAATTTCTCTTTGAACACTTCCATTACTACAGAAGACCATAGGAGACAATGCCGACAGGGCTCTCCACAGCAGCCAGTTGCACAGGAAGTTAGTCTGCAATGTGGTATTCCTATAAATTGGTAGAATATGATAATTTACTATTTAAAAGAGAAATTTGCATTTATTTTGTTATTTGCAATATTGTGAATTTCCCTGGGAACACTTCCATTACTACAGAAGACCATAGGAGACAATGCCGACAGGGCTCTCCACAGCAGCCAGTTGCACAGGAAGTTAGTCTGCAATGTGGTATTCCTTTAAATTGGTAGTATATGATAATTTACTATTTAAAAGAGAAATTTGCATTTATTTTGTTATTTGCAATATTGTGAATTTCCCTGGGAACATTTCCATTACTACAGAAGACCATAGGAGACAATGCCGACAGGGCTCTCCACATCAGCCAGCTGCACAGGAAGTTAGACTGCAATGTGGTATTCCTATAAATTGGTAGTATATGATAATTTACTATTTAAAAGAGAAATTTGCATTTATTTTGTTATTTGCAATATTGTGAATTTCCCTGGGAACACTTCCATTACTACAGAAGACCATAGGAGACAATGCCGACAGGGCACTCCACAGCAGCCAGTTGCACAGGAAGTTAGTCTGCAATGTGGTATTCCTTTAAATTGGTAGTATATGATAATTTACTATTTAAAAGAGAAATTTGCATTTATTTTGTTATTTGCAATATTGTGAATTTCCCTGGGAACACTTCCATTACTACAGAAGACCATAGGAGACAATGCCGACAGGGCTCTCCACAGCAGCCAGTTGCACAGGAAGTTAGTCTGCAATGTGGTATTCCTTTAAATTGGTAGTATATGATAATTTACTATTTAAAAGAGAAATTTGCATTTATTTTGTTATTTGCAATATTGTGAATTTCCCTGGGAACACTTCCATTACTACAGAAGACCATAGGAGACAATGCCGACAGGGCTCTCCACAGCAGCCAGTTGCACAGGAAGTTAGTCTGCAATGTGGTATTCCTTTAAATTGGTAGTATATGATAATTTACTATTTAAAAGAGAAATTTGCATTTATTTTGTTATTTGCAATATTGTGAATTTCCCTGGGAACACTTCCATTACTACAGAAGACCATAGGAGACAATGCCGACAGGGCACTCCACAGCAGCCAGTTGCACAGGAAGTTAGTCTGCAATGTGGTATTCCTTTAAATTGGTAGTATATGATAATTTACTATTTAAAAGAGAAATTTGCATTTATTTTGTTATTTGCAATATTGTGAATTTCCCTGGGAACACTTCCATTACTACAGAAGACCATAGGAGACAATGCCGACAGGGCTCTCCACAGCAGCCAGTTGCACAGGAAGTTAGTCTGCAATGTGGTATTCCTTTAAATTGGTAGTATATGATAATTTACTATTTAAAAGAGAAATTTGCATTTATTTTGTTATTTGCAATATTGTGAATTTCCCTGGGAACACTTCCATTACTACAGAAGACCATAGGAGACAATGCCGACAGGGCTCTCCACAGCAGCCAGTTGCACAGGAAGTTAGTCTGCAATGTGGTATTCCTATAAATTGGTAGAATATGATAATTTACTATTTAAAAGAGGAATTTGCATTTATTTTGTTATTTGCAATATTGTGAATTTCCCTGGGAACACTTCCATTACTACAGAAGACCATAGGAGACAATGCCGACAGGGCTCTCCACAGCAGCCAGTTGCACAGGAAGTTAGTCTGCAATGTGGTATTCCTTTAAATTGGTAGTATATGATAATTTACTATTTAAAAGAGGAATTTGCATTTATTTTGTTATTTGCAATATTGTGAATTTTCCTGGGAACACTTCCATTACTACAGAAGACCATAGGAGACAATGCCGACAGGGCACTCCACAGCAGCCAGTTGCACAGGAAGTTAGTCTGCAATGTGGTATTCCTTTAAATTGGTTGTATATGATAATTTACTATTTAAAAGAGAAATTTGCATTTATTTTGTTATTTGCAATATTGTGAATTTCCCTGGGAACACTTCCATTACTACAGAAGACCATAGGAGACAATGCCGACAGGGCACTCCACAGCAGCCAGTTGCACAGGAAGTTAGTCTGCAATGTGGTATTCCTTTAAATTGGTAGTATATGATAATTTACTATTTAAAAGAGAAATTTGCATTTATTTTGTTATTTGCAATATTGTGAATTTCCCTGGGAACACTTCCATTACTACAGAAGACCATAGGAGACAATGCCGACAGGGCTCTCCACAGCAGCCAGTTGAACAGGAAGTTAGTCTGCAATGTGGTATTCCTTTAAATTGGTAGTATATGATAATTTACTATTTAAAAGAGAAATTTGCATTTATTTTGTTATTTGCAATATTGTGAATTTCCCTGGGAACACTTCCATTACTACAGAAGACCATAGGAGACAATGCCGACAGGGCACTCCACAGCAGCCAGTTGCACAGGAAGTTAGTCTGCAATGTGGTATTCCTTTAAATTGGTAGTATATGATAATTTACTATTTAAAAGAGAAATTTGCATTTATTTTGTTATTTGCAATATTGTGAATTTCCCTGGGAACACTTCCATTACTACAGAAGACCATAGGAGACAATGCCGACAGGGCTCTCCACAGCAGCCAGTTGCACAGGAAGTTAGTCTGCAATGTGGTATTCCTTTAAATTGGTAGTATATGATAATTTACTATTTAAAAGAGGAATTTGCATTTATTTTGTTATTTGCAATATTGTGAATTTCCCTGGGAACATTTCCATTACTACAGAAGACCATAGGAGACAATGCCGACAGGGCTCTCCATATCAGCCAGCTGCACAGGAAGTTAGACTGATATGTGGTATTGCTATAGATTGGTAGTATATGATAATATACTATTTAAAAGAGAAATTTGCATTTATTTTGTTATTTGCAATATTGTGAATTTCCCTGGGAACACTTCCATTACTACAGAAGACCATAGGAGACAATGCCGACAGGGCTCTCCACAGCAGCCAGTTGCACAGGAAGTTAGTCTGCAATGTGGTATTCCTTTAAATTGGTAGTATATGATAATTTACTATTTAAAAGAGAAATTTGCATTTATTTTGTTATTTGCAATATTGTGAATTTCCCTGGGAACACTTCCATTACTACAGAAGACCATAGGAGACAATGCCGACAGGGCACTCCACAGCAGCCAGTTGCACAGGAAGTTAGTCTGCAATGTGGTATTCCTTTAAATTGGTAGTATATGATAATTTACTATTTAAAAGAGAAATTTGCATTTATTTTGTTATTTGCAATATTGTGAATTTCCCTGGGAACACTTCCATTACTACAGAAGACCATAGGAGACAATGCCGACAGGGCTCTCCACAGCAGCCAGTTGCACAGGAAGTTAGTCTGCAATGTGGTATTCCTTTAAATTGGTAGTATATGATAATTTACTATTTAAAAGAGAAATTTGCATTTATTTTGTTATTTGCAATATTGTGAATTTCCCTGGGAACACTTCCATTACTACAGAAGACCATAGGAGACAATGCCGACAGGGCACTCCACAGCAGCCAGTTGCACAGGAAGTTAGTCTGCAATGTGGTATTCCTTTAAATTGGTAGTATATGATAATTTACTATTTAAAAGAGAAATTTGCATTTATTTTGTTATTTGCAATATTGTGAATTTCCCTGGGAACACTTCCATTACTACAGAAGACCATAGGAGACAATGCCGACAGGGCACTCCACAGCAGCCAGTTGCACAGGAAGTTAGTCTGCAATGTGGTATTCCTTTAAATTGGTAGTATATGATAATTTACTATTTAAAAGAGAAATTTGCATTTATTTTGTTATTTGCAATATTGTGAATTTCCCTGGGAACACTTCCATTACTACAGAAGACCATAGGAGACAATGCCGACAGGGCTCTCCACAGCAGCCAGTTGCACAGGAAGTTAGTCTGCAATGTGGTATTCCTTTAAATTGGTAGTATATGATAATTTACTATTTAAAAGAGAAATTTGCATTTATTTTGTTATTTGCAATATTGTGAATTTCCCTGGGAACACTTCCATTACTACAGAAGACCATAGGAGACAATGCCGACAGGGCTCTCCACAGCAGCCAGTTGCACAGGAAGTTAGTCTGCAATGTGGTATTCCTTTAAATTGGTAGTATATGATAATTTACTATTTAAAAGAGGAATTTGCATTTATTTTGTTATTTGCAATATTGTGAATTTCCCTGGGAACACTTCCATTACTACAGAAGACCATAGGAGACAATGCCGACAGGGCTCTCCACAGCAGCCAGTTGCACAGGAAGTTAGTCTGCAATGTGGTATTCCTTTAAATTGGTAGTATATGATAATTTACTATTTAAAAGAGAAATTTGCATTTATTTTGTTATTTGCAATATTGTGAATTTCCCTGGGAACACTTCCATTACTACAGAAGACCATAGGAGACAATGCCGACAGGGCACTCCACAGCAGCCAGTTGCACAGGAAGTTAGTCTGCAATGTGGTATTCCTTTAAATTGGTAGTATATGATAATTTACTATTTAAAAGAGGAATTTGCATTTATTTTGTTATTTGCAATATTGTGAATTTCCCTGGGAACACTTCCATTACTACAGAAGACCATAGGAGACAATGCCGACAGGGCTCTCCACAGCAGCCAGTTGCACAGGAAGTTAGTCTGCAATGTGGTATTCCTTTAAATTGGTAGTATATGATAATTTACTATTTAAAAGAGAAATTTGCATTTATTTTGTTATTTGCAATATTGTGAATTTCCCTGGGAACACTTCCATTACTACAGAAGACCATAGGAGACAATGCCGACAGGGCACTCCACAGCAGCCAGTTGCACAGGAAGTTAGTCTGCAATGTGGTATTCCTTTAAATTGGTAGTATATGATAATTTACTATTTAAAAGAGAAATTTGCATTTATTTTGTTATTTGCAATATTGTGAATTTCCCTGGGAACACTTCCATTACTACAGAAGACCATAGGAGACAATGCCGACAGGGCTCTCCACAGCAGCCAGTTGCACAGGAAGTTAGTCTGCAATGTGGTATTCCTATAAATTGGTAGAATATGATAATTTACTATTTAAAAGAGGAATTTGCATTTATTTTGTTATTTGCAATATTGTGAATTTCCCTGGGAACACTTCCATTACTACAGAAGACCATAGGAGACAATGCCGACAGGGCTCTCCACAGCAGCCAGTTGCACAGGAAGTTAGTCTGCAATGTGGTATTCCTTTAAATTGGTAGTATATGATAATTTACTATTTAAAAGAGAAATTCGCATTTATTTTGTTATTTGCAATATTGTGAATTTCCCTGGGAACACTTCCATTACTACAGAAGACCATAGGAGACAATGCCGACAGGGCTCTCCACAGCAGCCAGTTGCACAGGAAGTTAGTCTGCAATGTGGTATTCCTTTAAATTGGTAGTATATGATAATTTACTATTTAAAAGAGAAATTTGCATTTATTTTGTTATTTGCAATATTGTGAATTTCCCTGGGAACACTTCCATTACTACAGAAGACCATAGGAGACAATGCCGACAGGGCTCTCCACAGCAGCCAGTTGCACAGGAAGTTAGTCTGCAATGTGGTATTCCTTTAAATTGGTAGTATATGATAATTTACTATTTAAAAGAGAAATTTGCATTTATTTTGTTATTTGCAATATTGTGAATTTCCCTGGGAACACTTCCATTACTACAGAAGACCATAGGAGACAATGCCGACAGGGCTCTCCACAGCAGCCAGTTGCACAGGAAGTTAGTCTGCAATGTGGTATTCCTTTAAATTGGTAGTATATGATAATTTACTATTTAAAAGAGAAATTTGCATTTATTTTGTTATTTGCAATATTGTGAATTTCCCTGGGAACACTTCCATTACTACAGAAGACCATAGGAGACAATGCCGACAGGGCTCTCCACAGCAGCCAGTTGCACAGGAAGTTAGTCTGCAATGTGGTATTCCTTTAAATTGGTAGTATATGATAATTTACTATTTAAAAGAGAAATTTGCATTTATTTTGTTATTTGCAATATTGTGAATTTCCCTGGGAACACTTCCATTACTACAGAAGACCATAGGAGACAATGCCGACAGGGCTCTCCACAGCAGCCAGTTGCACAGGAAGTTAGTCTGCAATGTGGTATTCCTTTAAATTGGTAGTATATGATAATTTACTATTTAAAAGAGAAATTTGCATTTATTTTGTTATTTGCAATATTGTGAATTTCCCTGGGAACACTTCCATTACTACAGAAGACCATAGGAGACAATGCCGACAGGGCACTCCACAGCAGCCAGTTGCACAGGAAGTTAGTCTGCAATGTGGTATTCCTTTAAATTGGTAGTATATGATAATTTACTATTTAAAAGAGAAATTTGCATTTATTTTGTTATTTGCAATATTGTGAATTTCCCTGGGAACACTTCCATTACTACAGAAGACCATAGGAGACAATGCCGACAGGGCTCTCCACAGCAGCCAGTTGCACAGGAAGTTAGTCTGCAATGTGGTATTCCTTTAAATTGGTAGTATATGATAATTTACTATTTAAAAGAGAAATTTGCATTTATTTTGTTATTTGCAATATTGTGAATTTCCCTGGGAACACTTCCATTACTACAGAAGACCATAGGAGACAATGCCGACAGGGCTCTCCACAGCAGCCAGTTGCACAGGAAGTTAGTCTGCAATGTGGTATTCCTATAAATTGGTAGAATATGATAATTTACTATTTAAAAGAGGAATTTGCATTTATTTTGTTATTTGCAATATTGTGAATTTCCCTGGGAACACTTCCATTACTACAGAAGACCATAGGAGACAATGCCGACAGGGCTCTCCACAGCAGCCAGTTGCACAGGAAGTTAGTCTGCAATGTGGTATTCCTTTAAATTGGTAGTATATGATAATTTACTATTTAAAAGAGGAATTTGCATTTATTTTGTTATTTGCAATATTGTGAATTTTCCTGGGAACACTTCCATTACTACAGAAGACCATAGGAGACAATGCCGACAGGGCACTCCACAGCAGCCAGTTGCACAGGAAGTTAGTCTGCAATGTGGTATTCCTTTAAATTGGTTGTATATGATAATTTACTATTTAAAAGAGAAATTTGCATTTATTTTGTTATTTGCAATATTGTGAATTTCCCTGGGAACACTTCCATTACTACAGAAGACCATAGGAGACAATGCCGACAGGGCACTCCACAGCAGCCAGTTGCACAGGAAGTTAGTCTGCAATGTGGTATTCCTTTAAATTGGTAGTATATGATAATTTACTATTTAAAAGAGAAATTTGCATTTATTTTGTTATTTGCAATATTGTGAATTTCCCTGGGAACACTTCCATTACTACAGAAGACCATAGGAGACAATGCCGACAGGGCTCTCCACAGCAGCCAGTTGAACAGGAAGTTAGTCTGCAATGTGGTATTCCTTTAAATTGGTAGTATATGATAATTTACTATTTAAAAGAGAAATTTGCATTTATTTTGTTATTTGCAATATTGTGAATTTCCCTGGGAACACTTCCATTACTACAGAAGACCATAGGAGACAATGCCGACAGGGCACTCCACAGCAGCCAGTTGCACAGGAAGTTAGTCTGCAATGTGGTATTCCTTTAAATTGGTAGTATATGATAATTTACTATTTAAAAGAGAAATTTGCATTTATTTTGTTATTTGCAATATTGTGAATTTCCCTGGGAACACTTCCATTACTACAGAAGACCATAGGAGACAATGCCGACAGGGCTCTCCACAGCAGCCAGTTGCACAGGAAGTTAGTCTGCAATGTGGTATTCCTTTAAATTGGTAGTATATGATAATTTACTATTTAAAAGAGGAATTTGCATTTATTTTGTTATTTGCAATATTGTGAATTTCCCTGGGAACATTTCCATTACTACAGAAGACCATAGGAGACAATGCCGACAGGGCTCTCCATATCAGCCAGCTGCACAGGAAGTTAGACTGATATGTGGTATTGCTATAGATTGGTAGTATATGATAATATACTATTTAAAAGAGAAATTTGCATTTATTTTGTTATTTGCAATATTGTGAATTTCCCTGGGAACACTTCCATTACTACAGAAGACCATAGGAGACAATGCCGACAGGGCTCTCCACAGCAGCCAGTTGCACAGGAAGTTAGTCTGCAATGTGGTATTCCTTTAAATTGGTAGTATATGATAATTTACTATTTAAAAGAGAAATTTGCATTTATTTTGTTATTTGCAATATTGTGAATTTCCCTGGGAACACTTCCATTACTACAGAAGACCATAGGAGACAATGCCGACAGGGCACTCCACAGCAGCCAGTTGCACAGGAAGTTAGTCTGCAATGTGGTATTCCTTTAAATTGGTAGTATATGATAATTTACTATTTAAAAGAGAAATTTGCATTTATTTTGTTATTTGCAATATTGTGAATTTCCCTGGGAACACTTCCATTACTACAGAAGACCATAGGAGACAATGCCGACAGGGCTCTCCACAGCAGCCAGTTGCACAGGAAGTTAGTCTGCAATGTGGTATTCCTTTAAATTGGTAGTATATGATAATTTACTATTTAAAAGAGAAATTTGCATTTATTTTGTTATTTGCAATATTGTGAATTTCCCTGGGAACACTTCCATTACTACAGAAGACCATAGGAGACAATGCCGACAGGGCACTCCACAGCAGCCAGTTGCACAGGAAGTTAGTCTGCAATGTGGTATTCCTTTAAATTGGTAGTATATGATAATTTACTATTTAAAAGAGAAATTTGCATTTATTTTGTTATTTGCAATATTGTGAATTTCCCTGGGAACACTTCCATTACTACAGAAGACCATAGGAGACAATGCCGACAGGGCACTCCACAGCAGCCAGTTGCACAGGAAGTTAGTCTGCAATGTGGTATTCCTTTAAATTGGTAGTATATGATAATTTACTATTTAAAAGAGAAATTTGCATTTATTTTGTTATTTGCAATATTGTGAATTTCCCTGGGAACACTTCCATTACTACAGAAGACCATAGGAGACAATGCCGACAGGGCTCTCCACAGCAGCCAGTTGCACAGGAAGTTAGTCTGCAATGTGGTATTCCTTTAAATTGGTAGTATATGATAATTTACTATTTAAAAGAGAAATTTGCATTTATTTTGTTATTTGCAATATTGTGAATTTCCCTGGGAACACTTCCATTACTACAGAAGACCATAGGAGACAATGCCGACAGGGCTCTCCACAGCAGCCAGTTGCACAGGAAGTTAGTCTGCAATGTGGTATTCCTTTAAATTGGTAGTATATGATAATTTACTATTTAAAAGAGGAATTTGCATTTATTTTGTTATTTGCAATATTGTGAATTTCCCTGGGAACACTTCCATTACTACAGAAGACCATAGGAGACAATGCCGACAGGGCTCTCCACAGCAGCCAGTTGCACAGGAAGTTAGTCTGCAATGTGGTATTCCTTTAAATTGGTAGTATATGATAATTTACTATTTAAAAGAGAAATTTGCATTTATTTTGTTATTTGCAATATTGTGAATTTCCCTGGGAACACTTCCATTACTACAGAAGACCATAGGAGACAATGCCGACAGGGCACTCCACAGCAGCCAGTTGCACAGGAAGTTAGTCTGCAATGTGGTATTCCTTTAAATTGGTAGTATATGATAATTTACTATTTAAAAGAGGAATTTGCATTTATTTTGTTATTTGCAATATTGTGAATTTCCCTGGGAACACTTCCATTACTACAGAAGACCATAGGAGACAATGCCGACAGGGCTCTCCACAGCAGCCAGTTGCACAGGAAGTTAGTCTGCAATGTGGTATTCCTTTAAATTGGTAGTATATGATAATTTACTATTTAAAAGAGAAATTTGCATTTATTTTGTTATTTGCAATATTGTGAATTTCCCTGGGAACACTTCCATTACTACAGAAGACCATAGGAGACAATGCCGACAGGGCACTCCACAGCAGCCAGTTGCACAGGAAGTTAGTCTGCAATGTGGTATTCCTTTAAATTGGTAGTATATGATAATTTACTATTTAAAAGAGAAATTTGCATTTATTTTGTTATTTGCAATATTGTGAATTTCCCTGGGAACACTTCCATTACTACAGAAGACCATAGGAGACAATGCCGACAGGGCTCTCCACAGCAGCCAGTTGCACAGGAAGTTAGTCTGCAATGTGGTATTCCTATAAATTGGTAGAATATGATAATTTACTATTTAAAAGAGGAATTTGCATTTATTTTGTTATTTGCAATATTGT
Source organism: Locusta migratoria (assembly GCA_026315105.1). Taxonomy (NCBI): domain Eukaryota; kingdom Metazoa; phylum Arthropoda; class Insecta; order Orthoptera; family Acrididae; genus Locusta; species Locusta migratoria. The sequence goes on along the minus strand of JAOYRU010000469.1, from coordinate 400,689 downwards.
GAATTTCCCTGGGAACACTTCCATTACTACAGAAGACCATAGGAGACAATGCCGACAGGGCTCTCCACAGCAGCCAGTTGCACAGGAAGTTAGTCTGCAATGTGGTATTCCTTTAAATTGGTAGTATATGATAATTTACTATTTAAAAGAGAAATTCGCATTTATTTTGTTATTTGCAATATTGTGAATTTCCCTGGGAACACTTCCATTACTACAGAAGACCATAGGAGACAATGCCGACAGGGCTCTCCACAGCAGCCAGTTGCACAGGAAGTTAGTCTGCAATGTGGTATTCCTTTAAATTGGTAGTATATGATAATTTACTATTTAAAAGAGAAATTTGCATTTATTTTGTTATTTGCAATATTGTGAATTTCCCTGGGAACACTTCCATTACTACAGAAGACCATAGGAGACAATGCCGACAGGGCTCTCCACAGCAGCCAGTTGCACAGGAAGTTAGTCTGCAATGTGGTATTCCTTTAAATTGGTAGTATATGATAATTTACTATTTAAAAGAGAAATTTGCATTTATTTTGTTATTTGCAATATTGTGAATTTCCCTGGGAACACTTCCATTACTACAGAAGACCATAGGAGACAATGCCGACAGGGCTCTCCACAGCAGCCAGTTGCACAGGAAGTTAGTCTGCAATGTGGTATTCCTTTAAATTGGTAGTATATGATAATTTACTATTTAAAAGAGAAATTTGCATTTATTTTGTTATTTGCAATATTGTGAATTTCCCTGGGAACACTTCCATTACTACAGAAGACCATAGGAGACAATGCCGACAGGGCTCTCCACAGCAGCCAGTTGCACAGGAAGTTAGTCTGCAATGTGGTATTCCTTTAAATTGGTAGTATATGATAATTTACTATTTAAAAGAGAAATTTGCATTTATTTTGTTATTTGCAATATTGTGAATTTCCCTGGGAACACTTCCATTACTACAGAAGACCATAGGAGACAATGCCGACAGGGCTCTCCACAGCAGCCAGTTGCACAGGAAGTTAGTCTGCAATGTGGTATTCCTTTAAATTGGTAGTATATGATAATTTACTATTTAAAAGAGAAATTTGCATTTATTTTGTTATTTGCAATATTGTGAATTTCCCTGGGAACACTTCCATTACTACAGAAGACCATAGGAGACAATGCCGACAGGGCTCTCCACAGCAGCCAGTTGCACAGGAAGTTAGTCTGCAATGTGGTATTCCTTTAAATTGGTAGTATATGATAATTTACTATTTAAAAGAGAAATTTGCATTTATTTTGTTATTTGCAATATTGTGAATTTCCCTGGGAACACTTCCATTACTACAGAAGACCATAGGAGACAATGCCGACAGGGCTCTCCACAGCAGCCAGTTGCACAGGAAGTTAGTCTGCAATGTGGTATTCCTTTAAATTGGTAGTATATGATAATTTACTATTTAAAAGAGAAATTTGCATTTATTTTGTTATTTGCAATATTGTGAATTTCCCTGGGAACACTTCCATTACTACAGAAGACCATAGGAGACAATGCCGACAGGGCACTCCACAGCAGCCAGTTGCACAGGAAGTTAGTCTGCAATGTGGTATTCCTTTAAATTGGTAGTATATGATAATTTACTATTTAAAAGAGAAATTTGCATTTATTTTGTTATTTGCAATATTGTGAATTTCCCTGGGAACACTTCCATTACTACAGAAGACCATAGGAGACAATGCCGACAGGGCTCTCCACAGCAGCCAGTTGCACAGGAAGTTAGTCTGCAATGTGGTATTCCTTTAAATTGGTAGTATATGATAATTTACTATTTAAAAGAGAAATTTGCATTTATTTTGTTATTTGCAATATTGTGAATTTCCCTGGGAACACTTCCATTACTACAGAAGACCATAGGAGACAATGCCGACAGGGCTCTCCACAGCAGCCAGTTGCACAGGAAGTTAGTCTGCAATGTGGTATTCCTTTAAATTGGTAGTATATGATAATTTACTATTTAAAAGAGGAATTTGCATTTATTTTGTTATTTGCAATATTGTGAATTTCCCTGGGAACACTTCCATTACTACAGAAGACCATAGGAGACAATGCCGACAGGGCTCTCCACAGCAGCCAGTTGCACAGGAAGTTAGTCTGCAATGTGGTATTCCTTTAAATTGGTAGTATATGATAATTTACTATTTAAAAGAGAAATTTGCATTTATTTTGTTATTTGCAATATTGTGAATTTCCCTGGGAACACTTCCATTACTACAGAAGACCATAGGAGACAATGCCGACAGGGCTCTCCACAGCAGCCAGTTGCACAGGAAGTTAGTCTGCAATGTGGTATTCCTTTAAATTGGTAGTATATGATAATTTACTATTTAAAAGAGAAATTTGCATTTATTTTGTTATTTGCAATATTGTGAATTTCCCTGGGAACACTTCCATTACTACAGAAGACCATAGGAGACAATGCCGACAGGGCACTCCACAGCAGCCAGTTGCACAGGAAGTTAGTCTGCAATGTGGTATTCCTTTAAATTGGTAGTATATGATAATTTACTATTTAAAAGAGGAATTTGCATTTATTTTGTTATTTGCAATATTGTGAATTTCCCTGGGAACACTTCCATTACTACAGAAGACCATAGGAGACAATGCCGACAGGGCTCTCCACAGCAGCCAGTTGCACAGGAAGTTAGTCTGCAATGTGGTATTCCTTTAAATTGGTAGTATATGATAATTTATTATTTAAAAGAGAAATTTGCATTTATTTTGTTATTTGCAATATTGTGAATTTCCCTGGGAACACTTCCATTACTACAGAAGACCATAGGAGACAATGCCGACAGGGCTCTCCACAGCAGCCAGTTGCACAGGAAGTTAGTCTGCAATGTGGTATTCCTTTAAATTGGTAGTATATGATAATTTACTATTTAAAAGAGGAATTTGCATTTATTTTGTTATTTGCAATATTGTGAATTTCCCTGGGAACACTTCCATTACTACAGAAGACCATAGGAGACAATGCCGACAGGGCTCTCCACAGCAGCCAGTTGCACAGGAAGTTAGTCTGCAATGTGGTATTCCATTAAATTGGTAGTATATGATAATTTACTATTTAAAAGAGGAATTTGCATTTATTTTGTTATTTGCAATATTGTGAATTTCCCTGGGAACACTTCCATTACTACAGAAGACCATAGGAGACAATGCCGACAGGGCTCTCCACAGCAGCCAGTTGCACAGGAAGTTAGTCTGCAATGTGGTATTCCTTTAAATTGGTAGTATATGATAATTTACTATTTAAAAGAGAAATTTGCATTTATTTTGTTATTTGCAATATTGTGAATTTCCCTGGGAACACTTCCATTACTACAGAAGACCATAGGAGACAATGCCGACAGGGCACTCCACAGCAGCCAGTTGCACAGGAAGTTAGTCTGCAATGTGGTATTCCTTTAAATTGGTAGTATATGATAATTTACTATTTAAAAGAGAAATTTGCATTTATTTTGTTATTTGCAATATTGTGAATTTCCCTGGGAACACTTCCATTACTACAGAAGACCATAGGAGACAATGCCGACAGGGCTCTCCACAGCAGCCAGTTGCACAGGAAGTTAGTCTGCAATGTGGTATTCCTTTAAATTGGTAGTATATGATAATTTACTATTTAAAAGAGGAATTTGCATTTATTTTGTTATTTGCAATATTGTGAATTTCCCTGGGAACACTTCCATTACTACAGAAGACCATAGGAGACAATGCCGACAGGGCTCTCCACAGCAGCCAGTTGCACAGGAAGTTAGTCTGCAATGTGGTATTCCTTTCAATTGGTAGTATATGATAATTTACTATTTAAAAGAGGAATTTGCATTTATTTTGTTTTTGCAATATTGTGAATTTCCCTGGGAACACTTCCATTACTACAGAAGACCATAGGAGACAATGCCGACAGGGCTCTCCACAGCAGCCAGTTGCACAGGAAGTTAGTCTGCAATGTGGTATTCCTTTAAATTGGTAGTATATGATAATTTACTATTTAAAAGAGAAATTTGCATTTATTTTGTTATTTGCAATATTGTGAATTTCCCTGGGAACACTTCCATTACTACAGAAGACCATAGGAGACAATGCCGACAGGGCTCTCCACAGCAGCCAGTTGCACAGGAAGTTAGTCTGCAATGTGGTATTCCTTTAAATTGGTAGTATATGATAATTTACTATTTAAAAGAGAAATTTGCATTTATTTTGTTATTTGCAATATTGTGAATTTCCCTGGGAACACTTCCATTACTACAGAAGACCATAGGAGACAATGCCGACAGGGCACTCCACAGCAGCCAGTTGCACAGGAAGTTAGTCTGCAATGTGGTATTCCTTTAAATTGGTAGTATATGATAATTTACTATTTAAAAGAGAAATTTGCATTTATTTTGTTATTTGCAATATTGTGAATTTCCCTGGGAACACTTCCATTACTACAGAAGACCATAGGAGACAATGCCGACAGGGCACTCCACAGCAGCCAGTTGCACAGGAAGTTAGTCTGCAATGTGGTATTCCTTTAAATTGGTAGTATATGATAATTTACTATTTAAAAGAGAAATTTGCATTTATTTTGTTATTTGCAATATTGTGAATTTCCCTGGGAACACTTCCATTACTACAGAAGACCATAGGAGACAATGCCGACAGGGCACTCCACAGCAGCCAGTTGCACAGGAAGTTAGTCTGCAATGTGGTATTCCTTTAAATTGGTAGTATATGATAATTTACTATTTAAAAGAGAAATTTGCATTTATTTTGTTATTTGCAATATTGTGAATTTCCCTGGGAACACTTCCATTACTACAGAAGACCATAGGAGACAATGCCGACAGGGCTCTCCACAGCAGCCAGTTGCACAGGAAGTTAGTCTGCAATGTGGTATTCCTTTAAATTGGTAGTATATGATAATTTACTATTTAAAAGAGAAATTTGCATTTATTTTGTTATTTGCAATATTGTGAATTTCCCTGGGAACACTTCCATTACTACAGAAGACCATAGGAGACAATGCCGACAGGGCACTCCACAGCAGCCAGTTGCACAGGAAGTTAGTCTGCAATGTGGTATTCCTTTAAATTGGTAGTATATGATAATTTACTATTTAAAAGAGAAATTTGCATTTATTTTGTTATTTGCAATATTGTGAATTTCCCTGGGAACACTTCCATTACTACAGAAGACCATAGGAGACAATGCCGACAGGGCTCTCCACAGCAGCCAGTTGCACAGGAAGTTAGTCTGCAATGTGGTATTCCTTTAAATTGGTAGTATATGATAATTTACTATTTAAAAGAGGAATTTGCATTTATTTTGTTATTTGCAATATTGTGAATTTCCCTGGGAACACTTCCATTACTACAGAAGACCATAGGAGACAATGCCGACAGGGCTCTCCACAGCAGCCAGTTGCACAGGAAGTTAGTCTGCAATGTGGTATTCCTTTAAATTGGTAGTATATGATAATTTACTATTTAAAAGAGGAATTTGCATTTATTTTGTTATTTGCAATATTGTGAATTTCCCTGGGAACACTTCCATTACTACAGAAGACCATAGGAGACAATGCCGACAGGGCTCTCCACAGCAGCCAGTTGCACAGGAAGTTAGTCTGCAATGTGGTATTCCTTTCAATTGGTAGTATATGATAATTTACAATTTAAAAGAGGAATTTGCATTTATTTTGTTATTTGCAATATTGTGAATTTCCCTGGGAACACTTCCATTACTACAGAAGACCATAGGAGACAATGCCGACAGGGCTCTCCACAGCAGCCAGTTGCACAGGAAGTTAGTCTGCAATGTGGTATTCCTTTAAATTGGTAGTATATGATAATTTACTATTTAAAAGAGAAATTTGCATTTATTTTGTTATTTGCAATATTGTGAATTTCCCTGGGAACACTTCCATTACTACAGAAGACCATAGGAGACAATGCCGACAGGGCACTCCACAGCAGCCAGTTGCACAGGAAGTTAGTCTGCAATGTGGTATTCCTTTAAATTGGTAGTATATGATAATTTACTATTTAAAAGAGAAATTTGCATTTATTTTGTTATTTGCAATATTGTGAATTTCCCTGGGAACACTTCCATTACTACAGAAGACCATAGGAGACAATGCCGACAGGGCACTCCACAGCAGCCAGTTGCACAGGAAGTTAGTCTGCAATGTGGTATTCCTTTAAATTGGTAGTATATGATAATTTACTATTTAAAAGAGAAATTTGCATTTATTTTGTTATTTGCAATATTGTGAATTTCCCTGGGAACACTTCCATTACTACAGAAGACCATAGGAGACAATGCCGACAGGGCACTCCACAGCAGCCAGTTGCACAGGAAGTTAGTCTGCAATGTGGTATTCCTTTAAATTGGTAGTATATGATAATTTACTATTTAAAAGAGAAATTTGCATTTATTTTGTTATTTGCAATATTGTGAATTTCCCTGGGAACACTTCCATTACTACAGAAGACCATAGGAGACAATGCCGACAGGGCTCTCCACAGCAGCCAGTTGCACAGGAAGTTAGTCTGCAATGTGGTATTCCTTTAAATTGGTAGTATATGATAATTTACTATTTAAAAGAGGAATTTGCATTTATTTTGTTATTTGCAATATTGTGAATTTCCCTGGGAACACTTCCATTACTACAGAAGACCATAGGAGACAATGCCGACAGGGCTCTCCACAGCAGCCAGTTGCACAGGAAGTTAGTCTGCAATGTGGTATTCCTTTAAATTGGTAGTATATGATAATTTACTATTTAAAAGAGGAATTTCCATTTATTTTGTTATTTGCAATATTGTGAATTTCCCTGGGAACACTTCCATTACTACAGAAGACCATAGGAGACAATGCCGACAGGGCTCTCCACAGCAGCCAGTTGCACAGGAAGTTAGTCTGCAATGTGGTATTCCTTTCAATTGGTAGTATATGATAATTTACAATTTAAAAGAGGAATTTGCATTTATTTTGTTATTTGCAATATTGTGAATTTCCCTGGGAACACTTCCATTACTACAGAAGACCATAGGAGACAATGCCGACAGGGCTCTCCACAGCAGCCAGTTGCACAGGAAGTTAGTCTGCAATGTGGTATTCCTTTAAATTGGTAGTATATGATAATTTACTATTTAAAAGAGAAATTTGCATTTATTTTGTTATTTGCAATATTGTGAATTTCCCTGGGAACACTTCCATTACTACAGAAGACCATAGGAGACAATGCCGACAGGGCACTCCACAGCAGCCAGTTGCACAGGAAGTTAGTCTGCAATGTGGTATTCCTTTAAATTGGTAGTATATGATAATTTACTATTTAAAAGAGAAATTTGCATTTATTTTGTTATTTGCAATATTGTGAATTTCCCTGGGAACACTTCCATTACTACAGAAGACCATAGGAGACAATGCCGACAGGGCACTCCACAGCAGCCAGTTGCACAGGAAGTTAGTCTGCAATGTGGTATTCCTTTAAATTGGTAGTATATGATAATTTACTATTTAAAAGAGAAATTTGCATTTATTTTGTTATTTGCAATATTGTGAATTTCCCTGGGAACACTTCCATTACTACAGAAGACCATAGGAGACAATGCCGACAGGGCACTCCACAGCAGCCAGTTGCACAGGAAGTTAGTCTGCAATGTGGTATTCCTTTAAATTGGTAGTATATGATAATTTACTATTTAAAAGAGAAATTTGCATTTATTTTGTTATTTGCAATATTGTGAATTTCCCTGGGAACACTTCCATTACTACAGAAGACCATAGGAGACAATGCCGACAGGGCTCTCCACAGCAGCCAGTTGCACAGGAAGTTAGTCTGCAATGTGGTATTCCTTTAAATTGGTAGTATATGATAATTTACTATTTAAAAGAGGAATTTGCATTTATTTTGTTATTTGCAATATTGTGAATTTCCCTGGGAACACTTCCATTACTACAGAAGACCATAGGAGACAATGCCGACAGGGCTCTCCACAGCAGCCAGTTGCACAGGAAGTTAGTCTGCAATGTGGTATTCCTTTAAATTGGTAGTATATGATAATTTACTATTTAAAAGAGAAATTTGCATTTATTTTGTTATTTGCAATATTGTGAATTTCCCTGGGAACACTTCCATTACTACAGAAGACCATAGGAGACAATGCCGACAGGGCTCTCCACAGCAGCCAGTTGCACAGGAAGTTAGTCTGCAATGTGGTATTCCTTTAAATTGGTAGTATATGATAATTTACTATTTAAAAGAGGAATTTGCATTTATTTTGTTATTTGCAATATTGTGAATTTCCCTGGGAACACTTCCATTACTACAGAAGACCATAGGAGACAATGCCGACAGGGCTCTCCACAGCAGCCAGTTGCACAGGAAGTTAGTCTGCAATGTGGTATTCCTTTAAATTGGTAGTATATGATAATTTACTATTTAAAAGAGGAATTTGCATTTATTTTGTTATTTGCAATATTGTGAATTTCCCTGGGAACACTTCCATTACTACAGAAGACCATAGGAGACAATGCCGACAGGGCTCTCCACAGCAGCCAGTTGCACAGGAAGTTAGTCTGCAATGTGGTATTCCTTTAAATTGGTAGTATATGATAATTTACTATTTAAAAGAGAAATTTGCATTTATTTTGTTATTTGCAATATTGTGAATTTCCCTGGGAACACTTCCATTACTACAGAAGACCATAGGAGACAATGCCGACAGGGCTCTCCACAGCAGCCAGTTGCACAGGAAGTTAGTCTGCAATGTGGTATTCCTTTAAATTGGTAGTATATGATAATTTACTATTTAAAAGAGGAATTTGCATTTATTTTGTTATTTGCCATATTGTGAATTTCCCTGGGAACACTTCCATTACTACAGAAGACCATAGGAGACAATGCCGACAGGGCTCTCCACAGCAGCCAGTTGCACAGGAAGTTAGTCTGCAATGTGGTATTCCTTTAAATTGGTAGTATATGATAATTTACTATTTAAAAGAGAAATTTGCATTTATTTTGTTATTTGCAATATTGTGAATTTCCCTGGGAACACTTCCATTACTACAGAAGACCATAGGAGACAATGCCGACAGGGCTCTCCACAGCAGCCAGTTGCACAGGAAGTTAGTCTGCAATGTGGTATTCCTTTAAATTGGTAGTATATGATAATTTACTATTTAAAAGAGAAATTTGCATTTATTTTGTTATTTGCAATATTGTGAATTTTCCTGGGAACACTTCCATTACTACAGAAGACCATAGGAGACAATGCCGACAGGGCACTCCACAGCAGCCAGTTCCACAGGAAGTTAGTCTGCAATGTGGTATTCCTTTAAATTGGTAGTATATGATAATTTACTATTTAAAAGAGAAATTTGCATTTATTTTGTTATTTGCAATATTGTGAATTTCCCTGGGAACACTTCCATTACTACAGAAGACCATAGGAGACAATGCCGACAGGGCTCTCCACAGCAGCCAGTTGCACAGGAAGTTAGTCTGCAATGTGGTATTCCTTTAAATTGGTAGTATATGATAATTTACTATTTAAAAGAGAAATTTGCATTTATTTTGTTATTTGCAATATTGTGAATTTCCCTGGGAACACTTCCATTACTACAGAAGACCATAGGAGACAATGCCGACAGGGCTCTCCACAGCAGCCAGTTGCACAGGAAGTTAGTCTGCAATGTGGTATTCCTTTAAATTGGTAGTATATGATAATTTACTATTTAAAAGAGAAATTTGCATTTATTTTATTCTTTGCAATATTGTGAATTTCCCTGGGAACACTTCCATTACTACAGAAGACCATAGGAGACAATGCCGACAGGGCTCTCCACAGCAGCCAGTTGCACAGGAAGTTAGTCTGCAATGTGGTATTCCTATAAATTGGTAGAATATGATAATTTACTATTTAAAAGAGGAATTTGCATTTATTTTGTTATTTGCAATATTGTGAATTTCCCTGGGAACACTTCCATTACTACAGAAGACCATAGGAGACCATGCCGACAGGGCTCTCCACAGCAGCCAGTTGCACAGGAAGTTAGTCTGCAATGTGGTATTCCTATAAAATGGTAGAATATGATAATTTACTATTTAAAAGAGGAATTTGCATTTATTTTGTTATTTGCAATATTGTGAATTTCCCTGGGAACACTTCCATTACTACAGAAGACCATAGGAGACAATGCCGACAGGGCTCTCCACCGCAGCCAGTTGCACAGGAAGTTAGTCTGCAATGTGGTATTCCTATAAATTGGTAGAATATGATAATTTACTATTTAAAAGAGAAATTTGCATTTATTTTGTTATTTGCAATATTGTGAATTTCCCTGGGAACACTTCCATTACTACAGAAGACCATAGGAGACAATGCCGACAGGGCTCTCCACAGCAGCCAGTTGCACAGGAAGTTAGTCTGTAATGTGGTATTCCTATAAATTGGTAGAATATGATAATTTACTATTTAAAAGAGGAATTTGCATTTATTTTGTTATTTGCAATATTGTGAATTTCCCTGGGAACACTTCCATTACTACAGAAGACCATAGGAGACAATGCCGACAGGGATCTCCACAGCAGCCAGTTGCACAGGAAGTTAGTCTGCAATGTGGTATTCCTATAAATTGGTAGAATATGATAATTTACTATTTAAAAGAGGAATTTGCATTTATTTTGTTATTTGCAATATTGTGAATTTCCCTGGGAACACTTCCATTACTACAGAAGACCATAGGAGACAATGCCGACAGGGCTCTCCACAGCAGCCAGTTGCACAGGAAGTTAGTCTGCAATGTGGTATTCCTATAAATTGGTAGAATATGATAATTTACTATTTAAAAGAGGAATTTGCATTTATTTTGTTATTTGCAATATTGTGAATTTCCCTGGGAACACTTCCATTACTACAGAAGACCATAGGAGACAATGCCGACAGGGCTCTCCACAGCAGCCAGTTGCACAGGAAGTTAGTCTGCAATGTGGTATTCCTATAAATTGGTAGAATATGATAATTTACTATTTAAAAGAGGAATTTGCATTTATTTTGTTATTTGCAATATTGTGAATTTCCCTGGGAACACTTCCATTACTACAGAAGACCATAGGAGACAATGCCGACAGGGCACTCCACAGCAGCCAGTTGCACAGGAAGTTAGTCTGCAATGTGGTATTCCTTTAAATTGGTAGTATATGATAATTTACTATTTAAAAGAGAAATTTGCATTTATTTTGTTATTTGCAATATTGTGAATTTCCCTGGGAACACTTCCATTACTACAGAAGACCATAGGAGACAATGCCGACAGGGCTCTCCACAGCAGCCAGTTGCACAGGAAGTTAGTCTGCAATGTGGTATTCCTATAAATTGGTAGAATATGATAATTTACTATTTAAAAGAGGAATTTGCATTTATTTTGTTATTTGCAATATTGTGAATTTCCCTGGGAACACTTCCATTACTACAGAAGACCATAGGAGACAATGCCGACAGGGCTCTCCACAGCAGCCAGTTGCACAGGAAGTTAGTCTGCAATGTGGTATTCCTATAAATTGGTAGAATATGATAATTTACTATTTAAAAGAGGAATTTGCATTTATTTTGTTATTTGCAATATTGTGAATTTCCCTGGGAACACTTCCATTACTACAGAAGACCATAGGAGACAATGCCGACAGGGCACTCCACAGCAGCCAGTTGCACAGGAAGTTAGTCTGCAATGTGGTATTCCTTTAAATTGGTAGTATATGATAATTTACTATTTAAAAGAGAAATTTGCATTTATTTTGTTATTTGCAATATTGTGAATTTCCCTGGGAACACTTCCATTACTACAGAAGACCATAGGAGACAATGCCGACAGGGCTCTCCACAGCAGCCAGTTGCACAGGAAGTTAGTCTGCAATGTGGTATTCCTTTAAATTGGTAGTATATGATAATTTACTATTTAAAAGAGAAATTTGCATTTATTTTGTTATTTGCAATATTGTGAATTTCCCTGGGAACACTTCCATTACTACAGAAGACCATAGGAGACAATGCCGACAGGGCTCTCCACAGCAGCCAGTTGCACAGGAAGTTAGTCTGCAATGTGGTATTCCTATAAATTGGTAGAATATGATAATTTACTATTTAAAAGAGGAATTTGCATTTATTTTGTTATTTGCAATATTGTGAATTTCCCTGGGAACACTTCCATTACTACAGAAGACCATAGGAGACAATGCCGACAGGGCACTCCACAGCAGCCAGTTGCACAGGAAGTTAGTCTGCAATGTGGTATTCCTTTAAATTGGTAGTATATGATAATTTACTATTTAAAAGAGAAATTTGCATTTATTTTGTTATTTGCAATATTGTGAATTTCCCTGGGAACACTTCCATTACTACAGAAGACCATAGGAGACAATGCCGACAGGGCTCTCCACAGCAGCCAGTTGCACAGGAAGTTAGTCTGCAATGTGGTATTCCTATAAATTGGTAGAATATGATAATTTACTATTTAAAAGAGGAATTTGCATTTATTTTGTTATTTGCAATATTGTGAATTTCCCTGGGAACACTTCCATTACTACAGAAGACCATAGGAGACAATGCCGACAGGGCACTCCACAGCAGCCAGTTGCACAGGAAGTTAGTCTGCAATGTGGTATTCCTTTAAATTGGTAGTATATGATAATTTACTATTTAAAAGAGAAATTTGCATTTATTTTGTTATTTGCAATATTGTGAATTTCCCTGGGAACACTTCCATTACTACAGAAGACCATAGGAGACAATGCCGACAGGGCTCTCCACAGCAGCCAGTTGCACAGGAAGATAGTCTGCAATGTGGTATTCCTTTAAATTGGTAGTATATGATAATTTACTATTTAAAAGAGAAATTTGCATTTATTTTGTTATTTGCAATATTGTGAATTTCCCTGGGAACACTTCCATTACTACAGAAGACCATAGGAGACAATGCCGACAGGGCACTCCACAGCAGCCAGTTGCACAGGAAGTTAGTCTGCAATGTGGTATTCCTTTAAATTGGTAGTATATGATAATTTACTATTTAAAAGAGAAATTTGCATTTATTTTGTTATTTGCAATATTGTGAATTTCCCTGGGAACACTTCCATTACTACAGAAGACCATAGGAGACAATGCCGACAGGGCTCTCCACAGCAGCCAGTTGCACAGGAAGTTAGTCTGCAATGTGGTATTCCTATAAATTGGTAGAATATGATAATTTACTATTTAAAAGAGAAATTTGCATTTATTTTGTTATTTGCAATATTGTGAATTTCCCTGGGAACACTTCCATTACTACAGAAGACCATAGGAGACAATGCCGACAGGGCTCTCCATATCAGCCAGCTGCACAGGAAGTTAGTCTGCAATGTGGTATTCCTATAAATTGGTAGAATATGATAATTTACTATTTAAAAGAGGAATTTGCATTTATTTTGTTATTTGCAATATTGTGAATTTCCCTGGGAACACTTCCATTACTACAGAAGACCATAGGAGACAATGCTGACAGGGCTCTCCATATCAGACAGCTGCACAGGAAGTTAGTCTGCAATGTGGTATTCCTATAAATTGGTAGAATATGATAATTTACTATTTAAAAGAGGAATTTGCATTTATTTTGTTATTTGCAATATTGTGAATTTCCCTGGGAACACTTCCATTACTACAGAAGACCATAGGAGACAATGCCGACAGGGCACTCCACAGCAGCCAGTTGCACAGGAAGTTAGTCTGCAATGTGGTATTCCTTTAAATTGGTAGTATATGATAATTTACTATTTAAAAGAGAAATTTGCATTTATTTTGTTATTTGCAATATTGTGAATTTCCCTGGGAACACTTCCATTACTACAGAAGACCATAGGAGACAATGCCGACAGGGCTCTCCACAGCAGCCAGTTGCACAGGAAGTTAGTCTGCAATGTGGTATTCCTATAAATTGGTAGAATATGATAATTTACTATTTAAAAGAGGAATTTGCATTTATTTTGTTATTTGCAATATTGTGAATTTCCCTGGGAACACTTCCATTACTACAGAAGACCATAGGAGACAATGCCGACAGGGCTCTCCATATCAGCCAGCTGCACAGGAAGTTAGTCTGCAATGTGGTATTCCTATAAATTGGTAGAATATGATAATTTACTATTTAAAAGAGGAATTTGCATTTATTTTGTTATTTGCAATATTGTGAATTTCCCTGGGAACACTTCCATTACTACAGAAGACCATAGGAGACAATGCCGACAGGGCTCTCCACAGCAGCCAGTTGCACAGGAAGTTAGTCTGCAATGTGGTATTCCTTTAAATTGGTAGTATATGATAATTTACTATTTAAAAGAGAAATTTGCATTTATTTTGTTATTTGCAATATTGTGAATTTCCCTGGGAACACTTCCATTACTACAGAAGACCATAGGAGACAATGCCGACAGGGCACTCCACAGCAGCCAGTTGCACAGGAAGTTAGTCTGCAATGTGGTATTCCTTTAAATTGGTAGTATATAATAATTTACTATTTAAAAGAGAAATTTGCATTTATTTTGTTATTTGCAATATTGTGAATTTCCCTGGGAACACTTCCATTACTACAGAAGACCATAGGAGACAATGCCGACAGGGCTCTCCATATCAGCCAGCTGCACAGGAAGTTAGTCTGCAATGTGGTATTCCTATAAATTGGTAGAATATGATAATTTACTATTTAAAAGAGGAATTTGCATTTATTTTGTTATTTGCAATATTGTGAATTTCCCTGGGAACACTTCCATTACTACAGAAGACCATAGGAGACAATGCCGACAGGGCTCTCCACAGCAGCCAGTTGCACAGGAAGTTAGTCTGCAATGTGGTATTCCTTTAAATTGGTAGTATATGATAATTTACTATTTAAAAGAGAAATTTGCATTTATTTTGTTATTTGCAATATTGTGAATTTCCCTGGGAACACTTCCATTACTACAGAAGACCATAGGAGACAATGCCGACAGGGCTCTCCATATCAGCCAGCTGCACAGGAAGTTAGTCTGCAATGTGGTATTCCTATAAATTGGTAGAATATGATAATTTACTATTTAAAAGAGGAATTTGCATTTATTTTGTTATTTGCAATATTGTGAATTTCCCTGGGAACACTTCCATTACTACAGAAGACCATAGGAGACAATGCCGACAGGGCTCTCCACAGCAGCCAGTTGCACAGGAAGTTAGTCTGCAATGTGGTATTCCTTTAAATTGGTAGTATATGATAATTTACTATTTAAAAGAGAAATTTGCATTTATTTTGTTATTTGCAATATTGTGAATTTCCCTGGGAACACTTCCATTACTACAGAAGACCATAGGAGACAATGCCGACAGGGCTCTCCATATCAGCCAGCTGCACAGGAAGTTAGTCTGCAATGTGGTATTCCTATAAATTGGTAGAATATGATAATTTACTATTTAAAAGAGGAATTTGCATTTATTTTGTTATTTGCAATATTGTGAATTTCCCTGGGAACACTTCCATTACTACAGAAGACCATAGGAGACAATGCCGACAGGGCTCTCCACAGCAGCCAGTTGCACAGGAAGTTAGTCTGCAATGTGGTATTCCTTTAAATTGGTAGTATATGATAATTTACTATTTAAAAGAGAAATTTGCATTTATTTTGTTATTTGCAATATTGTGAATTTCCCTGGGAACACTTCCATTACTACAGAAGACCATAGGAGACAATGCCGACAGGGCTCTCCACAGCAGCCAGTTGCACAGGAAGTTAGTCTGCAATGTGGTATTCCTATAAATTGGTAGAATATGATAATTTACTATTTAAAAGAGGAATTTGCATTTATTTTGTTATTTGCAATATTGTGAATTTCCCTGGGAACACTTCCATTACTACAGAAGACCATAGGAGACAATGCCGACAGGGCACTCCACAGCAGCCAGTTGCACAGGAAGTTAGTCTGCAATGTGGTATTCCTTTAAATTGGTAGTATATGATAATTTACTATTTAAAAGAGAAATTTGCATTTATTTTGTTATTTGCAATATTGTGAATTTCCCTGGGAACACTTCCATTACTACAGAAGACCATAGGAGACAATGCCGACAGGGCTCTCCACAGCAGCCAGTTGCACAGGAAGTTAGTCTGCAATGTAATGACGACAGGGCTCTCCACATCAGCCGGCTGCACAGGAAGTTAGACTGCAATGTGGTATTCCTATAAATTGGTAGACTATGATAATTTACAATTTAAAAGAGAAATTTGCATTTATTTTGTTATTTGCAGTATTGTGAATTTCCCTGGGAACACTCCCATTACTACAGAAGACCATAGGAGCCAATGCCGACAGGGCTCTCCACATCAGCCAGCTGCACAGGAAGTTAGACTGCAATGTGGTATTCCTATAAATTGGTAGTATATGATAATTTACTATTTAAAAGAGAAATTTGCATTTATTTTGTTATTTGCAATATTGTGAATTTCCCTGGGAACACTTCCATTACTACAGAAGACCATAGGAGCCAATGCCGACAGGGCTCTCCACATCAGCCAGCTGCACAGGAAGTTAGACTGCAATGTGGTATTCCTATAATTTGGTAGTATATGATAATTTACTATTTAAAAGAGAAATTTGCATTTATTTTGTTATTTGCAATATTGTGAATTTCCCTGGGAACACTCCCATTACTACAGAAGACCATAGGAGCCAATGCCGACAGGGCTCTCCACATCAGCCAGCTGCACAGGAAGTTAGACTGCAATGTGGTATTCCTATAAATTGGTAGAATATGATAATTTACTATTTAAAAGAGAAATTTGCATTTATTTTGTTATATGCAATATTGTGAATTTCCCTGGGAACACTTCCATTACTACAGAAGACCATAGGAGCCAATGCCGACAGGGCTCTCCACATCAGCCGGCTGCACATGAAGTTAGACCGCAATGTGGTATTCTTATAAATTGGTAGAATATGATAATTTACTATTTAAAAGAGAAATTTGCATTAATTTTGTTATATGCAATATTGTGAATTTCCCTGGGAACACTTCCATTACTACAAGAGACCATAGGAGCCAATGACGACAGGGCTCTCCACATCAGCCAGCTGCACAGGAAGTTAGACTGCAATGTGGTATTCCTATAAATTGGTAGAATATGATAATTTACTATTTAAAAGAGAAATTTGCATTTATTTTGTTATATGCAATATTGTGAATTTCCCTGGGAACACTTCCATTACTACAGAAGACCATAGGAGCCAATGACGACAGGGCTCTCCACATCAGCCGGCTGCACAGGAAGTTAGACTGCAATGTGGTATTCCTATAAATTGGTAGACTATGATAATTTACTATTTAAAAGAGAAATTTGCATTTATTTTGTTATTTGCAATATTGTGAATTTCCCTGGGAACACTCCCATTACTACAGAAGACCATAGGAGCCAATGCCGACAGGGCTCTCCACATCAGCCAGCTGCACAGGAAGTTAGACTGCAATGTGGTATTCCTATAAATTGGTAGTATATGATAATTTACTATTTAAAAGAGAAATTTGCATTTATTTTGTTATTTGCAATATTGTGAATTTCCCTGGGAACACTTCCATTACTACAGAAGACCATAGGAGCCAATGCCGACAGGGCTCTCCACATCAGCCAGCTGCACAGGAAGTTAGACTGCAATGTGGTATTCCTATAAATTGGTAGAATATGATAATTTACTATTTAAAAGAGAAATTTGCATTTATTTTGTTATTTGCAATATTGTGAATTTCCCTGGGAACACTTCCATTACTACAGAAGACCATAGGAGACAATGCCGACAGGGCTCTCCACATCAACCAGCTGCACAGGAAGTTAGACTGCAATGTGGTATTCCTATAAATTGGTAGTATATGATAATTTACTATTTTAAAGAGAAATTTGCATTTATTTTGTGATTTGCAATATTGTGAATTTCCCTGGGAACACTTCCATTACTACAGAAGACCATAGGAGACAATGCCGACAGGGCTCTCCACATCAGCCAGCTGCACAGGAAGTTAGACTGCAATGTGGTATTCCTATAAATTGGTAGTATATGATAATTTACTATTTAAAAGAGAAATTTGTATTTATTTTGTTATTTGCAATATTGTGAATTTCCCTGGGAACACTCCCATTACTACAGAAGACCATAGGAGCCAATGCCGACAGGGCTCTCCACATCAGCCAGCTGCACAGAAAGTTAGACTGCAATGTGGTATTCCTATAAATTGGTAGTATATGATAATTTACTATTTAAAAGAGAAATTTGCATTTATTTTGTTATTTGCAATATTGTGAATTTCCCTGGGAACACTTCCATTACTACAGAAGACCATAGGAGCCAATGACGACAGGGCTCTCCACATCAGCCAGCTGCACAAAAGTTAGACTGCAATGTGGTATTCCTATAAATTGGTAGTATATGATAATTTACTATTTAAAAGAGAAATTTGCATTTATTTTGTTATTTGCAATATTGTGAATTTCCCTGGGAACACTTCCATTACTACAGAAGACCATAGGAGACAATGCCGACAGGGCTCTCCACATCAGCCAGCTGCACAGGAAGTTAGACTGCAATGTGTTATTCCTATAAATTGGTAGAATATGATAATTAACTATTTAAAAGAGAAATTTGCATTTATTTTGTTATTTGCAATATTGTCAATTTCCCTGGGAACACTCCCATTACTACAGAAGACCATAGGAGCCAGTGCCGACAGGGCTCTCCACATCAGCCAGCTGCACAGGAAGTTAGACTGCAATGTGGTATTCCTATTAATTGGTAGTATATGATAATTTACTATTTAAAAGAGAAATTTGCATTTATTTTGTTATTTGCAATATTGTGAATTTCCCTGGGAACACTCCCATTACTACAGAAGACCATAGGAGCCAATGCCGACAGGGCTCTCCACATCAGCCAGCTGCACCGGAAGTTAGACTGCAATGTGGTATTCCTATAAATTGGTAGTATATGATAATTTACTATTTAAAAGAGAAATTTGCATTTATTTTGTTATTTGCAATATTGTGAATTTCCCTGGGAACACTTCCATTACTACAGAAGACGATAGGAGACAATGCCGACAGGGCTCTCCACATCAGCCAGCTGCACAGGAAGTTAGACTGCAATGTGGTATTCCTATAAATTGGTAGAATATGATAATTTACTATTTAAAAGAGAAATTTGCATTTATTTTGTTATTTGCAATATTGTGAATTTCCCTGGGAACACTTCCATTACTACAGAAGACCATAGGAGACAATGCAGACAGGGCTCTCCACATCAACCAGCTGCACAGGAAGTTAGACTGCAATGTGGTATTCCTATAAATTGGTAGTATATGATAATTTACTATTTAAAAGAGAAATTTGCATTTATTTTGTTATTTGCAATATTGTGAATTTC
Organism: Locusta migratoria; assembly: GCA_026315105.1. NCBI lineage: Eukaryota > Metazoa > Arthropoda > Insecta > Orthoptera > Acrididae > Locusta > Locusta migratoria. The sequence continues at coordinate 381,203 of JAOYRU010000469.1, read as the reverse complement.
CCTGGGAACACTTCCATTACTACAGAAGACCATAGGAGACAATGCCGAAAGGGCTCTCCACATCAGCCAGCTGCACAGGAAGTTAGACTGCAATGTGGTATTCCTATAAATTGGTAGTATATGATAATTTACTATTTAAAAGAGAAATTTGTATTTATTTTGTTATTTGCAATATTGTGAATTTCCCTGGGAACACTCCCATTACTACAGAAGACCATAGGAGACAATGCCGACAGGGCTCTCCACATCAGCCAGCTGCACAGGAAGTTAGACTGCAATGTGGTATTCCTATAAATTGGTAGTATATGATAATTTACTATTTAAAAGAGAAATTTGCATTTATTTTGTTATTTGCAATATTGTGAATTTCCCTGGGAACACTTCCATTACTACAGAAGACCATAGGAGCCAATGCCGACAGGGCTCTCCACATCAGCCAGCTGCACAAAAGTTAGACTGCAATGTGGTATTCCTATAAATTGGTAGTATATGATAATTTACTATTTAAAAGAGAAATTTGCATTTATTTTGTTATTTGCAATATTGTGAATTTCCCTGGGAACACTTCCATTACTACAGAAGACCATAGGAGACAATGCCGACAGGGCTCTCCACATCAGCCAGCTGCACAGGAAGTTAGACTGCAATGTGGTATTCCTATAAATTGGTAGTATATGATAATTTACTATTTAAAAGAGAAATTTGCATTTATTTTGTTATTTGCAATATTGTGAATTTCCCTGGGAACACTTCCATTACTACAGAAGACCATAGGAGACAATGCCGACAGGGCTCTCCACATCAGCCAGCTGCACAGGAAGTTAGACTGCAATGTGGTATTCCTATAAATTGGTAGAATATAATAATTTACTATTTAAAAGAGAAATTTGCATTTATTTTGTTATTTGCAAAATTGTCAATTTCCCTGGGAACATTCCCATTACTACAGAAGACCATAGGAGACAGTGCCGACAGGGCTCTCCACATCAGCCAGCTGCACAGGAAGTTAGACTGCAATGTGGTATTCCTATAAATTGGTAGTATATGATAATTTACTATTTAAAAGAGAAATTTGCATTTATTTTGTTATTTGCAATATTGTGAATTTCCCTGGGAACACTCCCATTACTACAGAAGACCATAGGAGACAATGCCGACAGGGCTCTCCACATCAGCCAGCTGCACAGGAAGTTAGACTGCAATGTGGTATTCCTATAAATTGGTAGAATATGATAATTTACTATTTAAAAGAGAAATTTGCATTTATTTTGTTATTTGCAATATTGTGAATTTCCCTGGGAACACTTCCATTACTACAGAAGACCATAGGAGACAATGCAGACAGGGCTCTCCACAGCAGCCAGCTGCACACGAAGTTAGACTGCAATGTGGTATTCTTATAAATTGGTAGTATATGATAATTTACTATTTAAAAGAGAAATTTGCATTTATTTTGTTATTTGCAATATTGTGAATTTCCCTGGGAACACTTCCATTACTACAGAAGACCATAGGAGACAATGCCGACAGGGCTCTCCACATCAGCCAGCTGCACAGGAAGTTAGACTGCAATGTGGTATTCCTATAAATTGGTAGAATATGATAATTTACTATTTAAAAGAGAAATTTGCATTTATTTTGTTATTTGCAATATTGTGAATTTCCCTGGGAACACTTCCATTACTACAGAAGACCATAGGAGACAATGCCGACAGGGCTCTCCACAGCAGCCAGTTGCACAGGAAGTTAGTCTGCAATGTGGTATTCCTATAAATTGGTAGTATATGATAATTTACTATTTAAAAGAGAAATTTGCATTTATTTTGTTATTTGCAATATTGTGAATTTCCCTGGGAACACTTCCATTACTACAGAAGACCATAGGAGACAATGCCGACAGGGCTCTCCACAGCAGCCAGTTGCACAGGAAGTTAGTCTGCAATGTGGTATTCCTATAAATTTGTAGTATATGATAATTTACTATTTAAAAGAGAAATTTGCATTTATTTTGTTATTTGCAATATTGTGAATTTCCCTGGGAACACTCCCATTACTACAGAAGACAATAGGAGACAATGCCGACAGGGCTCTCCACATCAGTCAGCTGCACAGGAAGTTAGACTGCAATGTGGTATTCGTATAAATTGGTAGTATATGATAATTTACTATTTAAAAGAGAAATTTGCATTTATTTTGTTATTTGCAATATTGTGAATTTCCTTGGGAACACTTCCATTACTACAGAAGACCATTGGAGACAAAGCCAATAGGGCTCTCCACATCAGCCAGCTGCACAGGAAGTTAGACTGCAATGTGGTATTCCTATAAATTGGTAGTATATGATAATTTACTATTTAAAAGAGAAATTTGCATTTATTTTGTTATTTGCAATATTGTGAATTTCCCTGGGAACACTTCCATTACTACAGAAGACCATAGGAGACAATGCCGACAGGGCTCTCCACAGCAGCCAGTTGCACAGGAAGTTAGTCTGCAATGTGGTATTCCTATAAATTGGTAGTATATGATAATTTACTATTTAAAAGAGAAATTTGCATTTATTTTGTTATTTGCAATATTGTGAATTTCCCAGGGAACACTTCCATTACTACAGAAGACCATAGGAGACAATGCCGACAGGGCTCTCCACAGCAGCTAGTTGCACAGGAAGTTAGTCTGCAATGTGGTATTCCTATAAATTGGTAGTATATGATAATTTACTATTTAAAAGAGAAATTTGCATTTATTTTGTTATTTGCAATATTGTGAATTTCCCTGGGAACACTTCCATTACTACAGAAGTCCATAGGAGACAATGCCGACAGGGCTCTCCACATCAGCCAGCTGCACAGGACGTTAGACTGCAATGTGGTATTCCTATAAGTTGGTAGTATATGATAATTTACTATTTAAAAGAGAAATTTGCATTTATTTTGTTATTTGCAATATTGTGAATTTCCCTGGGAACACTTCCATTATTACAGAAGACCATAGGAGGCAATGCCGACAGGGCTCTCCACATCAGCCAGCTGCACAGGAAGTTAGACTGCAATGTGGTATTCGTATAAATTGGTAGTATATGATAATTTACTATTTAAAAGAGAAATTTGCATTTATTTTGTTATTTGCAATATTGTGAATTTCCCTGGGAACACTTCCATTACTACAGAAGACCATAGGAGACAATGCCGACAGGGCTCTCCACAGCAGCTAGTTGCACAGGAAGTTAGTCTGCAATGTGGTATTCCTATAAATTGGTAGTATATGATAATTTACTATTTAAAAGAGAAATTTGCATTTACTTTGTTATTTGCAATATTGTGAATTTCCCTGGGAACACTTCCATTACTACAGAAGTCCATAGGAGACAATGCCGACAGGGCTCTCCACATCAGCCAGCTGCACAGGAAGTTAGACTGCAATGTGGTATTCCTATAAATTGGTAGTATATGATAATTTACTATTTAAAAGAGAAATTTGAATTATTTTGTTATTTGCAATATTGTGAATTTCCCTGGGAACACTTCCATTACTACAGAAAACCATAGGAGACAATGCCGACAGGGCTCTCCACAGCAGCCAGTTGCACAGGAAGTTAGTCTGCAATGTGGTATTCCTATAAATTGGTAGTATATGATAATTTACTATTTAAAAGAGAAATTTGCATTTATTTTGTTATTTGCAATATTGTGAATTTCCCTGGGAACACTTCCATTACTACAGAAGTCCATAGGAGACAATGCCGACAGGGCTCTCCACATCAGCCAGCTGCACAGGACGTTAGACTGCAATGTGGTATTCCTATAAGTTGGTAGTATATGATAATTTACTATTTAAAAGAGAAATTTGCATTTATTTTGTTATTTGCAATATTGTGAATTTCCCTGGGAACACTTCCATTATTACAGAAGACCATAGGAGGCAATGCCGACAGGGCTCTCCACATCAGCCAGCTGCACAGGAAGTTAGACTGCAATGTGGTATTCGTATAAATTGGTAGTATATGATAATTTACTATTTAAAAGAGAAATTTGCATTTATTTTGTTATTTGCAATATTATGAATTTCCCTGGGAACACTTCCATTACTACAGAAGACCATAGGAGACAATGCCGACAGGGCTCTCCACAGCAGCTAGTTGCACAGGAAGTTAGTCTGCAATGTGGTATTCCTATAAATTGGTAGTATATGATAATTTACTATTTAAAAGAGAAATTTGCATTTACTTTGTTATTTGCAATATTGTGAATTTCCCTGGGAACACTTACATTACTACAGAAGTCCATAGGAGACAATGCCGACAGGGCTCTCCACATCAGCCAGCTGCACAGGAAGTTAGACTGCAATGTGGTATTCCTATAAATTGGTAGTATATGATAATTTACTATTTAAAAGAGAAATTTGAATTATTTTGTTATTTGCAATATTGTGAATTTCCCTGGGAACACTTCCATTACTACAGAAAACCATAGGAGACAATGCCGACAGGGCTCTCCACAGCAGCCAGTTGCACAGGAAGTTAGTCTGCAATGTGGTATTCCTATAAATTGGTAGTATATGATAATTTACTATTTAAAAGAGAAATTTGCATTTATTTTGTTATTTGCAATATTGTGAATTTCCCTGGGAACACTTCCATTACTACAGAAGACCATAGGATACAATGCCGACAGGGCTCTCCACATCAGCCAGCTGCACAGGTAGTTAGACTGCAATGTGGTATTCCTATAAATTGGTAGTATATGATAATTTACTATTTAAAAGAGAAATTTGCATTTATTTTGTTATTTGCAATATTGTGAATTTCCCTGGGAACACTTCCATTACTACAGAAGACCATAGGAGACAATGCCGACAGGGCTCTCCACATCAGCCAGCTGCACAGGAAGTTAGACTGCAATGTGGTATTCCTATAAATTGGTAGTATATGATAATTTACTATTTAAAAGAGAAATTTGCATTTATTTTGTTATTTGCAATATTGTGAATTTCCCTGGGAACACTTCCATTACTACAGAAGACCATTGGAGATAGAGCCAACAGGGCTCTCCACATCAGCCAGCTGCAGAGGAAGTTAGACTGCAATGTGGTATTCCTATAAATTGGTAGTATATGATAATTTACTATTTAAAAGAGAAATTTGCATTTATTTTGTTATTTGCAATATTGTGAATTTCCCTGGGAACACTTCCATTACTACAGAAGACCATAGGAGACAATGCCGACAGGGCTCTCCACAGCGGCCAGTTGCACAGGAAGTTAGTCTGCAATGTGGTATTCCTATAAATTGGTAGTATATGATAATTTACTATTTAAAAGAGAAATTTGCATTTATTTTGTTATTTGCAATATTGTGAATTTCCCTGTGAACACTTCCATTACTACAGAAGACCATAGGAGCCAATGCCGACAGGGCTACACATCAGCCAGCTGCACAGGAAGTAAGACTGCAATGTGGTATTCCTATAAATTGGTCGAATATGATAATTTACTATTTAAAAGAGAAATTTGCATTTATTTTGTTATTTGCAATATTGTGAATTTCCATGGGAACACTTCCATTACTACAGAAGACCATAGGAGACAATGCCGACAGGGCTCTCCACAGCAGCTAGTTGCACAGGAAGTTAGTCTGCAATGTGGTATTCCTATAAATTGGTAGTATATGATAATTTACTATTTAAAAGAGAAATTTGCATTTATTTTGTTATTTGCAATATTGTGAATTTCCCTGGGAACACTTCCATTACTACAGAAGACCATAGGAGACAATGCCGACAGGGCTCTCCACATCAGCCAGCTGCACAGGAAGTTAGACTGCAATGTGGTATTCCTATAAATTTGTAGTATATGATAATTTACTATTTAAAAGAGAAATTTGCATTTATTTTGTTGTTTGCAATATTGTGAATTTCCCTGGGAACACTTCCATTACTACAGAAGACCATAGGAGACAATGCCGACAGGGCTCTCCACATCAGCCAGCTGCACAGGTAGTTAGACTGCAATGTGGTATTCCTATAAATTGGTAGTATATGATAATTTACTATTTAAAAGAGAAATTTGCATTTATTTTGTTATTTGCAATATTGTGAATTTCCCTGGGAACACTTCCATTACTACAGAAGACCATAGGAGACAATGCCGACAGGGCTCTCCACATCAGCCAGCTGCACAGGAAGTTAGACTGCAATGTGGTATTCCTATAAATTGGTAGTATATGATAATTTACTATTTAAAAGAGAAATTTGCATTTATTTTGTTATTTGCAATATTGTGAATTTCCCTGGGAACACTTCCATTACTACAGGAGACCATAGGAGACAATGCCGACAAGGCTCTCCACAGCGGCCAGTTGCACAGGAAGTTAGTCTGCAATGTGGTATTCCTATAAATTGGTAGTATATGATAATTTACTATTTAAAAGAGAAATTTGCATTTATTTTGTTATTTGCAATATTGTGAATTTCCCTGGGAACACTTCCATTATTACAGAAGACCATAGGAGACAATGCCGACAGGGCTCTCCACAGCAGCCAGTTGCACAGGAAGTTAGTCTGCAATGTAGTATTCCTATAAATTGGTAGTATATGATAATTTACTATTTAAAAGAGAAATTTGCATTTATTTTGTTATTTGCAATATTGTGAATTTCCCTGGGAACACTTCCATTACTACAGAAGACCAAAGGAGACAATGCCGACAGGGCTCTCCACAGCAGCTAGTTGCACAGGAAGTTAGTCTGCAATGTGGTATTCCTATAAATTGGTAGTATATGATAATTTACTATTTAAAAGAGAAATTTGCATTTATTTTGTTATTTGCAATATTGTGAATTTCCCTGGGAACACTTCCATTACTACAGAAGTCCATAGGAGACAATGCCGACAGGGCTCTCCACATCAGCCAGCTGCACAGGAAGTTAGACTGCAATGTGGTATTCCTTTAAATTGGTAGTATATGATAATTTACTATTTAAAAGAGAAATTTGCATTTATTTTGTTATTTGCAATATTGTGAATTTCCCTGGGAACACTTCCATTACTACAGAAGACCATAGGAGGCAATGCCGACAGGGCTCTCCACATCAGCCAGCTGCACAGGAAGTTAGACTGCAATGTGGTATTCCTATAAGTTGGTAGTATATGATAATTTACTATTTAAAAGAGAAATTTGCATTTATTTTGTTATTTGCAATATTGTGAATTTCCCTGGGAACACTTCCATTACTACAGAAGACCATAGGAGACAATGCCGACAGGGCTCTCCACATCAGCCAGCTGCACAGGAAGTTAGACTGCAATGTGGTATTCCTATAAATTGGTAGTATATGATAATTTACTATTTAAAAGAGAAATTTGCATTTATTTTGTTATTTGCAATATTGTGAATTTCCCTGGGAACACTTCCATTACTACAGAAGTCCATAGGAGACAATGCCGACAGGGCTCTCCACATCAGCCAGCTGCACAGGAAGTTAGACTGCAATGTGGTATTCCTATAAATTGGTAGTATATGATAATTTACTATTTAAAAGAGAAATTTGCATTTATTTTGTTATTTGCAATATTGTGAATTTCCCTGGGAACACTTCCATTACTACAGAAGACCATAGGAGACAATGCCGACAGGGCTCTCCACATCAGCCAGCTGCACAGGAAGTTAGACTGCAATGTGGTATTCCTATAAATTTGTAGTATATGATAATTTACTATTTAAAAGAGAAATTTGCATTTATTTTGTTGTTTGCAATATTGTGAATTTCCCTGGGAACACTTCCATTACTACAGAAGACCATAGGAGACAATGCCGACAGGGCTCTCCACATCAGCCAGCTGCACAGGTAGTTAGACTGCAATGTGGTATTCCTATAAATTGGTAGTATATGATAATTTACTATTTAAAAGAGAAATTTGCATTTATTTTGTTATTTGCAATATTGTGAATTTCCCTGGGAACACTTCCATTACTACAGAAGACCATAGGAGACAATGCCGACAGGGCTCTCCACATCAGCCAGCTGCACAGGAAGTTAGACTGCAATGTGGTATTCCTATAAATTGGTAGTATATGATAATTTACTATTTAAAAGAGAAATTTGCATTTATTTTGTTATTTGCAATATTGTGAATTTCCCTGGGAACACTTCCATTACTACAGGAGACCATAGGAGACAATGCCGACAGGGCTCTCCACAGCGGCCAGTTGCACAGGAAGTTAGTCTGCAATGTGGTATTCCTATAAAATGGTAGTATATGATAATTTACTATTTAAAAGAGAAATTTGCATTTATTTTGTTATTTGCAATATTGTGAATTTCCCTGGGAACACTTCCATTATTACAGAAGACCATAGGAGACAATGCCGACAGGGCTCTCCACAGCAGCCAGTTGCACAGGAAGTTAGTCTGCAATGTAGTATTCCTATAAATTGGTAGTATATGATAATTTACTATTTAAAAGAGAAATTTGCATTTATTTTGTTATTTGCAATATTGTGAATTTCCCTGGGAACACTTCCATTACTACAGAAGACCATAGGAGACAATGCCGACAGGGCTCTCCACAGCAGCTAGTTGCACAGGAAGTTAGTCTGCAATGTGGTATTCCTATAAATTGGTAGTATATGATAATTTACTATTTAAAAGAGAAATTTGCATTTATTTTGTTATTTGCAATATTGTGAATTTCCCTGGGAACACTTCCATTACTACAGAAGTCCATAGGAGACAATGCCGACAGGGCTCTCCACATCAGCCAGCTGCACAGGAAGTTAGACTGCAATGTGGTATTCCTTTAAATTGGTAGTATATGATAATTTACTATTTAAAAGAGAAATTTGCATTTATTTTGTTATTTGCAATATTGTGAATTTCCCTGGGAACACTTCCATTACTACAGAAGACCATAGGAGGCAATGCCGACAGGGCTCTCCACATCAGCCAGCTGCACAGGAAGTTAGACTGCAATGTGGTATTCCTATAAGTTGGTAGTATATGATAATTTACTATTTAAAAGAGAAATTTGCATTTATTTTGTTATTTGCAATATTGTGAATTTCCCTGGGAACACTTCCATTACTACAGATGACCATAGGAGACAATGCCGACAGGGCTCTCCACAGCAGCTAGTTGCACAGGAAGTTAGTCTGCAATGTGGTATTCCTATAAATTGGTAGTATATGATAATTTACTATTTAAAAGAGAAATTTGCATTTACTTTGTTATTTGCAATATTGTGAATTTCCCTGGGAACACTTCCATTACTACAGAAGTCCATAGGAGACAATGCCGACAGGGCTCTCCACATCAGCCAGCTGCACAGGAAGTTAGACTGCAATGTGGTATTCCTATAAATTGGTAGTATATGATAATTTACTATTTAAAAGAGAAATTTGAATTATTTTGTTATTTGCAATATTGTGAATTTCCCTGGGAACACTTCCATTACTACAGAAGACCATAGGAGACAATGCCGACAGGGCTCTCCACAGCAGCCAGTTGCACAGGAAGTTGGTCTGCAATGTGGTATTCCTATAAATTGGTAGTATATGATAATTTACTATTTAAAAGAGAAATTTGCATTTATTTTGTTATTTGCAATATTGTGAATTTCCCTGGGAACACTTCCATTACTACAGAAGACCATAGGAGACAATGCCGACAGGGCTCTCCACATCAGCCAGCTGCACAGGAAGTTAGACTGCAATGTGGTATTCCTATAAATTGGTAGTATATGATAATTTACTATTTAAAAGAGAAATTTGCATTTATTTTGTTATTTGCAATATTGTGAATTTCCCTGGGAACACTTCCATTACTACAGAAGACCATTGGAGACAGAGCCAACAGGGCTCTCCACATCAGCCAGCTGCACAGGAAGTTAGACTGCAATGTGGTATTCCTATAAATTGGTAGTATATGATAATTTACTATTTAAAAGAGAAATTTGCATTTATTTTGTTATTTGCAATATTGTGAATTTCCCTGGGAACACTTCCATTACTACAGAAGACCATAGGAGACAATGCCGACAGGGCTCTCCACAGCGGCCAGTTGCACAGGAAGTTAGTCTGCAATGTGGTATTCCTATAAATTGGTAGTATATGACAATTTACTATTTAAAAGAGAAATTTGCATTTATTTTGTTATTTGCAATATTGTGAATTTCCCTGGGAACACTTCCATTACTACAGAAGTCCATAGGAGCCAATGCCGACAGGGCTCTCCACATCAGCCAGCTGCACAGGAAGTTAGACTGCAATGTGGTATTCCTATAAATTGGTCGAATATGATAATTTACTATTTAAAAGAGAAATTTGCATTTATTTTGTTATTTGCAATATTGTGAATTTCCATGGGAACAATTCCATTACTACAGAAGACCATAGGAGACAATGCCGACAGGGCTCTCCACAGCAGATAGTTGCACAGGAAGTTAGTCTGCAATGTGGTATTCCTATAAATTGGTAGTATATGATAATTTACTATTTAAAAGAGAAATTTGCATTTATTTTGTTATTTGCAATATTGTGAATTTCCCTGGGAACACTTCCATTACTACAGAAGACCATAGGAGACAATGCCGACAGGGCTCTCCACATCAGCCAGCTGCACAGGTAGTTAGACTGCAATGTGGTATTCCTATAAATTGGTAGTATATGATAATTTACTATTTAAAAGAGAAATTTGCATTTATTTTGTTATTTGCAATATTGTGAATTTCCCTGGGAACACTTCCATTACTACAGAAGACCATAGGAGACAATGCCGACAGGGCTCTCCACATCAGCCAGCTGCACAGGAAGTTAGACTGCAATGTGGTATTCCTATAAATTGGTAGTATATGATAATTTACTATTTAAAAGAGAAATTTGCATTTATTTTGTTATTTGCAATATTGTGAATTTCCCTGGGAACACTTCCATTACTACAGGAGACCATAGGAGACAATGCCGACAGGGCTCTCCACAGCGGCCAGTTGCACAGGAAGTTAGTCTGCAATGTGGTATTCCTATAAATTGGTAGTATATGATAATTTACTATTTAAAAGAGAAATTTGCATTTATTTTGTTATTTGCAATATTGTGAATTTCCCTGGGAACACTTCCATTATTACAGAAGACCATAGGAGACAATGCCGACAGGGCTCTCCACAGCAGCCAGTTGCACAGGAAGTTAGTCTGCAATGTAGTATTCCTATAAATTGGTAGTATATGATAATTTACTATTTAAAAGAGAAATTTGCATTTATTTTGTTATTTGCAATATTGTGAATTTCCCTGGGAACACTTCCATTACTACAGAAGACCATAGGAGACAATGCCGACAGGGCTCTCCACAGCAGCTAGTTGCACAGGAAGTTAGTCTGCAATGTGGTATTCCTATAAATTGGTAGTATATGATAATTTACTATTTAAAAGAGAAATTTGCATTTATTTTGTTATTTGCAATATTGTGAATTTCCCTGGGAACACTTCCATTACTACAGAAGTCCATAGGAGACAATGCCGACAGGGCTCTCCACATCAGCCAGCTGCACAGGAAGTTAGACTGCAATGTGGTATTCCTTTAAATTGGTAGTATATGATAATTTACTATTTAAAAGAGAAATTTGCATTTATTTTGTTATTTGCAATATTGTGAATTTCCCTGGGAACACTTCCATTACTACAGAAGACCATAGGAGGCAATGCCGACAGGGCTCTCCACATCAGCCAGCTGCACAGGAAGTTAGACTGCAATGTGGTATTCCTATAAGTTGGTAGTATATGATAATTTACTATTTAAAAGAGAAATTTGCATTTATTTTGTTATTTGCAATATTGTGAATTTCCCTGGGAACACTTCCATTACTACAGATGACCATAGGAGACAATGCCGACAGGGCTCTCCACAGCAGCTAGTTGCACAGGAAGTTAGTCTGCAATGTGGTATTCCTATAAATTGGTAGTATATGATAATTTACTATTTAAAAGAGAAATTTGCATTTACTTTGTTATTTGCAATATTGTGAATTTCCCTGGGAACACTTCCATTACTACAGAAGTCCATAGGAGACAATGCCGACAGGGCTCTCCACATCAGCCAGCTGCACAGGAAGTTAGACTGCAATGTGGTATTCCTATAAATTGGTAGTATATGATAATTTACTATTTAAAAGAGAAATTTGAATTATTTTGTTATTTGCAATATTGTGAATTTCCCTGGGAACACTTCCATTACTACAGAAGACCATAGGAGACAATGCCGACAGGGCTCTCCACAGCAGCCAGTTGCACAGGAAGTTGGTCTGCAATGTGGTATTCCTATAAATTGGTAGTATATGATAATTTACTATTTAAAAGAGAAATTTGCATTTATTTTGTTATTTGCAATATTGTGAATTTCCCTGGGAACACTTCCATTACTACAGAAGACCATAGGAGACAATGCCGACAGGGCTCTCCACATCAGCCAGCTGCACAGGAAGTTAGACTGCAATGTGGTATTCCTATAAATTGGTAGTATATGATAATTTACTATTTAAAAGAGAAATTTGCATTTATTTTGTTATTTGCAATATTGTGAATTTCCCTGGGAACACTTCCATTACTACAGAAGACCATTGGAGACAGAGCCAACAGGGCTCTCCACATCAGCCAGCTGCACAGGAAGTTAGACTGCAATGTGGTATTCCTATAAATTGGTAGTATATGATAATTTACTATTTAAAAGAGAAATTTGCATTTATTTTGTTATTTGCAATATTGTGAATTTCCCTGGGAACACTTCCATTACTACAGAAGACCATAGGAGACAATGCCGACAGGGCTCTCCACAGCGGCCAGTTGCACAGGAAGATAGTCTGCAATGTGGTATTCCTATAAATTGGTAGTATATGACAATTTACTATTTAAAAGAGAAATTTGCATTTATTTTGTTATTTGCAATATTGTGAATTTCCCTGGGAACACTTCCATTACTACAGAAGTCCATAGGAGCCAATGCCGACAGGGCTCTCCACATCAGCCAGCTGCACAGGAAGTTAGACTGCAATGTGGTATTCCTATAAATTGGTCGAATATGATAATTTACTATTTAAAAGAGAAATTTGCATTTATTTTGTTATTTGCAATATTGTGAATTTCCATGGGAACAATTCCATTACTACAGAAGACCATAGGAGACAATGCCGACAGGGCTCTCCACAGCAGATAGTTGCACAGGAAGTTAGTCTGCAATGTGGTATTCCTATAAATTGGTAGTATATGATAATTTACTATTTAAAAGAGAAATTTGCATTTATTTTGTTATTTGCAATATTGTGAATTTCCCTGGGAACACTTCCATTACTACAGAAGACCATAGGAGACAATGCCGACAGGGCTCTCCACATCAGCCAGCTGCACAGGAAGTTAGACTGCAATGTGGTATTCCAATAAATTTGTAGTATATGATAATTTACTATTTAAAAGAGAAATTTGCATTTATTTTGTTGTTTGCAATATTGTGAATTTCCCTGGGAACACTTCCATTACTACAGAAGACCATAGGAGACAATGCCGACAGGGCTCTCCACATCAGCCAGCTGCACAGGTAGTTAGACTGCAATGTGGTATTCCTATAAATTGGTAGTATATGATAATTTACTATTTAAAAGAGAAATTTGCATTTATTTTGTTATTTGCAATATTGTGAATTTCCCTGGGAACACTTCCATTACTACAGAAGACCATAGGAGACAATGCCGACAGGGCTCTCCACATCAGCCAGCTGCACAGGAAGTTAGACTGCAATGTGGTATTCCTATAAATTGGTAGTATATGATAATTTACTATTTAAAAGAGAAATTTGCATTTATTTTGTTATTTGCAATATTGTGAATTTCCCTGGGAACACTTCCATTACTACAGGAGACCATAGGAGACAATGCCGACAGGGCTCTCCACAGCGGCCAGTTGCACAGGAAGTTAGTCTGCAATGTGGTATTCCTATAAATTGGTAGTATATGATAATTTACTATTTAAAAGAGAAATTTGCATTTATTTTGTTATTTGCAATATTGTGAATTTCCCTGGGAACACTTCCATTACTACAGAAGACCATAGGAGCCAATGCCGACAGGGCTCTCCACATCAGCCAGCTGCACAGGAAGTTAGACTGCAATGTGGTATTCCTATAAATTGGTAGTATATGATAATTTACTATTTAAAAGAGAAATTTGCATTTATTTTGTTATTTGCAATATTGTGAATTTCCCTGGGAACACTTCCATTACTACAGAAGACCATAGGAGACAATGCCGACAGGGCTCTCCACAGCAGCTAGTTGCACAGGAAGTTAGTCTGCAATGTGGTATTCCTATAAATTGGTAGTATATGATAATTTACTATTTAAAAGAGAAATTTGCATTTATTTTGTTATTTGCAATATTGTGAATTTCCCTGGGAACACTTCCATTACTACAGAAGACCATAGGAGACAATGCCGACAGGGCTCTCCACATCAGCCAGCTGCACAGGAAGTTAGACTGCAATGTGGTATTCCTATAAATTGGTAGTATATGATAATTTACTATTTAAAAGAGAAATTTGCATTTATTTTGTTATTTGCAATATTGTGAATTTCCCTGGGAACACTTCCATTACTACAGAAGACCATAGGAGACAATGCCGTCAGGGCTCTCCACATCAGCCAGATGCACAGGAAGTTAGACTGCAATGTGGTATTCCAATAAATTGGTAGTATATGATAATTTACTATTTAAAAGAGAAATTTGCATTTATTTTGTTGTTTGCAATATTGTGAATTTCCCTGGGAACACTTCCATTACTACAGAAGACCATAGCAGACAATGCCGACAGGGCTCTCCACAGCAGCCAGTTGCACAGGAAGTTAGTCTGCAATGTGGTATTCCTATAAATTGGTAGTATATGATAAATTACTATTTAAAAGAGAAATTTGCATTTATTTTGTTATTTGCAATATTGTGAATTTCCCTGGGAACACTTCCATTACTACAGAAGACCATAGGAGACAATGCCGACAGGGCTCTCCACATCAGCCAGCTGCACAGGTAGTTAGACTGCAATGTGGTATTCCTATAAATTGGTAGTATATGATAATTTACTATTTAAAAGAGAAATTTGAATCATTTTGTTATTTGCAATGTTGTGAATTTCCCTGGGAACACTTCCATTACTACAGAAGACCATAGGAGACAATGCCGACAGGGCTCTCCACATCAGCCAGCTGCACAGGAAGTTAGACTGCAATGTGGTATTCCTATAAATTGGTAGTATATGATAATTTACTATTTAAAAGAGAAATTTGCATTTATTTTGTTATTTGCAATATTGTGAATTTCCCTGGGAACACTTCCATTACTACAGAAGACCATAGGAGACAATGCCGACAGGGCTCTCCACATCAGCCAGCTGCACAGGAAGTTAGACTGCAATGTGGTTTTCCTATAAATTGGTAGTATATGATAATTTACTATTTAAAAGAGAAATTTGCATTTATTTTGTTATTTGCAATATTGTGAATTTCCCTGGGAACACTTCCATTACTACAGAAGACCATAGGAGACAATGCCGACAGGGCGCTCCACATCAGCCAACTGCACAGGAAGTTAGACTGCAATGTGGTATTCCTATAAATTGGTAGAATATGATAATTTACTATTTAAAAGAGAAATTTGCATTTATTTTGTTATTTGCAATATTGTGAATTTCCCTGGGAACACTCCCATTACTACAGAAGGCCATAGGAGACAATGCCGACAGGGCTCTCCACATCAGCCAGCTGCACATGAAGTTAGACTGCAATGTGGTATTCCTATAAATTGGTAGAATATGATAATTTACTATTTAAAAGAGAAATTTGCATTTATTTTGTTATTTGCAATATTGTGAATTTCCCTGGGAACACTTCCATTACTACAGAAGACCATAGGAGACAATGCCGACAGGGCTCTCCACAGCAGCTAGTGGCACAGGAAGTTAGTCTGCAATGTGGTATTCCTATAAATTGGTAGTATATGATAATTTACTATTTAAAAGAGAAATTTGCATTTATTTTGTTATTTGCAATATTGTGAATTTCCCTGGGAACACTGCCATTATTACAGAAGACCATAGGAGACAATGCCGACAGGGCTCTCCACATCAGCCAGCTGCACAGGAAGTTAGACTGCAATGTGGTATTCCTATAAATTGGTAGTATATGATAATTTACTATTTAAAAGAGAAATTTGCATTTATTTTGTTATTTGCAATATTGTGAATTTCCCTGGGAACACTTCCATTACTACAGAAGACCATAGGAGACAATGCCGACAGGGCTCTCCACATCAGCCAGCTGCACAGGAAGTTAGACTGCAATGTGGTATTCCTATAAATTGGTAGTATATGATAATTTACTATTTAAAAGAGAAATTTGCATTTATTTTGTTGTTTGCAATATTGTGAATTTCCCTGAGAACACTTCCATTACTACAGAAGACCATAGGAGACAATGCCGACAGGGCTCTCCACAGCAGCCAGTTGCACAGGAAGTTAGTCTGCAATGTGGTATTCCTATAAATTGGTAGTATATGATAATTTACTATTTAAAAGAGAAATTTGCATTTATTTTGTTATTTGCAATATTGTGAATTTCCCTGGGAACACTTCCATTACTACAGAAGACCATAGGAGACAATGCCGTCAGGGCTCTCCACATCAGCCAGATGCACAGGAAGTTAGACTGCAATGTGGTATTCCAATAAATTGGTAGTATATGATAATTTACTATTTAAAAGAGAAATTTGCATTTATTTTGTTGTTTGCAATATTGTGAATTTCCCTGGGAACACTTCCATTACTACAGAAGACCATAGCAGACAATGCCGACAGGGCTCTCCACAGCAGCCAGTTGCACAGGAAGTTAGTCTGCAATGTGGTATTCCTATAAATTGGTAGTATATGATAAATTACTATTTAAAAGAGAAATTTGCATTTATTTTGTTATTTGCAATATTGTGAATTTCCCTGGGAACACTTCCATTACTACAGAAGACCATAGGAGACAATGCCGACAGGGCTCTCCACATCAGCCAGCTGCACAGGTAGTTAGACTGCAATGTGGTATTCCTATAAATTGGTAGTATATGATAATTTACTATTTAAAAGAGAAATTTGAATCATTTTGTTATTTGCAATGTTGTGAATTTCCCTGGGAACACTTCCATTACTACAGAAGACCATAGGAGACAATGCCGACAGGGCTCTCCACATCAGCCAGCTGCACAGGAAGTTAGACTGCAATGTGGTATTCCTATAAATTGGTAGTATATGATAATTTACTATTTAAAAGAGAAATTTGCATTTATTTTGTTATTTGCAATATTGTGAATTTCCCTGGGAACACTTCCATTACTACAGAAGACCATAGGAGACAATGCCGACAGGGCTCTCCACATCAGCCAGCTGCACAGGAAGTTAGAATGCAATGTGGTTTTCCTATAAATTGGTAGTATATGATAATTTACTATTTAAAAGAGAAATTTGCATTTATTTTGTTATTTGCAATATTGTGAATTTCCCTGGGAACACTTCCATTAACTCAGAAGACCATAGGAGACAATGCCGACAGTGCGCTCCACATCAGCCAACTGCACAGGAAGTTAGACTGCAATGTGGTATTCCTATAAATTGGTAGAATATGATAATTTACTATTTAAAAGAGAAATTTGCATTTATTTTGTTATTTGCAATATTGTGAATTTCCCTGGGAACACTCCCATTACTACAGAAGGCCATAGGAGACAATGCCGACAGGGCTCTCCACATCAGCAAGCTGCACATGAAGTTAGACTGCAATGTGGTATTCCTATAAATTGGTAGAATATGATAATTTACTATTTAAAAGAGAAATTTGCATTTATTTTGTTATTTGCAATATTGTGAATTTCCCTGGGAACACTTCCATTACTACAGAAGACCATAGGAGACAATGCCGACAGGGCTCTCCACAGCAGCTAGTTGCACAGGAAGTTAGTCTGCAATGTGGTATTCCTATAAATTGGTAGTATATGATAATTTACTATTTAAAAGAGAAATTTGCATTTATTTTGTTATTTGCAATATTGTGAATTTCCCTGGGAACACTGCCATTATTACAGAAGACCATAGGAGACAATGCCGACAGGGCTCTCCACATCAGCCAGCTGCACAGGAAGTTAGACTGCAATGTGGTATTCCTATAAATTGGTAGTATATGATAATTTACTATTTAAAAGAGAAATTTGCATTTATTTTGTTATTTGCAATATTGTGAATTTCCCTGGGAACACTTCCATTACTACAGAAGACCATAGGAGACAATGCCGGCAGGGCTCTCCACATCAGCCAGCTGCACAGGAAGTTAGACTGCAATGTGGTATTCCTATAAATTGGTAGTATATGATAATTTACTATTTAAAAGAGAAATTTGCATTTATTTTGTTATTTGCAATAATGCGAATTTCCCTGGGAACACTTCCATTACTACAGAAGACCATAGGAGACAATGCCGTCAGGGCTCTCCACATCAGCCAGATGCACAGGAAGTTAGACTGCAATGTGGTATTCCAATAAATTGGTAGTATATGATAATTTACTATTTAAAAGAGAAATTTGCATTTATTTTGTTGTTTGCAATATTGTGAATTTCCCTGGGAACACTTCCATTACTACAGAAGACCATAGCAGACAATGCCGACAGGGCTCTCCACAGCAGCCAGTTGCACAGGAAGTTAGTCTGCAATGTGGTATTCCTATAAATTGGTAGTATATGATAATTTACTATTTAAAAGAGAAATTTGCATTTATTTTGTTATTTGCAATATTGTGAATTTCCCTGGGAACACTTCCATTACTACAGAAGACCATAGGAGACAATGCCGACAGGGCTCTCCACATCAGCCAGCTGCACAGGTAGTTAGACTGCAATGTGGTATTCCTATAAATTGGTAGTATATGATAATTTACTATTTAAAAGAGAAATTTGAATCATTTTGTTATTTGCAATGTTGTGAATTTCCCTGGGAACACTTCCATTACTACAGAAGACCATAGGAGACAATGCCGACAGGGCTCTCCACATCAGCCAGCTGCACAGGAAGTTAGACTGCAATGTGGTATTCCTATAAATTGGTAGTATATGATAATTTACTATTTAAAAGAGAAATTTGCATTTATTTTGTTATTTGCAATATTGTGAATTTCCCTGGGAACACTTCCATTACTACAGAAGACCATAGGAGACAATGCCGACAGGGCTCTCCACATCAGCCAGCTGCACAGGAAGTTAGACTGCAATGTGGTTTTCCTATAATTTGGTAGTATATGATAATTTACTATTTAAAAGAGAAATTTGCATTTATTTTGTTATTTGCAATATTGTGAATTTCCCTGGGAACACTTCCATTACTACAGAAGACCATAGGAGACAATGCCGACAGGGCGCTCCACATCAGCCAACTGCACAGGAAGTTAGACTGCAATGTGGTATTCCTAGAAATTGGTAGAATATGATAATTTACTATTTAAAAGAGAAATTTGCATTTATTTTGTTATTTGCAATATTGTGAATTTCCCTGGGAACACTTCCATTACTACAGAAGACCATAGGAGACAATGCCGACAGGGCTCTCCACAGCAGCTAGTTGCACAGGAAGTTAGTCTGCAATGTGGTATTCCTATAAATTGGTAGTATATGATAATTTACTATTTAAAAGAGAAATTTGCATTTATTTTGTTATTTGCAATATTGTGAATTTCCCTGGGAACACTGCCATTATTACAGAAGACCATAGGAGACAATGCCGACAGGGCTCTCCACATCAGCCAGCTGCACAGGAAGTTAGACTGCAATGTGGTATTCCTATAAATTGGTAGTATATGATAATTTACTATTTAAAAGAGAAATTTGCATTTATTTTGTTATTTGCAATATTGTGAATTTCCCTGGGAACACTTCCATTACTACAGAAGACCATAGGAGACAATGCCGGCAGGGCTCTCCACATCAGCCAGCTGCACAGGAAGTTAGACTGCAATGTGGTATTCCTATAAATTGGTAGTATATGATAATTTACTATTTAAAAGAGAAATTTGCATTTATTTTGTTATTTGCAATAATGCGAATTTCCCTGGGAACACTTCCATTACTACAGAAGACCATAGGAGACAATGCCGTCAGGGCTCTCCACATCAGCCAGATGCACAGGAAGTTAGACTGCAATGTGGTATTCCAATAAATTGGTAGTATATGATAATTTACTATTTAAAAGAGAAATTTGCATTTATTTTGTTGTTTGCAATATTGTGAATTTCCCTGGGAACACTTCCATTACTACAGAAGACCATAGCAGACAATGCCGACAGGGCTCTCCACAGCAGCCAGTTGCACAGGAAGTTAGTCTGCAATGTGGTATTCCTATAAATTGGTAGTATATGATAATTTACTATTTAAAAGAGAAATTTGCATTTATTTTGTTATTTGCAATATTGTGAATTTCCCTGGGAACACTTCCATTACTACAGAAGACCATAGGAGACAATGCCGACAGGGCTCTCCACATCAGCCAGCTGCACAGGTAGTTAGACTGCAATGTGGTATTCCTATAAATTGGTAGTATATGATAATTTACTATTTAAAAGAGAAATTTGAATCATTTTGTTATTTGCAATGTTGTGAATTTCCCTGGGAACACTTCCATTACTACAGAAGACCATAGGAGACAATGCCGACAGGGCTCTCCACATCAGCCAGCTGCACAGGAAGTTAGACTGCAATGTGGTATTCCTATAAATTGGTAGTATATGATAATTTACTATTTAAAAGAGAAATTTGCATTTATTTTGTTATTTGCAATATTGTGAATTTCCCTGGGAACACTTCCATTACTACAGAAGACCATAGGAGACAATGCCGACAGGGCTCTCCACATCAGCCAGCTGCACAGGAAGTTAGACTGCAATGTGGTTTTCCTATAATTTGGTAGTATATGATAATTTACTATTTAAAAGAGAAATTTGCATTTATTTTGTTATTTGCAATATTGTGAATTTCCCTGGGAACACTTCCATTACTACAGAAGACCATAGGAGACAATGCCGACAGGGCGCTCCACATCAGCCAACTGCACAGGAAGTTAGACTGCAATGTGGTATTCCTAGAAATTGGTAGAATATGATAATTTACTATTTAAAAGAGAAATTTGCATTTATTTTGTTATTTGCAATATTGTGAATTTCCCTGGGAACACTCCCATTACTACAGAAGGCCATAGGAGACAATGCCGACAGGGCTCTCCACATCAGCCAGCTGCACATGAAGTTAGACTGCAATGTGGTATTCCTATAAATTGGTAGAATATGATAATTTACTATTTAAAAGAGAAATTTGCATTTATTTTGTTATTTGCAATATTGTGAATTTCCCTGGGAACACTTCCATTACTACAGAAGACCATAGGAGACAATGCCGACAGGGCTCTCCACAGCAGCTAGTTGCACAGGAAGTAAGTCTGCAATGTGGTATTCCTATAAATTGGTAGTATATGATAATTTACTATTTAAAAGAGAAATTTGCATTTATTTTGTTATTTGCAATATTGTGAATTTCCCTGGGAACACTGCCATTACTACAGAAGACCATAGGAGACAATGCCGACAGGGCTCTCCACAGCAGCCAGTTGCACAGGAAGTTAGTCTGCAATGTGGTATTCCTATAAATTGGTAGTATATGATAATTTACTATTTAAAAGAGAAATTTGCATTTATTTTGTTTTTTGCAATATTGTGAATTTCCCTGGGAACACTTCCATTACTACAGAAGACCATAGGAGACAATGCCGACAGGGCTCTCAGCAGCAGCCAGTTGCACAGGAAGTTAGTCTGCAATGTGGTATTCCTATAAATTGGTAGTATATGATAATTTACTATTTAAAAGAGAAATTTGCATTTATTTTGTTATTTGCAATATTGTGAATTTCCCTGGGAACACTTCCAATCCTACAGAAGACCATAGGAGACAATGCCGACAGGGCTCTCCACATCAGCCAGCTGCACAGGTAGTTAGACTGCAATGTGGTATTCCTATAAATTGGTAGTATATGATAATTTACTATTTAAAAGAGAAATTTGCATTTATTTTGTTATTTGCAATATTGTGAATTTCCCTGGGAACACTTCCATTACTACAGAAGACCATAGGAGACAATGCCGACCGGGCTCTCCACATCAGCCAGCTGCACAGGAAGTTAGACTGCAATGTGGTATTCCTATAAATTGGTAGTATATGATAATTTACTATTTAAAAGAGAAATTTGCATTTATTTTGTTATTTGCAATATTGTGAATTTCCCTGGGAACACTTCCATTACTACAGAAGACAATTGGAGACAGAGCCAACAGGGCTCTCCACATCAGCCAGCTGCACAGGAAGTTAGGCTGCAATGTGGTATTCCTATAAATTGGTAGTATATGATAATTTACTATTTAAAAGAGAAATTTGCATTTATTTTGTTATTTGCAATATTGTGAATTTCCCTGGGAACACTTCCATTACTACAGAAGACCATAGGAGACAATGCCGACAGGGCTCTCCACAGCAGCCAGTTGCACAGGAAGTTAGACTGCAATGTGGTATTCCTATAAATAGGTAGTATATGATAATTTACTATTTAAAAGAGAAATTTGCATTTATTTTGTTATTTGCAATATTGTGAATTTCCCTGGGAACACTTCCATTACTACAGAAGACCATTGGAGGCAGAGCCAACAGGGCTCTCCACATCAGCCAGCTGCACAGGAAGTTAGACTGCAATGTGGTATTCCTATAAATTGGTAGTATATGATAATTTACTATTTAAAAGAGAAATTTGCATTTATTTTGTTATTTGCAATATTGTGAATTTCCCTGGGAACACTTCCATTACTACAGAAGACCATAGGAGACAATGCCGACTGGGCTCTCCACAGCAGCCAGTTGCACAGGAAGTTAGTCTGCAATGTTGTATTCCTATAAATTGGTAGTATATGATAATTTACTATTTAAAAGAGAAATTTGCATTTATTTTGTTATTTGCAATATTGTGAATTTCCCTGGGAACACTTCCATTACTACAGAAGACCATAGGAGACAATGCCGACAGGGCTCTCCACAGCAGCTAGTTGCACAGGAAGTTAGTCTGCAATGTGGTATTCCTATAAATTGGTAGTATATGATAATTTACTATTTAAAAGAGAAATTTGCATTTATTTTGTTATTTGCAATATTGTGAATTTCCCTGGGAACACTTCCATTACTACAGAAGACCATAGGAGACAATGCCGACAGGGCTCTCCACAGCAGCCAGTTGCACAGGTAGTTAGACTGCAATGTGGTATTCCTATAAATTGGTAGTATATGATAATTTACTATTTGAAAGAGAAATTTGCATTTATTTTGTTATTTGCAATATTGTGAATTTCCCTGGGAACACTTCCATTACTACAGAAGACCATTGGAGACAGAGCCAACAGGGCTCTCCACATCAGCCAGCTGCACAGGAAGTTAGACTGCAATGTGGTATTCCTATAAATTGGTAGTATATGATAATTTACTATTTAAAAGAGAAATTTGAATCATTTTGTTATTTGCAATGTCGTGAATTTCCCTGGGAACACTTCCATTACTACAGAAGACCATAGGAGACAATGCCGACAGGGCTCTCCACAGCAGCCAGTTGCACAGGAAGTTAGTCTGCAATGTGGTATTCCTATAAATTGGTAGTATATGATAATTTACTATTTAAAAGAGAAATTTGCATTCATTTTGTTATTTGCAATATTGTGAATTTCCCTGGGAACACTTCCATTACTACAGAAGACCATAGGAGACAATGCCGACAGGGCTCTCCACATCAGCCAGCTGCACAGGTAGTTAGACTGCAATGTGGTATTCCTATAAATTGGTAGTATGTGATAATTTACTATTTAAAAGAGAAATTTGCATTTATTTTGTTATTTGCAATATTGTGAATTTCCCTGGGAACACTTCCATTACTACAGAAGACCATAGGAGACAATGCCGACAGGGCTCTCCACATCAGCCAGCTGCACAGGAAGTTAGACTGCAATGTGGTATTCCTATAAATTGGTAGTATATGATAATTTACTATTTAAAAGAGAAATTTGCATTTATTTTGTTATTTGCAATATTGTGAATTTCCCTGGGAACACTTCCATTACTACAGAAGACCATTGGAGACAGAGCCAACAGGGCTCTCCACATCAGCCAGCTGCACAGGAAGTTAGACTGCAATGTGGTATTCTTATAAATAGGTAGTATATGATAATTTACTATTTAAAAGAGAAATTTGCATTTATTTTGTTATTTGCAATATTGTGAATTTCCCTGGGAACACTTCCATTACTACAGAAGACCATTGGAGACAGAGCCAACAGGGCTCTCCACATCAGCCAGCTGCACAGGAAGTTAGACTGCAATGTGGTATTCTTATAAATAGGTAGTATATGATAATTTACTATTTAGAAGGAAATTTGCATTTATTTTGTTATTTGCAATATTGTGAATTTCCCTGGGAACACTTCCATTACTACAGAAGACCATAGGAGACAATGCCGACAGGGCTCTCCACAGCAGCCAGTTGCACAGGAAGTTAGTCTGCAATGTGGTATTCCTATAAATTGGTAGTATATGATAATTTACTATTTAAAAGAGAAATTTGCATTTATTTTGTTATTTGCAATATTGTGAATTTCCCTGGGAACACTTCCATTACTACAGAAGACCATAGGAGACAATGCCGACAGGGCTCTCCACAGCAGCTAGTTGCACAGGAAGTAAGTCTGCAATGTGGTATTCCTATAAATTGGTAGTATATGATAATTTACTATTTAAAAGAGAAATTTGCATTTATTTTGTTATTTGCAATATTGTGAATTTCCCTGGGAACACTGCCATTACTACAGAAGACCATAGGAGACAATGCCGACAGGGCTCTCCACAGCAGCCAGTTGCACAGGAAGTTAGTCTGCAATGTGGTATTCCTATAAATTGGTAGTATATGATAATTTACTATTTAAAAGAGAAATTTGCATTTATTTTGTTTTTTGCAATATTGTGAATTTCCCTGGGAACACTTCCATTACTACAGAAGACCATAGGAGACAATGCCGACAGGGCTCTCAGCAGCAGCCAGTTGCACAGGAAGTTAGTCTGCAATGTGGTATTCCTATAAATTGGTAGTATATGATAATTTACTATTTAAAAGAGAAATTTGCATTTATTTTGTTATTTGCAATATTGTGAATTTCCCTGGGAACACTTCCAATCCTACAGAAGACCATAGGAGACAATGCCGACAGGGCTCTCCACATCAGCCAGCTGCACAGGTAGTTAGACTGCAATGTGGTATTCCTATAAATTGGTAGTATATGATAATTTACTATTTAAAAGAGAAATTTGCATTTATTTTGTTATTTGCAATATTGTGAATTTCCCTGGGAACACTTCCATTACTACAGAAGACCATAGGAGACAATGCCGACCGGGCTCTCCACATCAGCCAGCTGCACAGGAAGTTAGACTGCAATGTGGTATTCCTATAAATTGGTAGTATATGATAATTTACTATTTAAAAGAGAAATTTGCATTTATTTTGTTATTTGCAATATTGTGAATTTCCCTGGGAACACTTCCATTACTACAGAAGACAATTGGAGACAGAGCCAACAGGGCTCTCCACATCAGCCAGCTGCACAGGAAGTTAGGCTGCAATGTGGTATTCCTATAAATTGGTAGTATATGATAATTTACTATTTAAAAGAGAAATTTGCATTTATTTTGTTATTTGCAATATTGTGAATTTCCCTGGGAACACTTCCATTACTACAGAAGACCATAGGAGACAATGCCGACAGGGCTCTCCACAGCAGCCAGTTGCACAGGAAGTTAGACTGCAATGTGGTATTCCTATAAATAGGTAGTATATGATAATTTACTATTTAAAAGAGAAATTTGCATTTATTTTGTTATTTGCAATATTGTGAATTTCCCTGGGAACACTTCCATTACTACAGAAGACCATTGGAGGCAGAGCCAACAGGGCTCTCCACATCAGCTAGCTGCACAGGAAGTTAGACTGCAATGTGGTATTCCTATAAATTGGTAGTATATGATAATTTACTATTTAAAAGAGAAATTTGCATTTATTTTGTTATTTGCAATATTGTGAATTTCCCTGGGAACACTTCCATTACTACAGAAGACCATAGGAGACAATGCCGACTGGGCTCTCCACAGCAGCCAGTTGCACAGGAAGTTAGTCTGCAATGTTGTATTCCTATAAATTGGTAGTATATGATAATTTACTATTTAAAAGAGAAATTTGCATTTATTTTGTTATTTGCAATATTGTGAATTTCCCTGGGAACACTTCCATTACTACAGAAGACCATAGGAGACAATGCCGACAGGGCTCTCCACAGCAGCTAGTTGCACAGGAAGTTAGTCTGCAATGTGGTATTCCTATAAATTGGTAGTATATGATAATTTACTATTTAAAAGAGAAATTTGCATTTATTTTGTTATTTGCAATATTGTGAATTTCCCTGGGAACACTTCCATTACTACAGAAGACCATAGGAGACAATGCCGACAGGGCTCTCCACAGCAGCCAGTTGCACAGGTAGTTAGACTGCAATGTGGTATTCCTATAAATTGGTAGTATATGATAATTTACTATTTGAAAGAGAAATTTGCATTTATTTTGTTATTTGCAATATTGTGAATTTCCCTGGGAACACTTCCATTACTACAGAAGACCATTGGAGACAGAGCCAACAGGGCTCTCCACATCAGCCAGCTGCACAGGAAGTTAGACTGCAATGTGGTATTCCTATAAATTGGTAGTATATGATAATTTACTATTTAAAAGAGAAATTTGAATCATTTTGTTATTTGCAATGTCGTGAATTTCCCTGGGAACACTTCCATTACTACAGAAGACCATAGGAGACAATGCCGACAGGGCTCTCCACAGCAGCCAGTTGCACAGGAAGTTAGTCTGCAATGTGGTATTCCTATAAATTGGTAGTATATGATAATTTACTATTTAAAAGAGAAATTTGCATTCATTTTGTTATTTGCAATATTGTGAATTTCCCTGGGAACACTTCCATTACTACAGAAGACCATAGGAGACAATGCCGACAGGGCTCTCCACATCAGCCAGCTGCACAGGTAGTTAGACTGCAATGTGGTATTCCTATAAATTGGTAGTATGTGATAATTTACTATTTAAAAGAGAAATTTTCATTTATTTTGTTATTTGCAATATTGTGAATTTCCCTGGGAACACTTCCATTACTACAGAAGACCATAGGAGACAATGCCGACAGGGCTCTCCACATCAGCCAGCTGCACAGGAAGTTAGACTGCAATGTGGTATTCCTATAAATTGGTAGTATATGATAATTTACTATTTAAAAGAGAAATTTGCATTTATTTTGTTATTTGCAATATTGTGAATTTCCCTGGGAACACTTCCATTACTACAGAAGACCATTGGAGACAGAGCCAACAGGGCTCTCCACATCAGCCAGCTGCACAGGAAGTTAGACTGCAATGTGGTATTCTTATAAATAGGTAGTATATGATAATTTACTATTTAAAAGAGAAATTTGCATTTATTTTGTTATTTGCAATATTGTGAATTTCCCTGGGAACACTTCCATTACTACAGAAGACCATTGGAGACAGAGCCAACAGGGCTCTCCACATCAGCCAGCTGCACAGGAAGTTAGACTGCAATGTGGTATTCTTATAAATAGGTAGTATATGATAATTTACTATTTAGAAGGAAATTTGCATTTATTTTGTTATTTGCAATATTGTGAATTTCCCTGGGAACACTTCCATTACTACAGAAGACCATAGGAGACAATGCCGACAGGGCTCTCCACAGCAGCCAGTTGCACAGGAAGTTAGTCTGCAATGTGGTATAACTATAAATTGGTAGTATATGATAATTTACTATTTAAAAGAGAAATTTGCATTTATTTTGTTATTTGCAATATTGTGAATTTCCCTGGGAACACTTCCATTACTACAGAAGACCATAGGAGACAATGCCGACAGGGCTCTCCACATCAGCCAGCTGCACAGGAAGTTAGACTGCAATGTGGTATTCCTATAAATTGGTAGTATATGATAATTTACTATTTAAAAGAGAAATTTGCATTTATTTTGTTATTTGCAATATTGTGAATTTCCCTGGGAACACTTCCATTACTACAGAAGACCATAGGAGACAATGCCGACAGGGCTCTCCACATCAGCCAGCTGCACAGGAAGTTAGACTGCAATGTGGTATTCCTATAAATTGGTAGTATATGATAATTTACTATTTAAAAGAGAAATTTGCATTTATTTTGTTATTTGCAATATTGTGAATTTCCCTGGGAACACTTCCATTACTACAGAAGACCATAGGAGACAATGCCGACAGGGCTCTCCACATCAGCCAGCTGCACAGGAAGTTAGACTGCAATGTGGTATTCCTATAAATTGGTAGTATATGATAATTTACTATTTAAAAGAGAAATTTGCATTTATTTTGTTATTTGCAATATTGTGAATTTCCCTGGGAACACTTCCATTACTACAGAAGACCATAGGAGACAATGCCGACAGGGCTCTCCACATCAGCCAGCTGCACAGGAAGTTAGACTGCAATGTGGTATTCCTATAAATTGGTAGTATATGATAATTTACTATTTAAAAGAGAAATTTGCATTTATTTTGTTATTTGCAATATTGTGAATTTCCCTGGGAACACATCCATTACTACAGAAGACCATTGGAGACAGAGCCAACAGGGCTCTCCACATCAGCCAGCTGCACAGGAAGTTAGACTGCAATGTGGTATTCTTATAAATAGGTAGTATATGATAATTTACTATTTAGAAGGAAATTTGCATTTATTTTGTTATTTGCAATATTGTGAATTTCCCTGGGAACACTTCCATTACTACAGAAGACCATAGGAGACAATGCCGACAGGGCTCTCCACAGCAGCCAGTTGCACAGGAAGTTAGTCTGCAATGTGGTATAACTATAAATTGGTAGTATATGATAATTTACTATTTAAAAGAGAAATTTGCATTTATTTTGTTATTTGCAATATTGTGAATTTCCCTGGGAACACTTCCATTACTACAGAAGACCATAGGAGACAATGCCGACAGGGCTCTCCACATCAGCCAGCTGCACAGGAAGTTAGACTGCAATGTGGTATTCCTATAAATTGGTAGTATATGATAATTTACTATTTAAAAGAGAAATTTGCATTTATTTTGTTATTTGCAATATTGTGAATTTCCCTGGGAACACTTCCATTACTACAGAAGACCATAGGAGACAATGCCGACAGGGCTCTCCACATCAGCCAGCTGCACAGGAAGTTAGACTGCAATGTGGTATTCCTATAAATTGGTAGTATATGATAATTTACTATTTAAAAGAGAAATTTGCATTTATTTTGTTATTTGCAATATTGTGAATTTCCCTGGGAACACTTCCATTACTACAGAAGACCATAGGAGACAATGCCGACAGGGCTCTCCACATCAGCCAGCTGCACAGGAAGTTAGACTGCAATGTGGTATTCCTATAAATTGGTAGTATATGATAATTTACTATTTAAAAGAGAAATTTGCATTTATTTTGTTATTTGCAATATTGTGAATTTCCCTGGGAACACTTCCATTACTACAGAAGACCATAGGAGACAATGCCGACAGGGCTCTCCACATCAGCCAGCTGCACAGGAAGTTAGTCTGCAATGTGGTATTCCTATAAATAGGTAGTATATGATAATTTACTATTTAAAAGAGAAATTTGCATTTATTTTGTTATTTGCAATATTGTGAATTTCCCTGGGAACACTTCCATTACTACAGAAGACCATAGGAGACAATGCCGACAGGGCTCTCCACAGCAGCCAGTTGCACAGGAAGTTAGTCTGCAATGTGGTATAACTATAAATTGGTAGTATATGATAATTTACTATTTAAAAGAGAAATTTGCATTTATTTTGTTATTTGCAATATTGTGAATTTCCCTGGGAACACTTCCATTACTACAGAAGACCATAGGAGACAATGCCGACAGGGCTCTCCACATCAGCCAGCTGCACAGGAAGTTAGACTGCAATGTGGTATTCCTATAAATTGGTAGTATGTGATAATTTACTATTTAAAAGAGAAATTTGCATTTATTTTGTTATTTGCAATATTGTGAATTTCCCTGGGAACACTTCCATTACTACAGAAGACCATAGGAGACAATGCCGACAGGGCTCTCCACATCAGCCAGCTGCACAGGAAGTTAGACTGCAATGTGGTATTCCTATAAATTGGTAGTATATGATAATTTACTATTTAAAAGAGAAATTTGCATTTATTTTGTTATTTGCAATATTGTGAATTTCCCTGGGAACACTTCCATTACTACAGAAGACCATAGGAGACAATGCCGACAGGGCTCTCCACATCAGCCAGCTGCACAGGAAGTTAGACTGCAATGTGGTATTCCTATAAATTGGTAGTATATGATAATTTACTATTTAAAAGAGAAATTTGCATTTATTTTGTTATTTGCAATATTGTGAATTTCCCTGGGAACACTTCCATTACTACAGAAGACCATAGGAGACAATGCCGACAGGGCTCTCCACATCAGCCAGCTGCACAGGAAGTTAGACTGCAATGTGGTATTCCTATAAATTGGTAGTATATGATAATTTACTATTTAAAAGAGAAATTTGCATTTATTTTGTTATTTGCAATATTGTGAATTTCCCTGGGAACACTTCCATTACTACAGAAGACCATAGGAGACAATGCCGACAGGGCTCTCCACATCAGCCAGCTGCACAGGAAGTTAGACTGCAATGTGGTATTCCTATAAATTGGTAGTATATGATAATTTACTATTTAAAAGAGAAATTTGCATTTATTTTGTTATTTGCAATATTGTGAATTTCCCTGGGAACACTTCCATTACTACAGAAGACCATAGGAGACAATGCCGACAGGGCTCTCCACATCAGCCAGCTGCACAGGAAGTTAGACTGCAATGTGGTATTCCTATAAATTGGTAGTATATGATAATTTACTATTTAAAAGAGAAATTTGCATTTATTTTGTTATTTGCAATATTGTGAATTTCCCTGGGAACACTTCCATTACTACAGAAGACCATAGGAGACAATGCCGACAGGGCTCTCCACATCAGCCAGCTGCACAGGAAGTTAGACTGCAATGTGGTATTCCTATAAATTGGTAGTATATGATAATTTACTATTTAAAAGAGAAATTTGCATTTATTTTGTTATTTGCAATATTGTGAATTTCCCTGGGAACACTTCCATTACTACAGAAGACCATAGGAGACAATGCCGACAGGGCTCTCCACATCAGCCAGCTGCACAGGAAGTTAGACTGCAATGTGGTATTCCTATAAATTGGTAGTATATGATAATTTACTATTTAAAAGAGAAATTTGCATTTATTTTGTTATTTGCAATATTGTGAATTTCCCTGGGAACACTTCCATTACTACAGAAGACCATAGGAGACAATGCCGACAGGGCTCTCCACAGCAGCCAGTTGCACAGGAAGTTAGTCTGCAATGTGGTATAACTATAAATTGGTAGTATATGATAATTTACTATTTAAAAGAGAAATTTGCATTTATTTTGTTATTTGCAATATTGTGAATTTCCCTGGGAACACTTCCATTACTACAGAAGACCATAGGAGACAATGCCGACAGGGCTCTCCACAGCAGCCAGTTGCACAGGAAGTTAGTCTGCAATGTGGTATAACTATAAATTGGTAGTATATGATAATTTACTATTTAAAAGAGAAATTTGCATTTATTTTGTTATTTGCAATATTGTGAATTTCCCTGGGAACACTTCCATTACTACAGAAGACCATAGGAGACAATGCCGACAGGGCTCTCCACATCAGCCAGCTGCACAGGAAGTTAGTCTGCAATGTGGTATTCCTATAAATAGGTAGTATATGATAATTTACTATTTAAAAGAGAAATTTGCATTTATTTTGTTATTTGCAATATTGTGAATTTCCCTGGGAACACTTCCATTACTACAGAAGACCATAGGAGACAATGCCGACAGGGCTCTCCACAGCAGCCAGTTGCACAGGAAGTTAGTCTGCAATGTGGTATAACTATAAATTGGTAGTATATGATAATTTACTATTTAAAAGAGAAATTTGCATTTATTTTGTTATTTGCAATATTGTGAATTTCCCTGGGAACACTTCCATTACTACAGAAGACCATAGGAGACAATGCCGACAGGGCTCTCCACATCAGCCAGCTGCACAGGAAGTTAGACTGCAATGTGGTATTCCTATAAATTGGTAGTATGTGATAATTTACTATTTAAAAGAGAAATTTGCATTTATTTTGTTATTTGCAATATTGTGAATTTCCCTGGGAACACTTCCATTACTACAGAAGACCATAGGAGACAATGCCGACAGGGCTCTCCACATCAGCCAGCTGCACAGGAAGTTAGACTGCAATGTGGTATTCCTATAAATTGGTAGTATGTGATAATTTACTATTTAAAAGAGAAATTTGCATTTATTTTGTTATTTGCAATATTGTGAATTTCCCTGGGAACACTTCCATTACTACAGAAGACCATAGGAGACAATGCCGACAGGGCTCTCCACATCAGCCAGCTGCACAGGAAGTTAGACTGCAATGTGGTATTCCTATAAATTGGTAGTATGTGATAATTTACTATTTAAAAGAGAAATTTGCATTTATTTTGTTATTTGCAATATTGTGAATTTCCCTGGGAACACTTCCATTACTACAGAAGACCATAGGAGACAATGCCGACAGGGCTCTCCACATCAGCCAGCTGCACAGGAAGTTAGACTGCAATGTGGTATTCCTATAAATTGGTAGTATGTGATAATTTACTATTTAAAAGAGAAATTTGCATTTATTTTGTTATTTGCAATATTGTGAATTTCCCTGGGAACACTTCCATTACTACAGAAGACCATAGGAGACAATGCCGACAGGGCTCTCCACATCAGCCAGCTGCACAGGAAGTTAGACTGCAATGTGGTATTCCTATAAATTGGTAGTATGTGATAATTTACTATTTAAAAGAGAAATTTGCATTTATTTTGTTATTTGCAATATTGTGAATTTCCCTGGGAACACTTCCATTACTACAGAAGACCATAGGAGACAATGCCGACAGGGCTCTCCACATCAGCCAGCTGCACAGGAAGTTAGACTGCAATGTGGTATTCCTATAAATTGGTAGTATGTGATAATTTACTATTTAAAAGAGAAATTTGCATTTATTTTGTTATTTGCAATATTGTGAATTTCCCTGGGAACACTTCCATTACTACAGAAGACCATAGGAGACAATGCCGACAGGGCTCTCCACATCAGCCAGCTGCACAGGAAGTTAGACTGCAATGTGGTATTCCTATAAATTGGTAGTATGTGATAATTTACTATTTAAAAGAGAAATTTGCATTTATTTTGTTATTTGCAATATTGTGAATTTCCCTGGGAACACTTCCATTACTACAGAAGACCATAGGAGACAATGCCGACAGGGCTCTCCACATCAGCCAGCTGCACAGGAAGTTAGACTGCAATGTGGTATTCCTATAAATTGGTAGTATGTGATAATTTACTATTTAAAAGAGAAATTTGCATTTATTTTGTTATTTGCAATATTGTGAATTTCCCTGGGAACACTTCCATTACTACAGAAGACCATAGGAGACAATGCCGACAGGGCTCTCCACATCAGCCAGCTGCACAGGAAGTTAGACTGCAATGTGGTATTCCTATAAATTGGTAGTATGTGATAATTTACTATTTAAAAGAGAAATTTGCATTTATTTTGTTATTTGCAATATTGTGAATTTCCCTGGGAACACTTCCATTACTACAGAAGACCATAGGAGACAATGCCGACAGGGCTCTCCACATCAGCCAGCTGCACAGGAAGTTAGACTGCAATGTGGTATTCCTATAAATTGGTAGTATATGATAATTTACTATTTAAAAGAGAAATTTGCATTTATTTTGTTATTTGCAATATTGTGAATTTCCCTGGGAACACTTCCATTACTACAGAAGACCATAGGAGACAATGCCGACAGGGCTCTCCACATCAGCCAGCTGCACAGGAAGTTAGACTGCAATGTGGTATTCCTATAAATTGGTAGTATGTGATAATTTACTATTTAAAAGAGAAATTTGCATTTATTTTGTTATTTGCAATATTGTGAATTTCCCTGGGAACACTTCCATTACTACAGAAGACCATAGGAGACAATGCCGACAGGGCTCTCCACATCAGCCAGCTGCACAGGAAGTTAGACTGCAATGTGGTATTCCTATAAATTGGTAGTATATGATAATTTACTATTTAAAAGAGAAATTTGCATTTATTTTGTTATTTGCAATATTGTGAATTTCCCTGGGAACACTTCCATTACTACAGAAGACCATAGGAGACAATGCCGACAGGGCTCTCCACATCAGCCAGCTGCACAGGAAGTTAGACTGCAATGTGGTATTCCTATAAATTGGTAGTATATGATAATTTACTATTTAAAAGAGAAATTTGCATTTATTTTGTTATTTGCAATATTGTGAATTTCCCTGGGAACACTTCCATTACTACAGAAGACCATAGGAGACAATGCCGACAGGGCTCTCCACATCAGCCAGCTGCACAGGAAGTTAGACTGCAATGTGGTATTCCTATAAATTGGTAGTATATGATAATTTACTATTTAAAAGAGAAATTTGCATTTATTTTGTTATTTGCAATATTGTGAATTTCCCTGGGAACACTTCCATTACTACAGAAGACCATAGGAGACAATGCCGACAGGGCTCTCCACATCAGCCAGCTGCACAGGAAGTTAGACTGCAATGTGGTATTCCTATAAATTGGTAGTATATGATAATTTACTATTTAAAAGAGAAATTTGCATTTATTTTGTTATTTGCAATATTGTGAATTTCCCTGGGAACACTTCCATTACTACAGAAGACCATAGGAGACAATGCCGACAGGGCTCTCCACATCAGCCAGCTGCACAGGAAGTTAGACTGCAATGTGGTATTCCTATAAATTGGTAGTATATGATAATTTACTATTTAAAAGAGAAATTTGCATTTATTTTGTTATTTGCAATATTGTGAATTTCCCTGGGAACACTTCCATTACTACAGAAGACCATAGGAGACAATGCCGACAGGGCTCTCCACATCAGCCAGCTGCACAGGAAGTTAGACTGCAATGTGGTATTCCTATAAATTGGTAGTATATGATAATTTACTATTTAAAAGAGAAATTTGCATTTATTTTGTTATTTGCAATATTGTGAATTTCCCTGGGAACACTTCCATTACTACAGAAGACCATAGGAGACAATGCCGACAGGGCTCTCCACATCAGCCAGCTGCACAGGAAGTTAGACTGCAATGTGGTATTCCTATAAATTGGTAGTATATGATAATTTACTATTTAAAAGAGAAATTTGCATTTATTTTGTTATTTGCAATATTGTGAATTTCCCTGGGAACACTTCCATTACTACAGAAGACCATAGGAGACAATGCCGACAGGGCTCTCCACATCAGCCAGCTGCACAGGAAGTTAGACTGCAATGTGGTATTCCTATAAATTGGTAGTATGTGATAATTTACTATTTAAAAGAGAAATTTGCATTTATTTTGTTATTTGCAATATTGTGAATTTCCCTGGGAACACTTCCATTACTACAGAAGACCATAGGAGACAATGCCGACAGGGCTCTCCACATCAGCCAGCTGCACAGGAAGTTAGACTGCAATGTGGTATTCCTATAAATTGGTAGTATGTGATAATTTACTATTTAAAAGAGAAATTTGCATTTATTTTGTTATTTGCAATATTGTGAATTTCCCTGGGAACACTTCCATTACTACAGAAGACCATAGGAGACAATGCCGACAGGGCTCTCCACATCAGCCAGCTGCACAGGAAGTTAGACTGCAATGTGGTATTCCTATAAATTGGTAGTATGTGATAATTTACTATTTAAAAGAGAAATTTGCATTTATTTTGTTATTTGCAATATTGTGAATTTCCCTGGGAACACTTCCATTACTACAGAAGACCATAGGAGACAATGCCGACAGGGCTCTCCACATCAGCCAGCTGCACAGGAAGTTAGACTGCAATGTGGTATTCCTATAAATTGGTAGTATGTGATAATTTACTATTTAAAAGAGAAATTTGCATTTATTTTGTTATTTGCAATATTGTGAATTTCCCTGGGAACACTTCCATTACTACAGAAGACCATAGGAGACAATGCCGACAGGGCTCTCCACATCAGCCAGCTGCACAGGAAGTTAGACTGCAATGTGGTATTCCTATAAATTGGTAGTATGTGATAATTTACTATTTAAAAGAGAAATTTGCATTTATTTTGTTATTTGCAATATTGTGAATTTCCCTGGGAACACTTCCATTACTACAGAAGACCATAGGAGACAATGCCGACAGGGCTCTCCACATCAGCCAGCTGCACAGGAAGTTAGACTGCAATGTGGTATTCCTATAAATTGGTAGTATGTGATAATTTACTATTTAAAAGAGAAATTTGCATTTATTTTGTTATTTGCAATATTGTGAATTTCCCTGGGAACACTTCCATTACTACAGAAGACCATAGGAGACAATGCCGACAGGGCTCTCCACATCAGCCAGCTGCACAGGAAGTTAGACTGCAATGTGGTATTCCTATAAATTGGTAGTATATGATAATTTACTATTTAAAAGAGAAATTTGCATTTATTTTGTTATTTGCAATATTGTGAATTTCCCTGGGAACACTTCCATTACTACAGAAGACCATAGGAGACAATGCCGACAGGGCTCTCCACATCAGCCAGCTGCACAGGAAGTTAGACTGCAATGTGGTATTCCTATAAATTGGTAGTATATGATAATTTACTATTTAAAAGAGAAATTTGCATTTATTTTGTTATTTGCAATATTGTGAATTTCCCTGGGAACACTTCCATTACTACAGAAGACCATAGGAGACAATGCCGACAGGGCTCTCCACATCAGCCAGCTGCACAGGAAGTTAGACTGCAATGTGGTATTCCTATAAATTGGTAGTATGTGATAATTTACTATTTAAAAGAGAAATTTGCATTTATTTTGTTATTTGCAATATTGTGAATTTCCCTGGGAACACTTCCATTACTACAGAAGACCATAGGAGACAATGCCGACAGGGCTCTCCACATCAGCCAGCTGCACAGGAAGTTAGACTGCAATGTGGTATTCCTATAAATTGGTAGTATGTGATAATTTACTATTTAAAAGAGAAATTTGCATTTATTTTGTTATTTGCAATATTGTGAATTTCCCTGGGAACACTTCCATTACTACAGAAGACCATAGGAGACAATGCCGACAGGGCTCTCCACATCAGCCAGCTGCACAGGAAGTTAGACTGCAATGTGGTATTCCTATAAATTGGTAGTATGTGATAATTTACTATTTAAAAGAGAAATTTGCATTTATTTTGTTATTTGCAATATTGTGAATTTCCCTGGGAACACTTCCATTACTACAGAAGACCATAGGAGACAATGCCGACAGGGCTCTCCACATCAGCCAGCTGCACAGGAAGTTAGACTGCAATGTGGTATTCCTATAAATTGGTAGTATGTGATAATTTACTATTTAAAAGAGAAATTTGCATTTATTTTGTTATTTGCAATATTGTGAATTTCCCTGGGAACACTTCCATTACTACAGAAGACCATAGGAGACAATGCCGACAGGGCTCTCCACATCAGCCAGCTGCACAGGAAGTTAGACTGCAATGTGGTATAACTATAAATTGGTAGTATATGATAATTTACTATTTAAAAGAGAAATTTGCATTTATTTTGTTATTTGCAATATTGTGAATTTCCCTGGGAACACTTCCATTACTACAGAAGACCATAGGAGACAATGCCGACAGGGCTCTCCACATCAGCCAGCTGCACAGGAAGTTAGACTGCAATGTGGTATTCCTATAAATTGGTAGTATGTGATAATTTACTATTTAAAAGAGAAATTTGCATTTATTTTGTTATTTGCAATATTGTGAATTTCCCTGGGAACACTTCCATTACTACAGAAGACCATAGGAGACAATGCCGACAGGGCTCTCCACATCAGCCAGCTGCACAGGAAGTTAGACTGCAATGTGGTATTCCTATAAATTGGTAGTATGTGATAATTTACTATTTAAAAGAGAAATTTGCATTTATTTTGTTATTTGCAATATTGTGAATTTCCCTGGGAACACTTCCATTACTACAGAAGACCATAGGAGACAATGCCGACAGGGCTCTCCACATCAGCCAGCTGCACAGGAAGTTAGACTGCAATGTGGTATAACTATAAATTGGTAGTATGTGATAATTTACTATTTAAAAGAGAAATTTGCATTTATTTTGTTATTTGCAATATTGTGAATTTCCCTGGGAACACTTCCATTACTACAGAAGACCATAGGAGACAATGCCGACAGGGCTCTCCACATCAGCCAGCTGCACAGGAAGTTAGACTGCAATGTGGTATTCCTATAAATTGGTAGTATGTGATAATTTACTATTTAAAAGAGAAATTTGCATTTATTTTGTTATTTGCAATATTGTGAATTTCCCTGGGAACACTTCCATTACTACAGAAGACCATAGGAGACAATGCCGACAGGGCTCTCCACATCAGCCAGCTGCACAGGAAGTTAGACTGCAATGTGGTATTCCTATAAATTGGTAGTATGTGATAATTTACTATTTAAAAGAGAAATTTGCATTTATTTTGTTATTTGCAATATTGTGAATTTCCCTGGGAACACTTCCATTACTACAGAAGACCATAGGAGACAATGCCGACAGGGCTCTCCACATCAGCCAGCTGCACAGGAAGTTAGACTGCAATGTGGTATAACTATAAATTGGTAGTATGTGATAATTTACTATTTAAAAGAGAAATTTGCATTTATTTTGTTATTTGCAATATTGTGAATTTCCCTGGGAACACTTACATTACTACAGAAGACCATAGGAGACAATGCCGACAGGGCTCTCCACATCAGCCAGCTGCACAGGAAGTTAGACTGCAATGTGGTATTCCTATAAATTGGTAGTATGTGATAATTTACTATTTAAAAGAGAAATTTGCATTTATTTTGTTATTTGCAATATTGTGAATTTCCCTGGGAACACTTCCATTACTACAGAAGACCATAGGAGACAATGCCGACAGGGCTCTCCACATCAGCCAGCTGCACAGGAAGTTAGACTGCAATGTGGTATTCCTATAAATTGGTAGTATGTGATAATTTACTATTTAAAAGAGAAATTTGCATTTATTTTGTTATTTGCAATATTGTGAATTTCCCTGGGAACACTTCCATTACTACAGAAGACCATAGGAGACAATGCCGACAGGGCTCTCCACATCAGCCAGCTGCACAGGAAGTTAGACTGCAATGTGGTATAACTATAAATTGGTAGTATGTGATAATTTACTATTTAAAAGAGAAATTTGCATTTATTTTGTTATTTGCAATATTGTGAATTTCCCTGGGAACACTTCCATTACTACAGAAGACCATAGGAGACAATGCCGACAGGGCTCTCCACATCAGCCAGCTGCACAGGAAGTTAGACTGCAATGTGGTATTCCTATAAATTGGTAGTATGTGATAATTTACTATTTAAAAGAGAAATTTGCATTTATTTTGTTATTTGCAATATTGTGAATTTCCCTGGGAACACTTCCATTACTACAGAAGACCATAGGAGACAATGCCGACAGGGCTCTCCACA
Organism: Locusta migratoria; assembly: GCA_026315105.1. Lineage (NCBI taxonomy): Eukaryota > Metazoa > Arthropoda > Insecta > Orthoptera > Acrididae > Locusta > Locusta migratoria. Next base: position 341,197 of record JAOYRU010000469.1, on the reverse strand, counting down.
TCAGCCAGCTGCACAGGAAGTTAGACTGCAATGTGGTATAACTATAAATTGGTAGTATATGATAATTTACTATTTAAAAGAGAAATTTGCATTTATTTTGTTATTTGCAATATTGTGAATTTCCCTGGGAACACTTCCATTACTACAGAAGACCATAGGAGACAATGCTGACAGGGCTCTCCACATCAGCCAGCTGCACAGGAAGTTAGACTGCAATGTGGTATTCCTATAAATTGGTAGTATATGATAATTTACTATTTAAAAGAGAAATTTGCATTTATTTTGTTATTTGCAATATTGTGAATTTCCCTGGGAACACTTCCATTACTACAGAAGACCATAGGAGACAATGCCGACAGGGCTCTCCACATCAGCCAGCTGCACAGGAAGTTAGACTGCAATGTGGTATAACTATAAATTGGTAGTATATGATAATTTACTATTTAAAAGAGAAATTTGCATTTATTTTGTTATTTGCAATATTGTGAATTTCCCTGGGAACACTTCCATTACTACAGAAGACCATAGGAGACAATGCCGACAGGGCTCTCCACATCAGCCAGCTGCACAGGAAGTTAGACTGCAATGTGGTATTCCTATAAATTGGTAGTATGTGATAATTTACTATTTAAAAGAGAAATTTGCATTTATTTTGTTATTTGCAATATTGTGAATTTCCCTGGGAACACTCCCATTACTACAGAAGACCATAGGAGACAATGCCGACAGGGCTCTCCACATCAGCCAGCTGCACAGGAAGTTAGACTGCAATGTGGTATTCCTATAAATTGGTAGTATGTGATAATTTACTATTTAAAAGAGAAATTTGCATTTATTTTGTTATTTGCAATATTGTGAATTTCCCTGGGAACACTCCCATTACTACAGAAGACCATAGGAGACAATGCCGACAGGGCTCTCCACATCAGCCAGCTGCACAGGAAGTTAGACTGCAATGTGGTATTCCTATAAATTGGTAGTATATGATAATTTACTATTTAAAAGAGAAATTTGCATTTATTTTGTTATTTGCAATATTGTGAATTTCCCTGGGAACACTTCCATTACTACAGAAGACCATAGGAGACAATGCCGACAGGGCTCTCCACATCAGCCAGCTGCACAGGAAGTTAGACTGCAATGTGGTATAACTATAAATTGGTAGTATATGATAATTTACTATTTAAAAGAGAAATTTGCATTTATTTTGTTATTTGCAATATTGTGAATTTCCCTGGGAACACTTCCATTACTACAGAAGACCATAGGAGACAATGCCGACAGGGCTCTCCACATCAGCCAGCTGCACAGGAAGTTAGACTGCAATGTGGTATTCCTATAAATTGGTAGTATATGATAATTTACTATTTAAAAGAGAAATTTGCATTTATTTTGTTATTTGCAATATTGTGAATTTCCCTGGGAACACTTCCATTACTACAGAAGACCATAGGAGACAATGCCGACAGGGCTCTCCACATCAGCCAGCTGCACAGGAAGTTAGACTGCAATGTGGTATTCCTATAAATTGGTAGTATATGATAATTTACTATTTAAAAGAGAAATTTGCATTTATTTTGTTATTTGCAATATTGTGAATTTCCCTGGGAACACTTCCATTACTACAGAAGACCATAGGAGACAATGCCGACAGGGCTCTCCACATCAGCCGGCTGCACAGGAAGTTAGACTGCAATGTGGTATTCCTATAAATTGGTAGTATATGATAATTTACTATTTAAAAGAGAAATTTGCATTTATTTTGTTATTTGCAATATTGTGAATTTCCCTGGGAACACTTCCATTACTACAGAAGACCATAGGAGACAATGCCGACAGGGCTCTCCACATCAGCCAGCTGCACAGGAAGTTAGACTGCAATGTGGTATTCCTATAAATTGGTAGTATATGATAATTTACTATTTAAAAGAGAAATTTGCATTTATTTTGTTATTTGCAATATTGTGAATTTCCCTGGGAACACTTCCATTACTACAGAAGACCATAGGAGACAATGCCGACAGGGCTCTCCACATCAGCCAGCTGCACAGGAAGTTAGACTGCAATGTGGTATAACTATAAATTGGTAGTATATGATAATTTACTATTTAAAAGAGAAATTTGCATTTATTTTGTTATTTGCAATATTGTGAATTTCCCTGGGAACACTTCCATTACTACAGAAGACCATAGGAGACAATGCCGACAGGGCTCTCCACATCAGCCAGCTGCACAGGAAGTTAGACTGCAATGTGGTATTCCTATAAATTGGTAGTATGTGATAATTTACTATTTAAAAGAGAAATTTGCATTTATTTTGTTATTTGCAATATTGTGAATTTCCCTGGGAACACTCCCATTACTACAGAAGACCATAGGAGACAATGCCGACAGGGCTCTCCACATCAGCCAGCTGCACAGGAAGTTAGACTGCAATGTGGTATTCCTATAAATTGGTAGTATGTGATAATTTACTATTTAAAAGAGAAATTTGCATTTATTTTGTTATTTGCAATATTGTGAATTTCCCTGGGAACACTCCCATTACTACAGAAGACCATAGGAGACAATGCCGACAGGGCTCTCCACATCAGCCAGCTGCACAGGAAGTTAGACTGCAATGTGGTATTCCTATAAATTGGTAGTATATGATAATTTACTATTTAAAAGAGAAATTTGCATTTATTTTGTTATTTGCAATATTGTGAATTTCCCTGGGAACACTTCCATTACTACAGAAGACCATAGGAGACAATGCCGACAGGGCTCTCCACATCAGCCAGCTGCACAGGAAGTTAGACTGCAATGTGGTATAACTATAAATTGGTAGTATATGATAATTTACTATTTAAAAGAGAAATTTGCATTTATTTTGTTATTTGCAATATTGTGAATTTCCCTGGGAACACTTCCATTACTACAGAAGACCATAGGAGACAATGCCGACAGGGCTCTCCACATCAGCCAGCTGCACAGGAAGTTAGACTGCAATGTGGTATTCCTATAAATTGGTAGTATGTGATAATTTACTATTTAAAAGAGAAATTTGCATTTATTTTGTTATTTGCAATATTGTGAATTTCCCTGGGAACACTTCCATTACTACAGAAGACCATAGGAGACAATGCCGACAGGGCTCTCCACATCAGCCAGCTGCACAGGAAGTTAGACTGCAATGTGGTATTCCTATAAATTGGTAGTATATGATAATTTACTATTTAAAAGAGAAATTTGCATTTATTTTGTTATTTGCAATATTGTGAATTTCCCTGGGAACACTTCCATTACTACAGAAGACCATAGGAGACAATGCCGACAGGGCTCTCCACATCAGCCAGCTGCACAGGAAGTTAGACTGCAATGTGGTATAACTATAAATTGGTAGTATATGATAATTTACTATTTAAAAGAGAAATTTGCATTTATTTTGTTATTTGCAATATTGTGAATTTCCCTGGGAACACTTCCATTACTACAGAAGACCATAGGAGACAATGCCGACAGGGCTCTCCACATCAGCCAGCTGCACAGGAAGTTAGACTGCAATGTGGTATTCCTATAAATTGGTAGTATGTGATAATTTACTATTTAAAAGAGAAATTTGCATTTATTTTGTTATTTGCAATATTGTGAATTTCCCTGGGAACACTTCCATTACTACAGAAGACCATAGGAGACAATGCCGACAGGGCTCTCCACAGCAGCCAGTTGCACAGGAAGTTAGTCTGCAATGTGGTATTCCTTTAAATTGGTAGTATATGATAATTTACTATTTAAAAGAGAAATTTGCATTTATTTTGTTATTTGCAATATTGTGAATTTCCCTGGGAACACTTCCATTACTACAGAAGACCATAGGAGACAATGCCGACAGGGCTCTCCACATCAGCCAGCTGCACAGGAAGTTAGACTGCAATGTGGTATTCCTATAAATTGGTAGTATATGATAATTTACTATTTAAAAGAGAAATTTGCATTTATTTTGTTATTTGCAATATTGTGAATTTCCCTGGGAACACTTCCATTACTACAGAAGACCATAGGAGACAATGCCGACAGGGCTCTCCACATCAGCCAGCTGCACAGGAAGTTAGACTGCAATGTGGTATAACTATAAATTGGTAGTATATGATAATTTACTATTTAAAAGAGAAATTTGCATTTATTTTGTTATTTGCAATATTGTGAATTTCCCTGGGAACACTTCCATTACTACAGAAGACCATAGGAGACAATGCCGACAGGGCTCTCCACATCAGCCAGCTGCACAGGAAGTTAGACTGCAATGTGGTATTCCTATAAATTGGTAGTATGTGATAATTTACTATTTAAAAGAGAAATTTGCATTTATTTTGTTATTTGCAATATTGTGAATTTCCCTGGGAACACTTCCATTACTACAGAAGACCATAGGAGACAATGCCGACAGGGCTCTCCACATCAGCCAGCTGCACAGGAAGTTAGACTGCAATGTGGTATTCCTATAAATTGGTAGTATATGATAATTTACTATTTAAAAGAGAAATTTGCATTTATTTTGTTATTTGCAATATTGTGAATTTCCCTGGGAACACTTCCATTACTACAGAAGACCATAGGAGACAATGCCGACAGGGCTCTCCACATCAGCCAGCTGCACAGGAAGTTAGACTGCAATGTGGTATTCCTATAAATTGGTAGTATATGATAATTTACTATTTAAAAGAGAAATTTGCATTTATTTTGTTATTTGCAATATTGTGAATTTCCCTGGGAACACTTCCATTACTACAGAAGACCATAGGAGACAATGCCGACAGGGCTCTCCACATCAGCCAGCTGCACAGGAAGTTAGACTGCAATGTGGTATAACTATAAATTGGTAGTATATGATAATTTACTATTTAAAAGAGAAATTTGCATTTATTTTGTTATTTGCAATATTGTGAATTTCCCTGGGAACACTTCCATTACTACAGAAGACCATAGGTGACAATGCCGACAGGGCTCTCCACATCAGCCAGCTGCACAGGAAGTTAGACTGCAATGTGGTATTCCTATAAATTGGTAGTATATGATAATTTACTATTTAAAAGAGAAATTTGCATTTATTTTGTTATTTGCAATATTGTGAATTTCCCTGGGAACACTTCCATTACTACAGAAGACCATAGGAGACAATGCCGACAGGGCTCTCCACATCAGCCAGCTGCACAGGAAGTTAGACTGCAATGTGGTATTCCTATAAATTGGTAGTATATGATAATTTACTATTTAAAAGAGAAATTTGCATTTATTTTGTTATTTGCAATATTGTGAATTTCCCTGGGAACACTTCCATTACTACAGAAGACCATAGGAGACAATGCCGACAGGGCTCTCCACATCAGCCAGCTGCACAGGAAGTTAGACTGCAATGTGGTATAACTATAAATTGGTAGTATATGATAATTTACTATTTAAAAGAGAAATTTGCATTTATTTTGTTATTTGCAATATTGTGAATTTCCCTGGGAACACTTCCATTACTACAGAAGACCATAGGAGACAATGCCGACAGGGCTCTCCACATCAGCCAGCTGCACAGGAAGTTAGACTGCAATGTGGTATTCCTATAAATTGGTAGTATATGATAATTTACTATTTAAAAGAGAAATTTGCATTTATTTTGTTATTTGCAATATTGTGAATTTCCCTGGGAACACTTCCATTACTACAGAAGACCATAGGAGACAATGCCGACAGGGCTCTCCACATCAGCCAGCTGCACAGGAAGTTAGACTGCAATGTGGTATTCCTATAAATTGGTAGTATATGATAATTTACTATTTAAAAGAGAAATTTGCATTTATTTTGTTATTTGCAATATTGTGAATTTCCCTGGGAACACTTCCATTACTACAGAAGACCATAGGAGACAATGCCGACAGGGCTCTCCACATCAGCCAGCTGCACAGGAAGTTAGACTGCAATGTGGTATTCCTATAAATTGGTAGTATATGATAATTTACTATTTAAAAGAGAAATTTGCATTTATTTTGTTATTTGCAATATTGTGAATTTCCCTGGGAACACTTCCATTACTACAGAAGACCATAGGTGACAATGCCGACAGGGCTCTCCACATCAGCCAGCTGCACAGGAAGTTAGACTGCAATGTGGTATTCCTATAAATTGGTAGTATATGATAATTTACTATTTAAAAGAGAAATTTGCATTTATTTTGTTATTTGCAATATTGTGAATTTCCCTGGGAACACTTCCATTACTACAGAAGACCATAGGTGACAATGCCGACAGGGCTCTCCACATCAGCCAGCTGCACAGGAAGTTAGACTGCAATGTGGTATTCCTATAAATTGGTAGTATATGATAATTTACTATTTAAAAGAGAAATTTGCATTTATTTTGTTATTTGCAATATTGTGAATTTCCCTGGGAACACTTCCATTACTACAGAAGACCATAGGTGACAATGCCGACAGGGCTCTCCACATCAGCCAGCTGCACAGGAAGTTAGACTGCAATGTGGTATTCCTATAAATTGGTAGTATATGATAATTTACTATTTAAAAGAGAAATTTGCATTTATTTTGTTATTTGCAATATTGTGAATTTCCCTGGGAACACTTCCATTACTACAGAAGACCATAGGTGACAATGCCGACAGGGCTCTCCACATCAGCCAGCTGCACAGGAAGTTAGACTGCAATGTGGTATTCCTATAAATTGGTAGTATATGATAATTTACTATTTAAAAGAGAAATTTGCATTTATTTTGTTATTTGCAATATTGTGAATTTCCCTGGGAACACTTCCATTACTACAGAAGACCATAGGAGACAATGCCGACAGGGCTCTCCACATCAGCCAGCTGCACAGGAAGTTAGACTGCAATGTGGTATTCCTATAAATTGGTAGTATATGATAATTTACTATTTAAAAGAGAAATTTGCATTTATTTTGTTATTTGCAATATTGTGAATTTCCCTGGGAACACTTCCATTACTACAGAAGACCATAGGAGACAATGCCGACAGGGCTCTCCACATCAGCCAGCTGCACAGGAAGTTAGACTGCAATGTGGTATAACTATAAATTGGTAGTATATGATAATTTACTATTTAAAAGAGAAATTTGCATTTATTTTGTTATTTGCAATATTGTGAATTTCCCTGGGAACACTTCCATTACTACAGAAGACCATAGGAGACAATGCCGACAGGGCTCTCCACATCAGCCAGCTGCACAGGAAGTTAGACTGCAATGTGGTATTCCTATAAATTGGTAGTATATGATAATTTACTATTTAAAAGAGAAATTTGCATTTATTTTGTTATTTGCAATATTGTGAATTTCCCTGGGAACACTTCCATTACTACAGAAGACCATAGGAGACAATGCCGACAGGGCTCTCCACATCAGCCAGCTGCACAGGAAGTTAGACTGCAATGTGGTATTCCTATAAATTGGTAGTATATGATAATTTACTATTTAAAAGAGAAATTTGCATTTATTTTGTTATTTGCAATATTGTGAATTTCCCTGGGAACACTTCCATTACTACAGAAGACCATAGGAGACAATGCCGACAGGGCTCTCCACATCAGCCAGCTGCACAGGAAGTTAGACTGCAATGTGGTATAACTATAAATTGGTAGTATATGATAATTTACTATTTAAAAGAGAAATTTGCATTTATTTTGTTATTTGCAATATTGTGAATTTCCCTGGGAACACTTCCATTACTACAGAAGACCATAGGAGACAATGCCGACAGGGCTCTCCACATCAGCCAGCTGCACAGGAAGTTAGACTGCAATGTGGTATTCCTATAAATTGGTAGTATATGATAATTTACTATTTAAAAGAGAAATTTGCATTTATTTTGTTATTTGCAATATTGTGAATTTCCCTGGGAACACTTCCATTACTACAGAAGACCATAGGAGACAATGCCGACAGGGCTCTCCACATCAGCCAGCTGCACAGGAAGTTAGACTGCAATGTGGTATTCCTATAAATTGGTAGTATATGATAATTTACTATTTAAAAGAGAAATTTGCATTTATTTTGTTATTTGCAATATTGTGAATTTCCCTGGGAACACTTCCATTACTACAGAAGACCATAGGAGACAATGCCGACAGGGCTCTCCACATCAGCCAGCTGCACAGGAAGTTAGACTGCAATGTGGTATTCCTATAAATTGGTAGTATATGATAATTTACTATTTAAAAGAGAAATTTGCATTTATTTTGTTATTTGCAATATTGTGAATTTCCCTGGGAACACTTCCATTACTACAGAAGACCATAGGAGACAATGCCGACAGGGCTCTCCACATCAGCCAGCTGCACAGGAAGTTAGACTGCAATGTGGTATTCCTATAAATTGGTAGTATATGATAATTTACTATTTAAAAGAGAAATTTGCATTTATTTTGTTATTTGCAATATTGTGAATTTCCCTGGGAACACTTCCATTACTACAGAAGACCATAGGAGACAATGCCGACAGGGCTCTCCACATCAGCCAGCTGCACAGGAAGTTAGACTGCAATGTGGTATTCCTATAAATTGGTAGTATATGATAATTTACTATTTAAAAGAGAAATTTGCATTTATTTTGTTATTTGCAATATTGTGAATTTCCCTGGGAACACTTCCATTACTACAGAAGACCATAGGAGACAATGCCGACAGGGCTCTCCACATCAGCCAGCTGCACAGGAAGTTAGACTGCAATGTGGTATTCCTATAAATTGGTAGTATATGATAATTTACTATTTAAAAGAGAAATTTGCATTTATTTTGTTATTTGCAATATTGTGAATTTCCCTGGGAACACTTCCATTACTACAGAATACCATAGGAGACAATGCCGACAGGGCTCTCCACATCAGCCAGCTGCACAGGAAGTTAGACTGCAATGTGGTATAACTATAAATTGGTAGTATATGATAATTTACTATTTAAAAGAGAAATTTGCATTTATTTTGTTATTTGCAATATTGTGAATTTCCCTGGGAACACTTCCATTACTACAGAAGACCATAGGAGACAATGCCGACAGGGCTCTCCACATCAGCCAGCTGCACAGGAAGTTAGACTGCAATGTGGTATTCCTATAAATTGGTAGTATATGATAATTTACTATTTAAAAGAGAAATTTGCATTTATTTTGTTATTTGCAATATTGTGAATTTCCCTGGGAACACTTCCATTACTACAGAAGACCATAGGAGACAATGCCGACAGGGCTCTCCACATCAGCCAGCTGCACAGGAAGTTAGACTGCAATGTGGTATTCCTATAAATTGGTAGTATATGATAATTTACTATTTAAAAGAGAAATTTGCATTTATTTTGTTATTTGCAATATTGTGAATTTCCCTGGGAACACTTCCATTACTACAGAAGACCATAGGAGACAATGCCGACAGGGCTCTCCACATCAGCCAGCTGCACAGGAAGTTAGACTGCAATGTGGTATTCCTATAAATTGGTAGTATATGATAATTTACTATTTAAAAGAGAAATTTGCATTTATTTTGTTATTTGCAATATTGTGAATTTCCCTGGGAACACTTCCATTACTACAGAAGACCATAGGAGACAATGCCGACAGGGCTCTCCACATCAGCCAGCTGCACAGGAAGTTAGACTGCAATGTGGTATTCCTATAAATTGGTAGTATATGATAATTTACTATTTAAAAGAGAAATTTGCATTTATTTTGTTATTTGCAATATTGTGAATTTCCCTGGGAACACTTCCATTACTACAGAAGACCATAGGAGACAATGCCGACAGGGCTCTCCACAGCAGCCAGTTGCACAGGAAGTTAGTCTGCAATGTGGTATAACTATAAATTGGTAGTATATGATAATTTACTATTTAAAAGAGAAATTTGCATTTATTTTGTTATTTGCAATATTGTGAATTTCCCTGGGAACACTTCCATTACTACAGAAGACCATAGGAGACAATGCCGACAGGGCTCTCCACATCAGCCAGCTGCACAGGAAGTTAGAATGCAATGTGGTATAACTATAAATTGGTAGTATATGATAATTTACTATTTAAAAGAGAAATTTGCATTTATTTTGTTATTTGCAATATTGTGAATTTCCCTGGGAACACTTCCATTACTACAGAATACCATAGGAGACAATGCCGACAGGGCTCTCCACATCAGCCAGCTGCACAGGAAGTTAGACTGCAATGTGGTATAACTATAAATTGGTAGTATATGATAATTTACTATTTAAAAGAGAAATTTGCATTTATTTTGTTATTTGCAATATTGTGAATTTCCCTGGGAACACTTCCATTACTACAGAAGACCATAGGAGACAATGCCGACAGGGCTCTCCACATCAGCCAGCTGCACAGGAAGTTAGACTGCAATGTGGTATTCCTATAAATTGGTAGTATATGATAATTTACTATTTAAAAGAGAAATTTGCATTTATTTTGTTATTTGCAATATTGTGAATTTCCCTGGGAACACTTCCATTACTACAGAAGACCATAGGAGACAATGCCGACAGGGCTCTCCACATCAGCCAGCTGCACAGGAAGTTAGACGGCAATGTGGTATTCCTATAAATTGGTAGTATATGATAATTTACTATTTAAATGAGAAATTTGCATTTATTTTGTTATTTGCAATGTTGTGAATTTCCGTGGGAACACTTCCATTACTACAGAAGACCATAGGAGACAATGCCGACAGGGCTCTCCACATCAGCCAGCTGCACAGGAAGTTAGACTGCAATGTGGTATTCCTATAAATTGGTAGTATATGATAATTTACTATTTAAAAGAGAAATTTGCATTTATTTTGTTATTTGCAATATTGTGAATTTCCCTGGGAACACTTCCATTACTACAGAAGACCATAGGAGACAATGCCGACAGGGCTCTCCACATCAGCCAGCTGCACAGGAAGTTAGACTGCAATGTGGTATTCCTATAAATTGGTAGTATATGATAATTTACTATTTAAAAGAGAAATTTGCATTTATTTTGTTATTTGCAATATTGTGAATTTCCCTGGGAACACTTCCATTACTACAGAAGACCATAGGAGACAATGCCGACAGGGCTCTCCACATCAGCCAGCTGCACAGGAAGTTAGACTGCAATGTGGTATAACTATAAATTGGTAGTATATGATAATTTACTATTTAAAAGAGAAATTTGCATTTATTTTGTTATTTGCAATATTGTGAATTTCCCTGGGAACACTTCCATTACTACAGAAGACCATAGGAGACAATGCCGACAGGGCTCTCCACATCAGCCAGCTGCACAGGAAGTTAGACTGCAATGTGGTATAACTATAAATTGGTAGTATATGATAATTTACTATTTAAAAGAGAAATTTGCATTTATTTTGTTATTTGCAATATTGTGAATTTCCCTGGGAACACTTCCATTACTACAGAAGACCATAGGAGACAATGCCGACAGGGCTCTCCACATCAGCCAGCTGCACAGGAAGTTAGACTGCAATGTGGTATTCCTATAAATTGGTAGTATATGATAATTTACTATTTAAAAGAGAAATTTGCATTTATTTTGTTATTTGCAATATTGTGAATTTCCCTGGGAACACTTCCATTACTACAGAAGACCATAGGAGACAATGCCGACAGGGCTCTCCACATCAGCCAGCTGCACAGGAAGTTAGACTGCAATGTGGTATTCCTATAAATTGGTAGTATATGATAATTTACTATTTAAAAGAGAAATTTGCATTTATTTTGTTATTTGCAATATTGTGAATTTCCCTGGGAACACTTCCATTACTACAGAAGACCATAGGAGACAATGCCGACAGGGCTCTCCACATCAGCCAGCTGCACAGGAAGTTAGACTGCAATGTGGTATAACTATAAATTGGTAGTATATGATAATTTACTATTTAAAAGAGAAATTTGCATTTATTTTGTTATTTGCAATATTGTGAATTTCCCTGGGAACACTTCCATTACTACAGAAGACCATAGGAGACAATGCCGACAGGGCTCTCCACATCAGCCAGCTGCACAGGAAGTTAGACTGCAATGTGGTATAACTATAAATTGGTAGTATATGATAATTTACTATTTAAAAGAGAAATTTGCATTTATTTTGTTATTTGCAATATTGTGAATTTCCCTGGGAACACTTCCATTACTACAGAATACCATAGGAGACAATGCCGACAGGGCTCTCCACATCAGCCAGCTGCACAGGAAGTTAGACTGCAATGTGGTATAACTATAAATTGGTAGTATATGATAATTTACTATTTAAAAGAGAAATTTGCATTTATTTTGTTATTTGCAATATTGTGAATTTCCCTGGGAACACTCCCATTACTACAGAAGACCATAGGAGACAATGCCGACAGGGCTCTCCACATCAGCCAGCTGCACAGGAAGTTAGACTGCAATGTGGTATTCCTATAAATTGGTAGTATATGATAATTTACTATTTAAAAGAGAAATTTGCATTTATTTTGTTATTTGCAATATTGTGAATTTCCCTGGGAACACTTCCATTACTACAGAAGACCATAGGAGACAATGCCGACAGGGCTCTCCACATCAGCCAGCTGCACAGGAAGTTAGACTGCAATGTGGTATTCCTATAAATTGGTAGTATATGATAATTTACTATTTAAAAGAGAAATTTGCATTTATTTTGTTATTTGCAATATTGTGAATTTCCCTGGGAACACTTCCATTACTACAGAAGACCATAGGAGACAATGCCGACAGGGCTCTCCACATCAGCCAGCTGCACAGGAAGTTAGACTGCAATGTGGTATTCCTATAAATTGGTAGTATATGATAATTTACTATTTAAAAGAGAAATTTGCATTTATTTTGTTATTTGCAATATTGTGAATTTCCCTGGGAACACTTCCATTACTACAGAAGACCATAGGAGACAATGCCGACAGGGCTCTCCACATCAGCCAGCTGCACAGGAAGTTAGACTGCAATGTGGTATTCCTATAAATTGGTAGTATATGATAATTTACTATTTAAAAGAGAAATTTGCATTTATTTTGTTATTTGCAATATTGTGAATTTCCCTGGGAACACTTCCATTACTACAGAAGACCATAGGAGACAATGCCGACAGGGCTCTCCACATCAGCCAGCTGCACAGGAAGTTAGACTGCAATGTGGTATTCCTATAAATTGGTAGTATATGATAATTTACTATTTAAAAGAGAAATTTGCATTTATTTTGTTATTTGCAATATTGTGAATTTCCCTGGGAACACTTCCATTACTACAGAAGACCATAGGAGACAATGCCGACAGGGCTCTCCACATCAGCCAGCTGCACAGGAAGTTAGACTGCAATGTGGTATTCCTATAAATTGGTAGTATATGATAATTTACTATTTAAAAGAGAAATTTGCATTTATTTTGTTATTTGCAATATTGTGAATTTCCCTGGGAACACTTCCATTACTACAGAAGACCATAGGAGACAATGCCGACAGGGCTCTCCACATCAGCCAGCTGCACAGGAAGTTAGACTGCAATGTGGTATTCCTATAAATTGGTAGTATATGATAATTTACTATTTAAAAGAGAAATTTGCATTTATTTTGTTATTTGCAATATTGTGAATTTCCCTGGGAACACTTCCATTACTACAGAAGACCATAGGAGACAATGCCGACAGGGCTCTCCACATCAGCCAGCTGCACAGGAAGTTAGACTGCAATGTGGTATTCCTATAAATTGGTAGTATATGATAATTTACTATTTAAAAGAGAAATTTGCATTTATTTTGTTATTTGCAATATTGTGAATTTCCCTGGGAACACTTCCATTACTACAGAAGACCATAGGAGACAATGCCGACAGGGCTCTCCACATCAGCCAGCTGCACAGGAAGTTAGACTGCAATGTGGTATTCCTATAAATTGGTAGTATATGATAATTTACTATTTAAAAGAGAAATTTGCATTTATTTTGTTATTTGCAATATTGTGAATTTCCCTGGGAACACTTCCATTACTACAGAAGACCATAGGAGACAATGCCGACAGGGCTCTCCACATCAGCCAGCTGCACAGGAAGTTAGACTGCAATGTGGTATTCCTATAAATTGGTAGTATATGATAATTTACTATTTAAAAGAGAAATTTGCATTTATTTTGTTATTTGCAATATTGTGAATTTCCCTGGGAACACTTCCATTACTACAGAAGGCCATAGGAGACAATGCCGACAGGGCTCTCCACATCAGCCAGCTGCACAGGAAGTTAGACTGCAATGTGGTATTCCTATAAATTGGTAGTATGTGATAATTTACTATTTAAAAGAGAAATTTGCATTTATTTTGTTATTTGCAATATTGTGAATTTCCCTGGGAACACTTCCATTACTACAGAAGACCATAGGAGACAATGCCGACAGGGCTCTCCACATCAGCCAGCTGCACAGGAAGTTAGACTGCAATGTGGTATTCCTATAAATTGGTAGTATATGATAATTTACTATTTAAAAGAGAAATTTGCATTTATTTTGTTATTTGCAATATTGTGAATTTCCCTGGGAACACTTCCATTACTACAGAAGACCATAGGAGACAATGCCGACAGGGCTCTCCACATCAGCCAGCTGCACAGGAAGTTAGACTGCAATGTGGTATAACTATAAATTGGTAGTATATGATAATTTACTATTTAAAAGAGAAATTTGCATTTATTTTGTTATTTGCAATATTGTGAATTTCCCTGGGAACACTTCCATTACTACAGAAGACCATAGGAGACAATGCCGACAGGGCTCTCCACATCAGCCAGCTGCACAGGAAGTTAGACTGCAATGTGGTATTCCTATAAATTGGTAGTATGTGATAATTTACTATTTAAAAGAGAAATTTGCATTTATTTTGTTATTTGCAATATTGTGAATTTCCCTGGGAACACTTCCATTACTACAGAAGACCATAGGAGACAATGCCGACAGGGCTCTCCACATCAGCCAGCTGCACAGGAAGTTAGACTGCAATGTGGTATTCCTATAAATTGGTAGTATGTGATAATTTACTATTTAAAAGAGAAATTTGCATTTATTTTGTTATTTGCAATATTGTGAATTTCCCTGGGAACACTTCCATTACTACAGAAGACCATAGGAGACAATGCCGACAGGGCTCTCCACATCAGCCAGCTGCACAGGAAGTTAGACTGCAATGTGGTATTCCTATAAATTGGTAGTATATGATAATTTACTATTTAAAAGAGAAATTTGCATTTATTTTGTTATTTGCAATATTGTGAATTTCCCTGGGAACACTTCCATTACTACAGAAGACCATAGGAGACAATGCCGACAGGGCTCTCCACATCAGCCAGCTGCACAGGAAGTTAGACTGCAATGTGGTATTCCTATAAATTGGTAGTATATGATAATTTACTATTTAAAAGAGAAATTTGCATTTATTTTGTTATTTGCAATATTGTGAATTTCCCTGGGAACACTTCCATTACTACAGAAGACCATAGGAGACAATGCCGACAGGGCTCTCCACATCAGCCAGCTGCACAGGAAGTTAGACTGCAATGTGGTATTCCTATAAATTGGTAGTATATGATAATTTACTATTTAAAAGAGAAATTTGCATTTATTTTGTTATTTGCAATATTGTGAATTTCCCTGGGAACACTTCCATTACTACAGAAGACCATAGGAGCCAATGCCGACAGGGCTCTCCACATCAGCCAGCTGCACAGGAAGTTAGACTGCAATGTGGTATTCCTATAAATTGGTAGTATATGATAATTTACTATTTAAAAGAGAAATTTGCATTTATTTTGTTATTTGCAATATTGTGAATTTCCCTGGGAACACTTCCATTACTACAGAAGACCATAGGAGACAATGCCGACAGGGCTCTCCACATCAGCCAGCTGCACAGGAAGTTAGACTGCAATGTGGTATTCCTATAAATTGGTAGTATATGATAATTTACTATTTAAAAGAGAAATTTGCATTTATTTTGTTATTTGCAATATTGTGAATTTCCCTGGGAACACTTCCATTACTACAGAAGACCATAGGAGACAATGCCGACAGGGCTCTCCACATCAGCCAGCTGCACAGGAAGTTAGACTGCAATGTGGTATTCCTATAAATTGGTAGTATGTGATAATTTACTATTTAAAAGAGAAATTTGCATTTATTTTGTTATTTGCAATATTGTGAATTTCCCTGGGAACACTTCCATTACTACAGAAGACCATAGGAGACAATGCCGACAGGGCTCTCCACATCAGCCAGCTGCACAGGAAGTTAGACTGCAATGTGGTATTCCTATAAATTGGTAGTATATGATAATTTACTATTTAAAAGAGAAATTTGCATTTATTTTGTTATTTGCAATATTGTGAATTTCCCTGGGAACACTTCCATTACTACAGAAGACCATAGGAGACAATGCCGACAGGGCTCTCCACATCAGCCAGCTGCACAGGAAGTTAGACTGCAATGTGGTATTCCTATAAATTGGTAGTATGTGATAATTTACTATTTAAAAGAGAAATTTGCATTTATTTTGTTATTTGCAATATTGTGAATTTCCCTGGGAACACTTCCATTACTACAGAAGACCATAGGAGACAATGCCGACAGGGCTCTCCACATCAGCCAGCTGCACAGGAAGTTAGACTGCAATGTGGTATTCCTATAAATTGGTAGTATGTGATAATTTACTATTTAAAAGAGAAATTTGCATTTATTTTGTTATTTGCAATATTGTGAATTTCCCTGGGAACACTTCCATTACTACAGAAGACCATAGGAGACAATGCCGACAGGGCTCTCCACATCAGCCAGCTGCACAGGAAGTTAGACTGCAATGTGGTATTCCTATAAATTGGTAGTATATGATAATTTACTATTTAAAAGAGAAATTTGCATTTATTTTGTTATTTGCAATATTGTGAATTTCCCTGGGAACACTTCCATTACTACAGAAGACCATAGGAGACAATGCCGACAGGGCTCTCCACATCAGCCAGCTGCACAGGAAGTTAGACTGCAATGTGGTATTCCTATAAATTGGTAGTATATGATAATTTACTATTTAAAAGAGAAATTTGCATTTATTTTGTTATTTGCAATATTGTGAATTTCCCTGGGAACACTTCCATTACTACAGAAGACCATAGGAGACAATGCCGACAGGGCTCTCCACATCAGCCAGCTGCACAGGAAGTTAGACTGCAATGTGGTATTCCTATAAATTGGTAGTATGTGATAATTTACTATTTAAAAGAGAAATTTGCATTTATTTTGTTATTTGCAATATTGTGAATTTCCCTGGGAACACTTCCATTACTACAGAAGACCATAGGAGACAATGCCGACAGGGCTCTCCACATCAGCCAGCTGCACAGGAAGTTAGACTGCAATGTGGTATTCCTATAAATTGGTAGTATATGATAATTTACTATTTAAAAGAGAAATTTGCATTTATTTTGTTATTTGCAATATTGTGAATTTCCCTGGGAACACTTCCATTACTACAGAAGACCATAGGAGACAATGCCGACAGGGCTCTCCACATCAGCCAGCTGCACAGGAAGTTAGACTGCAATGTGGTATTCCTATAAATTGGTAGTATATGATAATTTACTATTTAAAAGAGAAATTTGCATTTATTTTGTTATTTGCAATATTGTGAATTTCCCTGGGAACACTTCCATTACTACAGAAGACCATAGGAGACAATGCCGACAGGGCTCTCCACATCAGCCAGCTGCACAGGAAGTTAGACTGCAATGTGGTATTCCTATAAATTGGTAGTATGTGATAATTTACTATTTAAAAGAGAAATTTGCATTTATTTTGTTATTTGCAATATTGTGAATTTCCCTGGGAACACTTCCATTACTACAGAAGACCATAGGAGACAATGCCGACAGGGCTCTCCACATCAGCCAGCTGCACAGGAAGTTAGACTGCAATGTGGTATTCCTATAAATTGGTAGTATGTGATAATTTACTATTTAAAAGAGAAATTTGCATTTATTTTGTTATTTGCAATATTGTGAATTTCCCTGGGAACACTTCCATTACTACAGAAGACCATAGGAGACAATGCCGACAGGGCTCTCCACATCAGCCAGCTGCACAGGAAGTTAGACTGCAATGTGGTATTCCTATAAATTGGTAGTATATGATAATTTACTATTTAAAAGAGAAATTTGCATTTATTTTGTTATTTGCAATATTGTGAATTTCCCTGGGAACACTTCCATTACTACAGAAGACCATAGGAGACAATGCCGACAGGGCTCTCCACAGCAGCCAGTTGCACAGGAAGTTAGTCTGCAATGTGGTATAACTATAAATTGGTAGTATATGATAATTTACTATTTAAAAGAGAAATTTGCATTTATTTTGTTATTTGCAATATTGTGAATTTCCCTGGGAACACTTCCATTACTACAGAAGACCATAGGAGACAATGCCGACAGGGCTCTCCACAGCAGCCAGTTGCACAGGAAGTTAGACTGCAATGTGGTATTCCTATAAATTGGTAGTATATGATAATTTACTATTTAAAAGAGAAATTTGCATTTATTTTGTTATTTGCAATATTGTGAATTTCCCTGGGAACACTTCCATTACTACAGAAGACCATAGGAGACAATGCCGACAGGGCTCTCCACATCAGCCAGCTGCACAGGAAGTTAGACTGCAATGTGGTATTCCTATAAATTGGTAGTATATGATAATTTACTATTTAAAAGAGAAATTTGCATTTATTTTGTTATTTGCAATATTGTGAATTTCCCTGGGAACACTTCCATTACTACAGAAGACCATAGGAGACAATGCCGACAGGGCTCTCCACAGCAGCCAGTTGCACAGGAAGTTAGTCTGCAATGTGGTATAACTATAAATTGGTAGTATATGATAATTTACTATTTAAAAGAGAAATTTGCATTTATTTTGTTATTTGCAATATTGTGAATTTCCCTGGGAACACTTCCATTACTACAGAAGACCATAGGAGACAATGCCGACAGGGCTCTCCACAGCAGCCAGTTGCACAGGAAGTTAGACTGCAATGTGGTATTCCTATAAATTGGTAGTATATGATAATTTACTATTTAAAAGAGAAATTTGCATTTATTTTGTTATTTGCAATATTGTGAATTTCCCTGGGAACACTTCCATTACTACAGAAGACCATAGGAGACAATGCCGACAGGGCTCTCCACAGCAGCCAGTTGCACAGGAAGTTAGTCTGCAATGTGGTATAACTATAAATTGGTAGTATATGATAATTTACTATTTAAAAGAGAAATTTGCATTTATTTTGTTATTTGCAATATTGTGAATTTCCCTGGGAACACTTCCATTACTACAGAAGACCATAGGAGACAATGCCGACAGGGCTCTCCACAGCAGCCAGTTGCACAGGAAGTTAGACTGCAATGTGGTATTCCTATAAATTGGTAGTATATGATAATTTACTATTTAAAAGAGAAATTTGCATTTATTTTGTTATTTGCAATATTGTGAATTTCCCTGGGAACACTTCCATTACTACAGAAGACCATAGGAGACAATGCCGACAGGGCTCTCCACAGCAGCCAGCTGCACAGGAAGTTAGACTGCAATGTGGTATTCCTATAAATTGGTAGTATGTGATAATTTACTATTTAAAAGAGAAATTTGCATTTATTTTGTTATTTGCAATATTGTGAATTTCCCTGGGAACACTTCCATTACTACAGAAGACCATAGGAGACAATGCCGACAGGGCTCTCCACAGCAGCCAGCTGCACAGGAAGTTAGACTGCAATGTGGTATTCCTATAAATTGGTAGTATGTGATAATTTACTATTTAAAAGAGAAATTTGCATTTATTTTGTTATTTGCAATATTGTGAATTTCCCTGGGAACACTTCCATTACTACAGAAGACCATAGGAGACAATGCCGACAGGGCTCTCCACAGCAGCCAGTTGCACAGGAAGTTAGACTGCAATGTGGTATTCCTATAAATTGGTAGTATATGATAATTTACTATTTAAAAGAGAAATTTGCATTTATTTTGTTATTTGCAATATTGTGAATTTCCCTGGGAACACTTCCATTACTACAGAAGACCATAGGAGACAATGCCGACAGGGCTCTCCACAGCAGCCAGTTGCACAGGAAGTTAGTCTGCAATGTGGTATAACTATAAATTGGTAGTATATGATAATTTACTATTTAAAAGAGAAATTTGCATTTATTTTGTTATTTGCAATATTGTGAATTTCCCTGGGAACACTTCCATTACTACAGAAGACCATAGGAGACAATGCCGACAGGGCTCTCCACAGCAGCCAGTTGCACAGGAAGTTAGACTGCAATGTGGTATTCCTATAAATTGGTAGTATATGATAATTTACTATTTAAAAGAGAAATTTGCATTTATTTTGTTATTTGCAATATTGTGAATTTCCCTGGGAACACTTCCATTACTACAGAAGACCATAGGAGACAATGCCGACAGGGCTCTCCACAGCAGCCAGCTGCACAGGAAGTTAGACTGCAATGTGGTATTCCTATAAATTGGTAGTATGTGATAATTTACTATTTAAAAGAGAAATTTGCATTTATTTTGTTATTTGCAATATTGTGAATTTCCCTGGGAACACTTCCATTACTACAGAAGACCATAGGAGACAATGCCGACAGGGCTCTCCACAGCAGCCAGCTGCACAGGAAGTTAGACTGCAATGTGGTATTCCTATAAATTGGTAGTATATGATAATTTACTATTTAAAAGAGAAATTTGCATTTATTTTGTTATTTGCAATATTGTGAATTTCCCTGGGAACACTTCCATTACTACAGAAGACCATAGGAGACAATGCCGACAGGGCTCTCCACAGCAGCCAGCTGCACAGGAAGTTAGACTGCAATGTGGTATTCCTATAAATTGGTAGTATATGATAATTTACTATTTAAAAGAGAAATTTGCATTTATTTTGTTATTTGCAATATTGTGAATTTCCCTGGGAACACTTCCATTACTACAGAAGACCATAGGAGACAATGCCGACAGGGCTCTCCACATCAGCCAGCTGCACAGGAAGTTAGACTGCAATGTGGTATTCCTATAAATTGGTAGTATGTGATAATTTACTATTTAAAAGAGAAATTTGCATTTATTTTGTTATTTGCAATATTGTGAATTTCCCTGGGAACACTTCCATTACTACAGAAGACCATAGGAGACAATGCCGACAGGGCTCTCCACATCAGCCAGCTGCACAGGAAGTTAGACTGCAATGTGGTATTCCTATAAATTGGTAGTATATGATAATTTACTATTTAAAAGAGAAATTTGCATTTATTTTGTTATTTGCAATATTGTGAATTTCCCTGGGAACACTTCCATTACTACAGAAGACCATAGGAGACAATGCCGACAGGGCTCTCCACAGCAGCCAGTTGCACAGGAAGTTAGTCTGCAATGTGGTATAACTATAAATTGGTAGTATATGATAATTTACTATTTAAAAGAGAAATTTGCATTTATTTTGTTATTTGCAATATTGTGAATTTCCCTGGGAACACTTCCATTACTACAGAAGACCATAGGAGACAATGCCGACAGGGCTCTCCACAGCAGCCAGTTGCACAGGAAGTTAGACTGCAATGTGGTATTCCTATAAATTGGTAGTATATGATAATTTACTATTTAAAAGAGAAATTTGCATTTATTTTGTTATTTGCAATATTGTGAATTTCCCTGGGAACACTTCCATTACTACAGAAGACCATAGGAGACAATGCCGACAGGGCTCTCCACAGCAGCCAGTTGCACAGGAAGTTAGTCTGCAATGTGGTATAACTATAAATTGGTAGTATATGATAATTTACTATTTAAAAGAGAAATTTGCATTTATTTTGTTATTTGCAATATTGTGAATTTCCCTGGGAACACTTCCATTACTACAGAAGACCATAGGAGACAATGCCGACAGGGCTCTCCACATCAGCCAGCTGCACAGGAAGTTAGTCTGCAATGTGGTATTCCTATAAATAGGTAGTATATGATAAT
Organism: Locusta migratoria; assembly: GCA_026315105.1. Taxonomy (NCBI): domain Eukaryota; kingdom Metazoa; phylum Arthropoda; class Insecta; order Orthoptera; family Acrididae; genus Locusta; species Locusta migratoria. The sequence continues at coordinate 319,116 of JAOYRU010000469.1, read as the reverse complement.
TTACTATTTAAAAGAGAAATTTGCATTTATTTTGTTATTTGCAATATTGTGAATTTCCCTGGGAACACTTCCATTACTACAGAAGACCATAGGAGACAATGCCGACAGGGCTCTCCACAGCAGCCAGTTGCACAGGAAGTTAGTCTGCAATGTGGTATAACTATAAATTGGTAGTATATGATAATTTACTATTTAAAAGAGAAATTTGCATTTATTTTGTTATTTGCAATATTGTGAATTTCCCTGGGAACACTTCCATTACTACAGAAGACCATAGGAGACAATGCCGACAGGGCTCTCCACATCAGCCAGCTGCACAGGAAGTTAGACTGCAATGTGGTATTCCTATAAATTGGTAGTATGTGATAATTTACTATTTAAAAGAGAAATTTGCATTTATTTTGTTATTTGCAATATTGTGAATTTCCCTGGGAACACTTCCATTACTACAGAAGACCATAGGAGACAATGCCGACAGGGCTCTCCACATCAGCCAGCTGCACAGGAAGTTAGTCTGCAATGTGGTATTCCTATAAATAGGTAGTATATGATAATTTACTATTTAAAAGAGAAATTTGCATTTATTTTGTTATTTGCAATATTGTGAATTTCCCTGGGAACACTTCCATTACTACAGAAGACCATAGGAGACAATGCCGACAGGGCTCTCCACATCAGCCAGCTGCACAGGAAGTTAGTCTGCAATGTGGTATTCCTATAAATAGGTAGTATATGATAATTTACTATTTAAAAGAGAAATTTGCATTTATTTTGTTATTTGCAATATTGTGAATTTCCCTGGGAACACTTCCATTACTACAGAAGACCATAGGAGACAATGCCGACAGGGCTCTCCACATCAGCCAGCTGCACAGGAAGTTAGTCTGCAATGTGGTATTCCTATAAATAGGTAGTATATGATAATTTACTATTTAAAAGAGAAATTTGCATTTATTTTGTTATTTGCAATATTGTGAATTTCCCTGGGAACACTTCCATTACTACAGAAGACCATAGGAGACAATGCCGACAGGGCTCTCCACATCAGCCAGCTGCACAGGAAGTTAGTCTGCAATGTGGTATTCCTATAAATAGGTAGTATATGATAATTTACTATTTAAAAGAGAAATTTGCATTTATTTTGTTATTTGCAATATTGTGAATTTCCCTGGGAACACTTCCATTACTACAGAAGACCATAGGAGACAATGCCGACAGGGCTCTCCACATCAGCCAGCTGCACAGGAAGTTAGACTGCAATGTGGTATTCCTATAAATTGGTAGTATATGATAATTTACTATTTAAAAGAGAAATTTGCATTTATTTTGTTATTTGCAATATTGTGAATTTCCCTGGGAACACTTCCATTACTACAGAAGACCATAGGAGACAATGCCGACAGGGCTCTCCACATCAGCCAGCTGCACAGGAAGTTAGACTGCAATGTGGTATTCCTATAAATTGGTAGTATATGATAATTTACTATTTAAAAGAGAAATTTGCATTTATTTTGTTATTTGCAATATTGTGAATTTCCCTGGGAACACTTCCATTACTACAGAAGACCATAGGAGACAATGCCGACAGGGCTCTCCACATCAGCCAGCTGCACAGGAAGTTAGACTGCAATGTGGTATTCCTATAAATTGGTAGTATATGATAATTTACTATTTAAAAGAGAAATTTGCATTTATTTTGTTATTTGCAATATTGTGAATTTCCCTGGGAACACTTCCATTACTACAGAAGACCATAGGAGACAATGCCGACAGGGCTCTCCACATCAGCCAGCTGCACAGGAAGTTAGTCTGCAATGTGGTATTCCTATAAATAGGTAGTATATGATAATTTACTATTTAAAAGAGAAATTTGCATTTATTTTGTTATTTGCAATATTGTGAATTTCCCTGGGAACACTTCCATTACTACAGAAGACCATAGGAGACAATGCCGACAGGGCTCTCCACATCAGCCAGCTGCACAGGAAGTTAGACTGCAATGTGGTATTCCTATAAATTGGTAGTATATGATAATTTACTATTTAAAAGAGAAATTTGCATTTATTTTGTTATTTGCAATATTGTGAATTTCCCTGGGAACACTTCCATTACTACAGAAGACCATAGGAGACAATGCCGACAGGGCTCTCCACATCAGCCAGCTGCACAGGAAGTTAGACTGCAATGTGGTATTCCTATAAATTGGTAGTATATGATAATTTACTATTTAAAAGAGAAATTTGCATTTATTTTGTTATTTGCAATATTGTGAATTTCCCTGGGAACACTTCCATTACTACAGAAGACCATAGGAGACAATGCCGACAGGGCTCTCCACATCAGCCAGCTGCACAGGAAGTTAGACTGCAATGTGGTATTCCTATAAATTGGTAGTATATGATAATTTACTATTTAAAAGAGAAATTTGCATTTATTTTGTTATTTGCAATATTGTGAATTTCCCTGGGAACACTTCCATTACTACAGAAGACCATAGGAGACAATGCCGACAGGGCTCTCCACATCAGCCAGCTGCACAGGAAGTTAGACTGCAATGTGGTATTCCTATAAATTGGTAGTATATGATAATTTACTATTTAAAAGAGAAATTTGCATTTATTTTGTTATTTGCAATATTGTGAATTTCCCTGGGAACACTTCCATTACTACAGAAGACCATAGGAGACAATGCCGACAGGGCTCTCCACGTCAGCCAGCTGCACAGGAAGTTAGACTGCAATGTGGTATTCCTATAAATTGGTAGTATATGATAATTTACTATTTAAAAGAGAAATTTGCATTTATTTTGTTATTTGCAATATTGTGAATTTCCCTGGGAACACTTCCATTACTACAGAAGACCATAGGAGACAATGCCGACAGGGCTCTCCACATCAGCCAGCTGCACAGGAAGTTAGACTGCAATGTGGTATTCCTATAAATTGGTAGTATATGATAATTTACTATTTAAAAGAGAAATTTGCATTTATTTTGTTATTTGCAATATTGTGAATTTCCCTGGGAACACTTCCATTACTACAGAAGACCATAGGAGACAATGCCGACAGGGCTCTCCACATCAGCCAGCTGCACAGGAAGTTAGACTGCAATGTGGTATTCCTATAAATTGGTAGTATATGATAATTTACTATTTAAAAGAGAAATTTGCATTTATTTTGTTATTTGCAATATTGTGAATTTCCCTGGGAACACTTCCATTACTACAGAAGACCATAGGAGACAATGCCGACAGGGCTCTCCACATCAGCCAGCTGCACAGGAAGTTAGACTGCAATGTGGTATTCCTATAAATTGGTAGTATATGATAATTTACTATTTAAAAGAGAAATTTGCATTTATTTTGTTATTTGCAATATTGTGAATTTCCCTGGGAACACTTCCATTACTACAGAAGACCATAGGAGACAATGCCGACAGGGCTCTCCACATCAGCCAGCTGCACAGGAAGTTAGACTGCAATGTGGTATTCCTATAAATTGGTAGTATATGATAATTTACTATTTAAAAGAGAAATTTGCATTTATTTTGTTATTTGCAATATTGTGAATTTCCCTGGGAACACTTCCATTACTACAGAAGACCATAGGAGACAATGCCGACAGGGCTCTCCACATCAGCCAGCTGCACAGGAAGTTAGTCTGCAATGTGGTATTCCTATAAATAGGTAGTATATGATAATTTACTATTTAAAAGAGAAATTTGCATTTATTTTGTTATTTGCAATATTGTGAATTTCCCTGGGAACACTTCCATTACTACAGAAGACCATAGGAGACAATGCCGACAGGGCTCTCCACATCAGCCAGCTGCACAGGAAGTTAGTCTGCAATGTGGTATTCCTATAAATAGGTAGTATATGATAATTTACTATTTAAAAGAGAAATTTGCATTTATTTTGTTATTTGCAATATTGTGAATTTCCCTGGGAACACTTCCATTACTACAGAAGACCATAGGAGACAATGCCGACAGGGCTCTCCACATCAGCCAGCTGCACAGGAAGTTAGTCTGCAATGTGGTATTCCTATAAATAGGTAGTATATGATAATTTACTATTTAAAAGAGAAATTTGCATTTATTTTGTTATTTGCAATATTGTGAATTTCCCTGGGAACACTTCCATTACTACAGAAGACCATAGGAGACAATGCCGACAGGGCTCTCCACAGCAGCCAGTTGCACAGGAAGTTAGTCTGCAATGTGGTATAACTATAAATTGGTAGTATATGATAATTTACTATTTAAAAGAGAAATTTGCATTTATTTTGTTATTTGCAATATTGTGAATTTCCCTGGGAACACTTCCATTACTACAGAAGACCATAGGAGACAATGCCGACAGGGCTCTCCACAGCAGCCAGTTGCACAGGAAGTTAGTCTGCAATGTGGTATAACTATAAATTGGTAGTATATGATAATTTACTATTTAAAAGAGAAATTTGCATTTATTTTGTTATTTGCAATATTGTGAATTTCCCTGGGAACACTTCCATTACTACAGAAGACCATAGGAGACAATGCCGACAGGGCTCTCCACATCAGCCAGCTGCACAGGAAGTTAGACTGCAATGTGGTATTCCTATAAATTGGTAGTATATGATAATTTACTATTTAAAAGAGAAATTTGCATTTATTTTGTTATTTGCAATATTGTGAATTTCCCTGGGAACACTTCCATTACTACAGAAGACCATAGGAGACAATGCCGACAGGGCTCTCCACATCAGCCAGCTGCACAGGAAGTTAGACTGCAATGTGGTATTCCTATAAATTGGTAGTATATGATAATTTACTATTTAAAAGAGAAATTTGCATTTATTTTGTTATTTGCAATATTGTGAATTTCCCTGGGAACACTTCCATTACTACAGAAGACCATAGGAGACAATGCCGACAGGGCTCTCCACAGCAGCCAGTTGCACAGGAAGTTAGTCTGCAATGTGGTATAACTATAAATTGGTAGTATATGATAATTTACTATTTAAAAGAGAAATTTGCATTTATTTTGTTATTTGCAATATTGTGAATTTCCCTGGGAACACTTCCATTACTACAGAAGACCATAGGAGACAATGCCGACAGGGCTCTCCACATCAGCCAGCTGCACAGGAAGTTAGACTGCAATGTGGTATTCCTATAAATTGGTAGTATATGATAATTTACTATTTAAAAGAGAAATTTGCATTTATTTTGTTATTTGCAATATTGTGAATTTCCCTGGGAACACTTCCATTACTACAGAAGACCATAGGAGACAATGCCGACAGGGCTCTCCACATCAGCCAGCTGCACAGGAAGTTAGACTGCAATGTGGTATTCCTATAAATTGGTAGTATATGATAATTTACTATTTAAAAGAGAAATTTGCATTTATTTTGTTATTTGCAATATTGTGAATTTCCCTGGGAACACTTCCATTACTACAGAAGACCATAGGAGACAATGCCGACAGGGCTCTCCACATCAGCCAGCTGCACAGGAAGTTAGACTGCAATGTGGTATTCTTATAAATTGGTAGTATATGATAATTTACTATTTAGAAGGAAATTTGCATTTATTTTGTTATTTGCAATATTGTGAATTTCCCTGGGAACACTTCCATTACTACAGAAGACCATAGGAGACAATGCCGACAGGGCTCTCCACATCAGCCAGCTGCACAGGAAGTTAGACTGCAATGTGGTATTCTTATAAATTGGTAGTATATGATAATTTACTATTTAGAAGGAAATTTGCATTTATTTTGTTATTTGCAATATTGTGAATTTCCCTGGGAACACTTCCATTACTACAGAAGACCATAGGAGACAATGCCGACAGGGCTCTCCACATCAGCCAGCTGCACAGGAAGTTAGACTGCAATGTGGTATTCTTATAAATTGGTAGTATATGATAATTTACTATTTAGAAGGAAATTTGCATTTATTTTGTTATTTGCAATATTGTGAATTTCCCTGGGAACACTTCCATTACTACAGAAGACCATAGTAGACAATGCCGACAGGGCTCTCCACATCAGCCAGCTGCACAGGAAGTTAGACTGCAATGTGGTATTCCTATAAATTGGTAGTATATGATAATTTACTATTTAAAAGAGAAATTTGCATTTATTTTGTTATTTGCAATATTGTGAATTTCCCTGGGAACACTTCCATTACTACAGAAGACCATAGGAGACAATGCCGACAGGGCTCTCCACATCAGCCAGCTGCACAGGAAGTTAGACTGCAATGTGGTATTCTTATAAATTGGTAGTATATGATAATTTACTATTTAGAAGGAAATTTGCATTTATTTTGTTATTTGCAATATTGTGAATTTCCCTGGGAACACTTCCATTACTACAGAAGACCATAGGAGACAATGCCGACAGGGCTCTCCACATCAGCCAGCTGCACAGGAAGTTAGACTGCAATGTGGTATTCTTATAAATTGGTAGTATATGATAATTTACTATTTAGAAGGAAATTTGCATTTATTTTGTTATTTGCAATATTGTGAATTTCCCTGGGAACACTTCCATTACTACAGAAGACCATAGGAGACAATGCCGACAGGGCTCTCCACATCAGCCAGCTGCACAGGAAGTTAGACTGCAATGTGGTATTCTTATAAATTGGTAGTATATGATAATTTACTATTTAGAAGGAAATTTGCATTTATTTTGTTATTTGCAATATTGTGAATTTCCCTGGGAACACTTCCATTACTACAGAAGACCATAGGAGACAATGCCGACAGGGCTCTCCACATCAGCCAGCTGCACAGGAAGTTAGACTGCAATGTGGTATTCTTATAAATTGGTAGTATATGATAATTTACTATTTAGAAGGAAATTTGCATTTATTTTGTTATTTGCAATATTGTGAATTTCCCTGGGAACACTTCCATTACTACAGAAGACCATAGGAGACAATGCCGACAGGGCTCTCCACAGCAGCCAGTTGCACAGGAAGTTAGTCTGCAATGTGGTATAACTATAAATTGGTAGTATATGATAATTTACTATTTAAAAGAGAAATTTGCATTTATTTTGTTATTTGCAATATTGTGAATTTCCCTGGGAACACTTCCATTACTACAGAAGACCATAGGAGACAATGCCGACAGGGCTCTCCACATCAGCCAGCTGCACAGGAAGTTAGTCTGCAATGTGGTATTCCTATAAATAGGTAGTATATGATAATTTACTATTTAAAAGAGAAATTTGCATTTATTTTGTTATTTGCAATATTGTGAATTTCCCTGGGAACACTTCCATTACTACAGAAGACCATAGGAGACAATGCCGACAGGGCTCTCCACAGCAGCCAGTTGCACAGGAAGTTAGTCTGCAATGTGGTATAACTATAAATTGGTAGTATATGATAATTTACTATTTAAAAGAGAAATTTGCATTTATTTTGTTATTTGCAATATTGTGAATTTCCCTGGGAACACTTCCATTACTACAGAAGACCATAGGAGACAATGCCGACAGGGCTCTCCACAGCAGCCAGTTGCACAGGAAGTTAGTCTGCAATGTGGTATAACTATAAATTGGTAGTATATGATAATTTACTATTTAAAAGAGAAATTTGCATTTATTTTGTTATTTGCAATATTGTGAATTTCCCTGGGAACACTTCCATTACTACAGAAGACCATAGGACACAATGCCGACAGGGCTCTCCACATCAGCCAGCTGCACAGGAAGTTAGTCTGCAATGTGGTATTCCTATAAATAGGTAGTATATGATAATTTACTATTTAAAAGAGAAATTTGCATTTATTTTGTTATTTGCAATATTGTGAATTTCCCTGGGAACACTTCCATTACTACAGAAGACCATAGGAGACAATGCCGACAGGGCTCTCCACAGCAGCCAGTTGCACAGGAAGTTAGTCTGCAATGTGGTATAACTATAAATTGGTAGTATATGATAATTTACTATTTAAAAGAGAAATTTGCATTTATTTTGTTATTTGCAATATTGTGAATTTCCCTGGGAACACTTCCATTACTACAGAAGACCATAGGAGACAATGCCGACAGGGCTCTCCACATCAGCCAGCTGCACAGGAAGTTAGACTGCAATGTGGTATTCCTATAAATTGATAGTATATGATAATTTACTATTTAAAAGAGAAATTTGCATTTATTTTGTTATTTGCAATATTGTGAATTTCCCTGGGAACACTTCCATTACTACAGAAGACCATAGGAGACAATGCCGACAGGGCTCTCCACATCAGCCAGCTGCACAGGAAGTTAGACTGCAATGTGGTATTCTTATAAATTGGTAGTATATGATAATTTACTATTTAGAAGGAAATTTGCATTTATTTTGTTATTTGCAATATTGTGAATTTCCCTGGGAACACTTCCATTACTACAGAAGACCATAGGAGACAATGCCGACAGGGCTCTCCACATCAGCCAGCTGCACAGGAAGTTAGACTGCAATGTGGTATTCTTATAAATTGGTAGTATATGATAATTTACTATTTAGAAGGAAATTTGCATTTATTTTGTTATTTGCAATATTGTGAATTTCCCTGGGAACACTTCCATTACTACAGAAGACCATAGGAGACAATGCCGACAGGGCTCTCCACATCAGCCAGCTGCACAGGAAGTTAGACTGCAATGTGGTATTCTTATAAATTGGTAGTATATGATAATTTACTATTTAGAAGGAAATTTGCATTTATTTTGTTATTTGCAATATTGTGAATTTCCCTGGGAACACTTCCATTACTACAGAAGACCATAGGAGACAATGCCGACAGGGCTCTCCACATCAGCCAGCTGCACAGGAAGTTAGACTGCAATGTGGTATTCCTATAAATTGGTAGTATATGATAATTTACTATTTAGAAGGAAATTTGCATTTATTTTGTTATTTGCAATATTGTGAATTTCCCTGGGAACACTTCCATTACTACAGAAGACCATAGGAGACAATGCCGACAGGGCTCTCCACATCAGCCAGCTGCACAGGAAGTTAGACTGCAATGTGGTATTCTTATAAATTGGTAGTATATGATAATTTACTATTTAGAAGGAAATTTGCATTTATTTTGTTATTTGCAATATTGTGAATTTCCCTGGGAACACTTCCATTACTACAGAAGACCATAGGAGACAATGCCGACAGGGCTCTCCACATCAGCCAGCTGCACAGGAAGTTAGACTGCAATGTGGTATTCTTATAAATTGGTAGTATATGATAATTTACTATTTAGAAGGAAATTTGCATTTATTTTGTTATTTGCAATATTGTGAATTTCCCTGGGAACACTTCCATTACTACAGAAGACCATAGGAGACAATGCCGACAGGGCTCTCCACATCAGCCAGCTGCACAGGAAGTTAGACTGCAATGTGGTATTCTTATAAATTGGTAGTATATGATAATTTACTATTTAGAAGGAAATTTGCATTTATTTTGTTATTTGCAATATTGTGAATTTCCCTGGGAACACTTCCATTACTACAGAAGACCATAGGAGACAATGCCGACAGAGCTCTCCACATCAGCCAGCTGCACAGGAAGTTAGACTGCAATGTGGTATTCCTATAAATTGGTAGTATATGATAATTTACTATTTAAAAGAGAAATTTGCATTTATTTTGTTATTTGCAATATTGTGAATTTCCCTGGGAACACTTCCATTACTACAGAAGACCATAGGAGACAATGCCGACAGGGCTCTCCACATCAGCCAGCTGCACAGGAAGTTAGACTGCAATGTGGTATTCCTATAAATTGGTAGTATATGATAATTTACTATTTAAAAGAGAAATTTGCATTTATTTTGTTATTTGCAATATTGTGAATTTCCCTGGGAACACTTCCATTACTACAGAAGACCATAGGAGACAATGCCGACAGGGCTCTCCACAGCAGCCAGTTGCACAGGAAGTTAGTCTGCAATGTGGTATAACTATAAATTGGTAGTATATGATAATTTACTATTTAAAAGAGAAATTTGCATTTATTTTGTTATTTGCAATATTGTGAATTTCCCTGGGAACACTTCCATTACTACAGAAGACCATAGGAGACAATGCCGACAGGGCTCTCCACAGCAGCTATTTGCACAGGAAGTTAGTCTGCAATGTGGTATTCCTATAAATTGGTAGTATATAATAATTTACTATTTAAAAGAGAAATTTGCATTTATTTTGTTATTTGCAATATTGTGAATTTCCCTGGGAACACTTCCATTACTACAGAAGACCATAGGAGACAATGCCGACAGGGCTCTCCACAGCAGCCAGTTGCACAGGAAGTTAGACTGCAATGTGGTATTCCTATAAATTGGTAGTATATGATAATTTACTATTTAAAAGAGAAATTTGCATTTATTTTGTTATTTGCAATATTGTGAATTTCCCTGGGAACACTTCCATTACTACAGAAGACCATTGGAGACAGAGCCAACAGGGCTCTCCACATCAGCCAGCTGCACAGGAAGTTAGTCTGCAATGTGGTATTCCTATAAATTTGTAGTATATGATAATTTACTATTTAAAAGAGAAATTTGAATCATTTTGTTATTTGCAATGTCGTGAATTTCCCTGGGAACACTTCCATTACTACAGAAGACCATAGGAGACAATGCCGACAGGGCTCTCCATAGCAGCCAGTTTCACAGGAAGTTAGTCTGCAATGTGGTATTCCTATAAATTGTTAGTATATGATAATTTACTATTTAAAAGAGAAATTTGCATTCATTTTGTTATTTGCAATATTGTGAATTTCCCTGGGAACACTTCCATTACTACAGAAGACCATAGGAGACAATGCCGACAGGGCTCTCCACATCAGCCAGCTGCACAGGAAGTTAGACTGCAATGTGGTATTCCTATAAATTGGTAGTATATGATAATTTACTATTTAAAAGAGAAATTTGCATTTATTTTGTTATTTGCAATATTGTGAATTTCCCTGGGAACACTTCCATTACTACAGAAGACCATAGGAGACAATGCCGACAGGGCTCTCCACATCAGCCAGCTGCACAGGAAGTTAGACTGCAATGTGGTATTCCTATAAATTGTTAGTATATGATAATTTACTATTTAAAAGAGAAATTTGCATTTATTTTGTTATTTGCAATATTGTGAATTTCCCTGGGAACACTTCCATTACTACAGAAGACCATTGGAGACAGAGCCAACAGGGCTCTCCACATCAGCCAGCTGCACAGGAAGTTAGACTGCAATGTGGTATTCTTATAAATTGGTAGTATATGATAATTTACTATTTAGAAGGAAATTTGCATTTATTTTGTTATTTGCAATATTGTGAATTTCCCTGGGAACACTTCCATTACTACAGAAGACCATAGGAGACAATGCCGACAGGGCTCTCCACAGCAGCCAGTTGCACAGGAAGTTAGTCTGCAATGTGGTATAACTATAAATTGGTAGTATATGATAATTTACTATTTAAAAGAGAAATTTGCATTTATTTTGTTATTTGCAATATTGTGAATTTCCCTGGGAACACTTCCATTACTACAGAAGACCATAGGAGACAATGCCGACAGGGCTCTCCACAGCAGCTATTTGCACAGGAAGTTAGTCTGCAATGTGGTATTCCTATAAATTGGTAGTATATAATAATTTACTATTTAAAAGAGAAATTTGCATTTATTTTGTTATTTGCAATATTGTGAATTTCCCTGGGAACACTTCCATTACTACAGAAGACCATAGGAGACAATGCCGACAGGGCTCTCCACAGCAGCCAGTTGCACAGGAAGTTAGACTGCAATGTGGTATTCCTATAAATTGGTAGTATATGATAATTTACTATTTAAAAGAGAAATTTGCATTTATTTTGTTATTTGCAATATTGTGAATTTCCCTGGGAACACTTCCATTACTACAGAAGACCATTGGAGACAGAGCCAACAGGGCTCTCCACATCAGCCAGCTGCACAGGAAGTTAGTCTGCAATGTGGTATTCCTATAAATTTGTAGTATATGATAATTTACTATTTAAAAGAGAAATTTGAATCATTTTGTTATTTGCAATGTCGTGAATTTCCCTGGGAACACTTCCATTACTACAGAAGACCATTGGAGACAGAGCCAACAGGGCTCTCCACATCAGCCAGCTGCACAGGAAGTTAGACTGCAATGTGGTATTCCTATAAATTGGTAGTATATGATAATTTACTATTTAAAAGAGAAATTTGCATTTATTTTGTTATTTGCAATATTGTGAATTTCCCTGGGAACACTTCCATTACTACAGAAGACCATTGGAGACAGAGCCGACAGGGCTCTCCACATCAGCCAGCTGCACAGGAAGTTAGTCTTCAATGTGGTATTCCTATAAATTTGTAGTATATGATAATTTACTATTTAAAAGAGAAATTTGAATCATTTTGTTATTTGCAATGTCGTGAATTTCCCTGGGAACACTTCCATTACTACAGAAGACCATAGGAGACAATGCCGACAGGGCTCTCCATAGCAGCCAGTTGCACAGGAAGTTAGTCTGCAATGTGGTATTCCTATAAATTGTTAGTATATGATAATTTACTATTTAAAAGAGAAATTTGCATTCATTTTGTTATTTGCAATATTGTGAATTTCCCTGGGAACACTTCCATTACTACAGAAGACCATAGGAGACAATGCCGACAGGGCTCTCCACATCAGCCAGCTGCACAGGTAGTTAGACTGCAATGTGGTATTCCTATAAATTGGTAGTATATGATAATTTACTATTTAAAAGAGAAATTTGCATTTATTTTGTTATTTGCAATATTGTGAATTTCCCTGGGAACACTTCCATTACTACAGAAGACCATTGGAGACAGAGCCAACAGGGCTCTCCACATCAGCCAGCTGCACAGGAAGTTAGACTGCAATGTGGTATTCCTATAAATTGGTAGTATATGATAATTTACTATTTAAAAGAGAAATTTGCATTTATTTTGTTATTTGCAATATTGTGAATTTCCCTGGGAACACTTCCATTACTACAGAAGACCATAGGAGACAATGCCGACTGGGCTCTCCACAGCAGCCAGTTGCACAGGAAGTTAGTCTGCAATGTGGTATTCCTATAAATTGGTAGTATATGATAATTTACTATTTAAAAGAGAAATTTGCATTTATTTTGTTATTTGCAATATTGTGAATTTCCCTGGGAACACTTCCATTACTACAGAAGACCATAGGAGACAATGCCGACAGGGCTCTCCACAGCAGCTAGTTGCACAGGAAGTTAGTCTGCAATGTGGTATTCCTATAAATTGGTAGTATATGATAATTTACTATTTAAAAGAGAAATTTGCATTTATTTTGTTATTTGCAATATTGTGAATTTCCCTGGGAACACTTCCATTACTACAGAAGACCATAGGAGACAATGCCGACAGGGCTCTCCACAGCAGCCAGTTGCACAGGAAGTTAGACTGCAATGTGGTATTCCTATAAATTGGTAGTATATGATAATTTACAATTTAAAAGAGAAATTTGCATTTATTTTGTTATTTGCAATATTGTGAATTTCCCTGGGAACACTTCCATTACTACAGAAGACCATTGGAGACAGAGCCAACAGGGCCCTCCACATCAGCCAGCTGCACAGGAAGTTAGACTGCAATGTGGTATTCCTTTAAATTGGTAGTATATGATAATTTACTATTTCAAAAAGAGAAATTTGAATCATTTTGTTATTTGCAATGTCGTGAATTTCCCTGGGAACACTTCCATTACTACAGAAGACCATAGGTGACAATGCCGACAGGGCTCTCCACAGCAGCCAGTTGCACAGGAAGTTAGTCTGCAATGTGGTATTCCTATAAATTGGTAGTATATGATAATTTACTATTTAAAAGAGAAATTTGCATTCATTTTGTTATTTGCAATATTGTGAATTTCCCTGGGAACACTTCCATTACTACAGAAGACCATAGGAGACAATGCCGACAGGGCTCTCCACATCAGCCAGCTGCACAGGTAGTTAGACTGCAATGTGGTATTCCTATAAATTGGTAGTATGTGATAATTTACTATTTAAAAGAGAAATTTTCATTTATTTTGTTATTTGCAATATTGTGAATTTCCCTGGGAACACTTCCATTACTACAGAAGACCATAGGAGACAATGCCGACAGGGCTCTCCACATCAGCCAGCTGCACAGGAAGTTAGACTGCAATGTGGTATTCCTATAAATTGGTAGTATATGATAATTTACTATTTAAAAGAGAAATTTGCATTTATTTTGTTATTTGCAATATTGTGAATTTCCCTGGGAACACTTCCATTACTACAGAAGACCATAGGAGACAATGCCGACAGGGCTCTCCACATCAGCCAGCTGCACAGGAAGTTAGACTGCAATGTGGTATTCCTATAAATTGGTAGTATGTGATAATTTACTATTTAAAAGAGAAATTTGCATTTATTTTGTTATTTGCAATATTGTGAATTTCCCTGGGAACACTTCCATTACTACAGAAGACCATAGGAGACAATGCCGACAGGGCTCTCCACAGCAGCCAGTTGCACAGGAAGTTAGACTGCAATGTGGTATTCCTATAAATTGGTAGTATATGATAATTTACAATTTAAAAGAGAAATTTGCATTTATTTTGTTATTTGCAATATTGTGAATTTCCCTGGGAACACTTCCATTACTACAGAAGACCATTGGAGACAGAGCCAACAGGGCCCTCCACATCAGCCAGCTGCACAGGAAGTTAGACTGCAATGTGGTATTCCTATAAATTGGTAGTATATGATAATTTACTATTTCAAAAAGAGAAATTTGAATCATTTTGTTATTTGCAATGTCGTGAATTTCCCTGGGAACACTTCCATTACTACAGAAGACCATAGGTGACAATGCCGACAGGGCTCTCCACAGCAGCCAGTTGCACAGGAAGTTAGTCTGCAATGTGGTATTCCTATAAATTGGTAGTATATGATAATTTACTATTTAAAAGAGAAATTTGCATTCATTTTGTTATTTGCAATATTGTGAATTTCCCTGGGAACACTTCCATTACTACAGAAGACCATAGGAGACAATGCCGACAGGGCTCTCCACATCAGCCAGCTGCACAGGTAGTTAGACTGCAATGTGGTATTCCTATAAATTGGTAGTATGTGATAATTTACTATTTAAAAGAGAAATTTTCATTTATTTTGTTATTTGCAATATTGTGAATTTCCCTGGGAACACTTCCATTACTACAGAAGACCATAGGAGACAATGCCGACAGGGCTCTCCACATCAGCCAGCTGCACAGGAAGTTAGACTGCAATGTGGTATTCCTATAAATTGGTAGTATATGATAATTTACTATTTAAAAGAGAAATTTGCATTTATTTTGTTATTTGCAATATTGTGAATTTCCCTGGGAACACTTCCATTACTACAGAAGACCATAGGTGACAATGCCGACAGGGCTCTCCACAGCAGCCAGTTGCACAGGAAGTTAGTCTGCAATGTGGTATTCCTATAAATTGGTAGTATATGATAATTTACTATTTAAAAGAGAAATTTGCATTCATTTTGTTATTTGCAATATTGTGAATTTCCCTGGGAACACTTCCATTACTACAGAAGACCATAGGAGACAATGCCGACAGGGCTCTCCACATCAGCCAGCTGCACAGGTAGTTAGACTGCAATGTGGTATTCCTATAAATTGGTAGTATGTGATAATTTACTATTTAAAAGAGAAATTTTCATTTATTTTGTTATTTGCAATATTGTGAATTTCCCTGGGAACACTTCCATTACTACAGAAGACCATAGGAGACAATGCCGACAGGGCTCTCCACATCAGCCAGCTGCACAGGAAGTTAGACTGCAATGTGGTATTCCTATAAATTGGTAGTATGTGATAATTTACTATTTAAAAGAGAAATTTTCATTTATTTTGTTATTTGCAATATTGTGAATTTCCCTGGGAACATTTCCATTACTACAGAAGACCATAGGAGACAATGCCGACAGGGCTCTCCACAGCAGCTAGTTGCACAGGAAGTTAGTCTGCAATGTGGTATTCCTATAAATTGGTAGTATATAATAATTTACTATTTAAAAGAGAAATTTGCATTTATTTTGTTATTTGCAATATTGTGAATTTTCCTGGGAACACTTCCATTACTACAGAAGACCATAGGAGACAATGCCGACAGGGCTCTCCACAGCAGCCAGTTGCACAGGAAGTTAGACTGCAATGTGGTATTCCTATAAATTGGTAGTATATGATAATTTAATATTTAAAAGAGAAATTTGCATTTATTTTGTTATTTGCAATATTGTGAATTTCCCTGGGAACACTTCCATTACTACAGAAGACCATAGGAGACAATGCCGACAGGGCTCTCCACAGCAGCCAGTTGCACAGGAAGTTAGTCTGCAATGTGGTATTCCTATAAATTGGTAGTATATGATATTTTACTATTTAAAAGAGAAATTTGCATTTATTTTGTTATTTGCAATATTGTTAATTTCCCTGGGAACACTTCCATTACTACAGAAGGCCATAGGAGACAATGCCGACAGGGCTCTCCACATCAGCCAGCTGCACAGGAAGTTAGACTGCAATGTGTTATTCCTATAAATTGGTAGTATATGATAATTTACTATTTAAAAGAGAAATTTGCATTTATTTTGTTATTTGCAATATTGTGAATTTCCCTGGGAACACTTCCATTACTACAGAAGACCATAGGAGACAATGCCGACAGGGCTCTCCACAGCAGCCAGCTGCACAAGAAGTTAGACTGCAATGTGGTATTCCTATAAATTGGTAGTATATGATAATTTATTATTTAAAAGAGAAATTTGCATTTATTTTGTTATTTGCAATATTGTGAATTTCCCTGGGAACACTTCCATTACTACAGAAGACCATAGGAGACAATGCCGACAGGGCTCTCCACAGCAGCCAGTTGCACAGGAAGTTAGTCTGCAATGTGGTATTCCTATAAATTGGTAGTATATGATAATTTACTATTTAAAAGAGAAATTTGCATTTATTTTGTTGTTTGCAATATTGTGAAATTCGCTGGGAACACTTCCATTACTACAGAAGACCATAGGAGACAATGCCGACAGGGCTCTCCACAGCAGCTAGTTGCACAGGAAGTTAGTCTGTAATGTGGTATTCCTATAAATTGGTAGTATATGATAATTTACTATTTAAAAGAGAAATTTGCATTTATTTTGTTATTTGCAATATTGTGAATTTCCCTGGGAACACTTCCATTACTACAGAAGACCATTGGAGACAGAGCCAACAGGGCTCTCCACATCAGCCAGCTGCACAGGAAGTTAGACTGCAATGTGGTATTCCTATAAATTGGTAGTATATGATAATTTACTATTTAAAAGAGAAATTTGCATTTATTTTGTTATTTGCAATATTGTGAATTTCCCTGGGAACATTTCCATTACTACAGAAGACCATAGGAGACAATGCCGACTGGGCTCTCCACAGCAGCCAGTTGCACAGGAAGTTAGTCTGCAATGTGGTATTCCTATAAATTGGTAGTATATGATAATTTACTATTTAAAAGAGAAATTTGCATTTATTTTGTTATTTGCAATATTGTGAATTTCCCTGGGAACACTTCCATTACTACAGAAGACCATAGGAGATAATGCCGACAGGGCTCTCCACAGCAGCTAGTTGCACAGGAAGTTAGTCTGCAATGTGGTATTCCTATAAATTGGTAGTATATGATAATTTACTATTTAAAAGAGAAATTTGCATTTATTTTGTTATTTGCAATATTGTGAATTTCCCTGGGAACACTCCCATTACTACAGAAGACCATAGGAGACAATGCCGACAGGGCTCTCCACAGCAGCCAGTTGCACAGGAAGTTAGACTGCAATGTGGTATTCCTATAAATTGGTAGTATATGATAATTTACTATTTAAAAGAGAAATTTGCATTTATTTTGTTATTTGCAATATTGTGAATTTCCCTGGGAACACTTCCATTACTACAGAAGACCATTGGAGACAGAGCCAACAGGGCTCTCCACATCAGCCAGCTGCACAGGAAGTTAGACTGCAATGTGGTATTCCTATAAATTGGTAGTATATGATATTTTACTATTTAAAAGAGAAATTTGCATTTATTTTGTTATTTGCAATATTGTGAATTTCCCTGGGAACACCTTCATTACAACAGAAGACCATAGGAGACAATGCCGACAGGGCTCTCCACATCAGCCAGCTGCACAGGAAGTTAGACTGCAATGTGGTATTCCTATAAATTGGTAGTATATGATAATTTACTATTTAAAAGAGAAATTTGCATTTATTTTGTTATTTGCAATATTGTGAATTTCCCTGGGAACACTTCCATTACTACAGAAGACCATAGGAGACAATGCCGACAGGGCTCTCCACAGCAGCTAGTTGCACAGGAAGTTAGTCTGCAATGTGGTTTTCCTATAAATTGGTAGTATATGATAATTTACTATTTAAAAGAGAAATTTGCATTTATTTTGTTATTTGCAATATTGTGAATTTCCCTGGGAACACTTCCATTACTACAGAAGACCATAGGAGACAATGCCGACAGGGCTCTCCACATCAGCCAGCTGCACAGGAAGTTAGACTGCAATGTGGTATTCCTATAAATTGGTAGTATATGATAATTTACTATTTAAAAGAGAAATTTGCATTTATTTTGTTATTTGCAATGTTGTGAATTTCCCTAGGAACACTTCCATTACTACAGAAGACCATAGGAGACAATGCCGACAGGGCTCTCCACAGCAGCCAGTTGCACAGAAAGTTAGTCTGCAATGTGGTATTCCTATAAATTGGTAGTATATGATAATTTACTATTTAAAAGAGAAATTTGCATTTATTTTGTTATTTGCAATATTGTGAATTTCCCTGGGAACACTTCCATTACTACAGAAGACCATAGGAGACAATGCCGACAGGGCTCTCCACATCAGCCAGCTGCACAGGAAGTTAGACTGCAATGTGGTATTCCTATAAATTGGTAGTATATGATAATTTACTATTTAAAAGAGAAATTTGCATTTATTTTGTTGTTTGCAATATTGTGAAATTTCCTGGGAACACTTCCATTACTACAGAAGACCATAGGAGACAATGCCGACAGGGCTCTCCACAGCAGCTAGTTGCACAGGAAGTTAGTCTGCAATGTGGTATTCCTATAAATTGGTAGTATATGATAATTTACTATTTAAAAGAGAAATTTGCATTTATTTTGTTATTTGCAATATTGTGAATTTCCCTGGGAACACTTCCATTACTACAGAAAACCATAGGAGACAATGCCGACAGGGCTCTCCACATCAGCCAGCTGCACAGGAAGTTAGACTGCAATGTGGTATTCCTATAAATAGGTAGTATATGATAATTTACTATTTAAAAGAGAAATTTGCATTTATTTTGTTATTTGCAATATTGTGAATTTCCCTGGGAACACTTCCATTACTACAGAAGACCATTGGAGACAGAGCCAACAGGGCTCTCCACATCAGCCAGCTGCACAGGAAGTTAGACTGCAATGTGGTATTCCTATAAATTGGTAGTATATGATAATTTACTATTTAAAAGAGAAATTTGCATTTATTTTGTTATTTGCAATATTGTGAATTTCCCTGGGAACACTTCCATTACTACAGAAGACCATAGGAGACAATGCCGACTGGGCTCTCCTCAGCAGCCAGTTGCACAGGAAGATAGTCTGCAATGTGGTATTCCTATAAATTGGTAGTATATGATAATTTACTATTTAAAAGAGAAATTTGCATTTATTTTGTTATTTGCAATATTGTGAATTTCCCTGGGAACACTTCCATTACTGCAGAAGACCATAGGAGACAATGCCGACAGGGCTCTCCACAGCAGCTAGTTGCACAGGAAGTTAGTCTGCAATGTGTTATTCCTATAAATTGGTAGTATATGATAATTTACTATTTAAAAGAGAAATTTGCATTTATTTTGTTATTTGCAATGTTGTGAATTTCCCTGGGAACACTTCCATTACTACAGAAGACCATAGGAGACAATGCCGACAGGGCTCTCCACATCAGCCAGCTGCACAGGAAGTTAGACTGCAATGTGGTATTCCTATAAATTGGTAGTATATGATAATTTACTATTTAAAAGAGAAATTTGCATTTATTTTGTTATTTGCAATATTGTGAATTTCCCTGGGAACACTTCCATTACTACAGAAGACCATAGGAGACAATGCCGACAGGGCTCTCCACAGCAGCCAGTTGCACAGGAAGTTAGTCTGCAATGTGGTATTCCTATAAATTGGTAGTATATGATAATTTACTATTTAAAAGAAAAATTTGTATTTATTTTGTTATTTGCAATATTGTGAATTTCCCTGGGAACACTTCCATTACTACAGAAGACCATAGGAGACAATGCCGACAGGGCTCTCCACATCAGCCAGCTGCACAGGAAGTTAGACTGCAATGTGGTATTCCTATAAATTGGTAGTATATGATAATTTACTATTTAAAAGAGAAATTTGCATTTATTTTGTTATTTGCAATATTGTGAATTTCCCTGGGAACACTTCCATTACTACAGAAGACCATAGGAGACAATGCCGACAGGGCTCTCCACATCAGCCAGCTGCACAGGAAGTTAGACTGCAATGTGGTATTCCTATAAATTGGTAGTATATGATAATTTACTATTTAAAAGAGAAATTTGCATTTATTTTGTAATTTGCAATATTGTGAATTTCCCTGGGAACACTTCCATTACTACAGAAGACCATAGGAGACAATGCCGACAGGGCTCTCCACAGCAGCTAGTTGCACAGGAAGTTAGTCTGCAATGTGGTATTCCTATAAATTGGTAGTATGTGATAATTTACTATTTAAAAGAGAAATTTGCATTTATTTTGTTATTTGCAATATTGTGAATTTCCCTGGGAACATTTCCAATACTACAGAAGACCATTGGAGACAAAGCCAACAGGGCTCTCCACATCAGCCAGCTGCACAGAAAGTTAGACTGCAATGTGGTATTCCTATAAATTGGTAGTATATGATAATTTACTATTTAAAAGAGAAATTTGCATTTATTTTGTTATTTGCAATATTGTGAATTTCCCTGAGAACACTTCCATTACTACAGAAGACCATAGGAGACAATGCCGACAGGGCTCTCCACAGCAGCCAGTTGCACAGGAAGTTAGTCTGCAATGTGGTATTCCTATAAATTGGTAGTATATGATAATTTACTATTTAAAAGAGAAATTTGCATTTATTTTGTTATTTGCCTTATTGTGAATTTCCCTGGGATCACTTCCATTATTACAGAAGACCATTGGAGACAATGCCGACAGGGCTCTCCACATCAGCCAGCTGCACAGGAAGTTAGACTGCAATGTGGTATTCCTATAAATTGGTAGTATATGATAATTTACTATTTAAAAGAGAAATTTGCATTTATTTTGTTATTTGCAATATTGTGAATTTTCCTGGGAACACTTCCATTACTACAGAAGACCATAGGAGACAATGCCGACAGGGCTCTCCACAGCAGCTAGTTGCACAGGAAGTTAGTCTGCAATGTGTTATTCCTATAAATTGGTAGTATATGATAATATACTATTTAAAAGAGAAATTTGCATTTATTTTGTTATTTGCAATATTGTGAATTTCCCTGGGAACACTTCCATTACTACAGAAGACCATAGGATACAATGCCGACAGGGCTCTCCACATCAGCCAGCTGCACAGGTAGTTAGACTGCAATGTGGTATTCCTATAAATTGGTAGTATATGATAATTCACTATTTAAAAGAGAAATTTGCATTTATTTTGTTATTTGCAATATTGTGAATTTCCCTGGGAACACTTCCATTACTACAGAAGACCATAGGAGACAATGCCGACAGGGCTCTCCACATCAGCCAGCTGCACAGGAAGTTAGACTGCAATGTGGTATTCCTATAAATTGGTAGTATATGATAATTTACTATTTAAAAGAGAAATTTGCATTTATTTTGTTATTTGCAATATTGTGAATTTCCCTGGGAACACTTCCATTACTACAGAAGACCATAGGAGACAATGCCGACAGGGCTCTCGACAGCAGCTAGTTGCACAGGAAGTTAGTCTGCAATGTGGTATTCCTATAAATTGGTAGTATATGATAATTTACTATTTAAAAGAGAAATTTGCATTTATTTTGTTATTTGCAATATTGTGAATTTCCCTGGGAACACCTTCATTAGAACAGAAGACCATAGGAGACAATGCCGACAGGGCTCTCCACATCAGCCAGCTGCACAGGAAGTTAGACTGCAATGTGGTATTCCTATAAATTGGTAGTATATGATAATTACTATTTAAAAGAGAAATTTGCATTTATTTTGTTATTTGCAATATTGTGAATTTCCCTGGGAACACTTCCATTACTACAGAAGACCATAGGAGACAATGCCGACAGGGCTCTCCACAGCAGCTAGTTGCACAGGAAGTTAGTCTGCAATGTGGTATTCCTATAAATTGGTAGTATATGATAATTTACAATTTAAAAGAGAAATTTGCATTTATTTTGTTATTTGCAATGTTGTGAATTTCCCTAGGAACACTTCCATTACTACAGAAGACCATAGGAGACAATGCCGACAGGGCTCTCCACAGCAGCCAGTTGCACAGGAAGTTAGTCTGCAATGTGGTATTCCTATAAATTGGTAGTATATGATCATTTACTATTTAAAAGAGAAATTTGCATTTATTTTGTTATTTGCAATATTGTGAATTTCCCTGGGAACACTTCCATTACTACAGAAGACCATAGGAGACAATGCCGACAGGGCTCTCCACATCAGCCAGCTGCACAGGAAGTTAGACTGCAATGTGGTATTCCTATAAATTGGTAGTATATGATAATTTACTATTTAAAAGAGAAATTTGCATTTATTTTGTTGTTTGCAATATTGTGAAATTCCCTGGGAACACTTCCATTACTACAGAAGACCATAGGAGACAATGCCGACAGGGCTCTCCACAGCAGCTAGTTGCACAGGAAGTTAGTCTGCAATGTGGTATTCCTATAAATTGGTAGTATATGATAATTTACTATTTAAAAGAGAAATTTGCATTTATTTTGTTATTTGCAATATTGTGAATTTCCCTGGGAACACTTCCATTACTACAGAAAACCATAGGAGACAATGCCGACAGGGCTCTCCACATCAGCCAGCTGCACAGGAAGTTAGACTGCAATGTGGTATTCCTATAAATTGGTAGTATATGATAATTTACTATTTAAAAGATCAATTTGCATTTATTTTGTTATTTGCAATATTGTGAATTTCCCTGGGAACACTTCCAATACTACAGAAGACCATTGGAGACAGAGCCAACAGGGCTCTCCACATCAGCCAGCTGCACAGGAAGTTAGACTGCAATGTGGTATTCCTATAAATTGGTAGTATATGATAATTTACTATTTAAAAGAGAAATTTGCATTTATTTTGTTATTTGCAATATTGTGAATTTCCCTGGGAACACTTCCATTACTACAGAAGACCATAGGAGACAATGCCGACTGGGCTCTCCTCAGCAGCCAGTTGCACAGGAAGTTAGTCTGCAATGTGGTATTCCTATAAATTGGTAGTATATGATAATTTACTATTTAAAAGAGAAATTTGCATTTATTTTGTTATTTGCAATATTGTGAATTTCCCTGGGAACACTTCCATTACTGCAGAAGACCATAGGAGACAATGCCGACAGGGCTCTCCACAGCAGCTAGTTGCACAGGAAGTTAGTCTGCAATGTGTTATTCCTATAAATTGGTAGTATATGATAATTTACTATTTAAAAGAGAAATTTGCATTTATTTTGTTATTTGCAATGTTGTGAATTTCCCTGGGAACACTTCCATTACTACAGAAGACCATAGGAGACAATGCCGACAGGGCTCTCCACATCAGCCAGCTGCACAGGAAGTTAGACTGCAATGTGGTATTCCTATAAATTGGTAGTATATGATAATTTACTATTTAAAAGAGAAATTTGCATTTATTTTGTTATTTGCAATATTGTGAATTTCCCTGGGAACACTTCCATTACTACAGAAGACCATAGGAGACAATGCCGACAGGGCTCTCCACAGCAGCCAGTTGCACAGGAAGTTAGTCTGCAATGTGGTATTCCTATAAATTGGTAGTATATGATAATTTACTATTTAAAAGAAAAATTTGTATTTATTTTGTTATTTGCGATATTGTGAATTTCCCTGGGAACACTTCCATTACTACAGAAGACCATAGGAGACAATGCCGACAGGGCTCTCCACATCAGCCAGCTGCACAGGAAGTTAGACTGCAATGTGGTATTCCTATAAATTGGTAGTATATGATAATTTACTATTTAAAAGAGAATTTTGCATTTATTTTGTTATTTGCAATATTGTGAATTTCCCTGGGAACACTTCCATTACTACAGAAGACCATAGGAGACAATGCCGACAGGGCTCTCCACATCAGCCAGCTGCACAGGAAGTTAGACTGCAATGTGGTATTCCTATAAATTGGTAGTATATGATAATTTACTATTTAAAAGAGAAATTTGCATTTATTTTGTAATTTGCAATATTGTGAATTTCCCTGGGAACACTTCCATTACTACAGAAGACCATAGGAGACAATGCCGACAGGGCTCTCCACAGCAGCTAGTTGCACAGGAAGTTAGTCTGCAATGTGGTATTCCTATAAATTGGTAGTATGTGATAATTTACTATTTAAAAGAGAAATTTGCATTTATTTTGTTATTTGCAATATTGTGAATTTCCCTGGGAACATTTCCAATACTACAGAAGACCATTGGAGACAAAGCCAACAGGGCTCTCCACATCAGCCAGCTGCACAGAAAGTTAGACTGCAATGTGGTATTCCTATAAATTGGTAGTATATGATAATTTACTATTTAAAAGAGAAATTTGCATTTATTTTGTTATTTGCAATATTGTGAATTTCCCTGAGAACACTTCCATTACTACAGAAGACCATAGGAGACAATGCCGACAGGGCTCTCCACAGCAGCCAGTTGCACAGGAAGTTAGTCTGCAATGTGGTATTCCTATAAATTGGTAGTATATGATAATTTACTATTTAAAAGAGAAATTTGCATTTATTTTGTTATTTGCCTTATTGTGAATTTCCCTGGGATCACTTCCATTATTACAGAAGACCATTGGAGACAATGCCGACAGGGCTCTCCACATCAGCCAGCTGCACAGGAAGTTAGACGGCAATGTGGTATTCCTATAAATTGGTAGTATATGATAATTTACTATTTAAAAGAGAAATTTGCATTTATTTTGTTATTTGCAATATTGTGAATTTTCCTGGGAACACTTCCATTACTACAGAAGACCATAGGAGACAATGCCGACAGGGCTCTCCACAGCAGCTAGTTGCACAGGAAGTTAGTCTGCAATGTAGTATTCCTATAAATTGGTAGTATATGATAATATACTATTTAAAAGAGAAATTTGCATTTATTTTGTTATTTGCAATATTGTGAATTTCCCTGGGAACACTTCCATTACTACAGAAGACCATAGGATACAATGCCGACAGGGCTCTCCACATCAGCCAGCTGCACAGGTAGTTAGACTGCAATGTGGTATTCCTATAAATTGGTAGTATATGATAATTCACTATTTAAAAGAGAAATTTGCATTTATTTTGTTATTTGCAATATTGTGAATTTCCCTGGGAACACTTCCATTACTACAGAAGACCATAGGAGACAATGCCGACAGGGCTCTCCACATCAGCCAGCTGCACAGGAAGTTAGACTGCAATGTGGTATTCCTATAAATTGGTAGTATATGATAATTTACTATTTAAAAGAGAAATTTGCATTTATTTTGTTATTTGCAATATTGTGAATTTCCCTGGGAACACTTCCATTACTACAGAAGACCGTAGGAGACAATGCCGACAGGGCTCTCGACAGCAGCTAGTTGCACAGGAAGTTAGTCTGCAATGTGGTATTCCTATAAATTGGTAGTATATGATAATTTACTATTTAAAAGAGAAATTTGCATTTATTTTGTTATTTGCAATATTGTGAATTTCCCTGGGAACACCTTCATTAGAACAGAAGACCATAGGAGACAATGCCGACAGGGCTCTCCACATCAGCCTGCTGCACAGGAAGTTAGACTGCAATGTGGTATTCCTATAAATTGGTAGTATATGATAATTACTATTTAAAAGAGAAATTTGCATTTATTTTGTTATTTGCAATATTGTGAATTTCCCTGGGAACACTTCCATTACTACAGAAGACCATAGGAGACAATGCCGACAGGGCTCTCCACAGCAGCTAGTTGCACAGGAAGTTAGTCTGCAATGTGGTATTCCTATAAATTGGTAGTATATGATAATTTACTATTTAAAAGAGAAATTTGCATTTATTTTGTTATTTGCAATATTTTGAATTTCCCTGGGAACACTTCCATTACTACAGAAGACCATAGGAGACAATGCCGACAGGGCTCTCCACATCAGCCAGCTGCACAGGAAGTTAGACTGCAATGTGGTATTCCTATAAATTGGTAGTATATGATAATTTACTATTTAAAAGAGAAATTTGCATTTATTTTGTTATTTGCAATATTGTGAATTTCCCTGGGAACACTTCCATTACTACAGAAGACCATAGGAGACAATGCCGACAGGGCTCTCCACAGCAGCCAGTTAAACAGGAAGTTAGTCTGCAATGTGGTATTCCTATAAATTGGTAGTATATGATAATTTACTATTTAAAAGAAAAATTTGTATTTATTTTGTTATTTGCAATATTGTGAATTTCCCTGGGAACACTTCCATTACTACAGAAGACCATAGGAGACAATGCCGACAGGGCTCTCCACATCAGCCAGCTGCACAGGAAGTTAGACTGCAATGTGGTATTCCTATTAATTGGTAGTATATAATAATTTACTATTTAAAAGAGAAATTTGCATTTATTTTGTTATTTGCAATATTGTGAATTTCCCTGGGAACACTTCCATTACTACAGAAGACCATAGGAGCCAATGCCGACAGGGCACTCCACATCAGCCAGCTGCACAGGAAGTTAGACTGCAATGTGGTATTCCTATAAATTGGTAGTATATGATAATTTACTATTTAAAAGAGAAATTTGCATTTATTTTGTTATTTGCAATATTGTGAATTTCCCTGGGAACACTTCCATTTCTACAGAAGACCATAGGAGACAATGCCGACAGGGCTCTCCACAGCAGCCAGTTGCACAGGAAGTTAGTCTGCAATGTGGTATTCCTATAAATTGGTAGTATATGATAATTTACTATTTAAAAGAGAAATTTGCATTTATTTTGTTATTTGCAATATTGTGACTCTCCCTGGGAACACTTCCATTACTACAGAAGACCATAGGAGACAATGCCAACAGGGCTCTCCACATCAGCCAGCTGCACAGGAAGTTAGACTGCAATGTGGTATTCCTATAAATTGGTAGTATATGATAATTTACTATTTAAAAGAGAAATTTGCATTTATTTTGTAATTTGCAATATTGTGAATTTCCCTGGGAACACTTCCATTACTACAGAAGACCATAGGAGACAATGCCGACAGGGCTCTCCACAGCAGCTAGTTGCACAGGAAGTTAGTCTGCAATGTGGTATTCCTATAAATTGGTAGTATGTGATAATTTACTATTTAAAAGAGAAATTTGCATTTATTTTGTTATTTGCAATATTGTGAATTTCCCTGGGAGCACTTCCATTACTACATAAGACCATAGGAGACAATGCCGACAGGGCTCTCCACATCAGCCAGCTGCACAGGAAGTTAGACTGCAATGTTGTATTCCTATAAATTGGTAGTATATGATAATTTACTATTTAAAAGAGAAATTTGAATTATTTTGTTATTTGCAATGTTGTGAATTTCCCTGGGAACACTTCCATTACTACAGAAGACCATAGGAGACAATGCCGACAGGGCTCTCCACAGCAGCCAGTTGCACAGGAAGTTAGTCTGCAATGTGGTATTCCTATAAATTGGTAGTATATGATAATTTACTATTTAAAAGAGAAATTTGCATTTATTTTGTTATTTGCAATATTGTGAATTTCCCTGGGAACACTTCCATTACTACAGAAGACCATAGGAGACAATGCCGACAGGGCTCTCCACATCAGCCAGCTGCACAGGAAGTTAGACTGCAATGTGGTATTCCTATAAATTGGTAGTATATGATAATTTACTATTTAAAAGAGAAATTTGCATTTATTTTGTTATTTGCAATATTGTGAATTTCCCTGGGAACACTTCCATTACTACAGAAGACCATAGGAGACAATGCCGACAGGGCTCTCCACATCAGCCAGTTGCAGAGGAAGTTAGTCTGCAATGTGGTATTCCTATAAATTGGTAGTATATGATAATTTACTATTTAAAAGAGAAATTTGCATTTATTTTGTTATTTGCAATATTGTGAATTTCCCTGGGAACACTTCCATAACTACAGAAGACCATACGAGACAATGCCGACAGGGCTCTCCACAGCAGCCAGTTGCACAGGAAGTTAGTCTGCAATGTGGTATTCCTGTAAATTGGTAGTATATGATAATTTACTATTTAAAAGAGAAATTTGCATTTATTTTGTTATTTGCAATATTGTGAATTTCCCTGGGAACACTTCCATTACTACAGGAGACCATAGGAGACAATGCCGACAGGGCTCTCCACATCAGCCAGCTGCACAGGAAGTTAGACTGCAATCTGGTATTCCTATAAATTGGTAGTATATAATAATTTACAATTTAAAAGAGAAATTTGCATTTATTTTGTTATTTGCAATATTGTGAATTTCCCTGGGAACACTTCCATTACTACAGAAGACCATAGGAGACAATGCCGACAGGGCTCTCCACATCAGCCAGCTGCACAGGAAGTTAGACTGCAATGTGGTATTCCTATAAATTGGTGGTATATGATAATTTACTATTTAAAAGAGAAATTTGCATTTATTTTGTTATTTTCATTATTGTGAATTTCCCTGGGAAACCAGGGAAGACCATACGAGACAATGCCGACAGGGCTCTCCACATCAGCCAGTTGCCCAGGAAGTTAGTCTGCAATGTGGTATTCCTATAAATTGGTAGTATATGATAATTTACTATTTAAAAGATAAATTTGCATTTATTTTGTTATTTGCAATATTGTGAATTTCCCTGGGAACACTTCCATTACTACAGAAGATCATAGGAGACAATGCCGACAGGGCTCTACACAGCAGCCAGTTGCACGGGAAGTTAGTCTGCAATGTGGTATTCCTATAAATTGGTAGTATATGATAATTTACTATTTAAAAGAGAAATTTGCATTTATTTTGTTATTTGCAATATTGTAAATTTCCCTGGGAACACTTCCATTACTACAGAAGACCATAGGAGACAATGCCGACAGGGCTCTCCACAGCAGCCAGTTGCACAGGAAGTTAGTCTGCAATGTGGTATTCCTATAAATTGGTAGTATATGATAATTTACTATTTAAAAGAGAAATTTGCATTTATTTTATGATTTGCAATATTGTGACTCTCCCTGGGAACACTTCCATTACTACAGAAGACCATAGGAGACAATGCCAACAGGGCTCTCCACATCAGCCAGCTGCACAGGAAGTTAGACTGCAATGTGGTATTCCTATAAATTGGTAGTATATGATAATTTACTATTTAAAAGAGAAATTTGCATTTATTTTGTAATTTGCAATATTGTGAATTTCCCTGGGAACACTTCCATTACTACAGAAGACCATAGGAGACAATGCCGACAGGGCTCTCCACAGCAGCTAGTTGCACAGGAAGTTAGTCTGCAATGTGGTATTCCTATAAATTGGTAGTATGTGATAATTTACTATTTAAAAGAGAAATTTGCATTTATTTTGTTATTTGCAATATTGTGAATTTCCCTGGGAGCACTTCCATTACTACATAAGACCATAGGAGACAATGCCGACAGGGCTCTCCACATCAGCCAGCTGCACAGGAAGTTAGACTGCAATGTTGTATTCCTATAAATTGGTAGTATATGATAATTTACTATTTAAAAGAGAAATTTGAATTATTTTGTTATTTGCAATGTTGTGAATTTCCCTGGGAACACTTCCATTACTACAGAAGACCATAGGAGACAATGCCGACAGGGCTCTCCACAGCAGCCAGTTGCACAGGAAGTTAGTCTGCAATGTGGTATTCCTATAAATTGGTAGTATATGATAATTTACTATTTAAAAGAGAAATTTGCATTTATTTTGTTATTTGCAATATTGTGAATTTCCCTGGGAACACTTCCATTACTACAGAAGACCATAGGAGACAATGCCGACAGGGCTCTCCACATCAGCCAGCTGCACAGGAAGTTAGACTGCAATGTGGTATTCCTATAAATTGGTAGTATATGATAATTTACTATTTAAAAGAGAAATTTGTATTTATTTTGTTATTTGCAATATTGTGAATTTCCCTGGGAACACTTCCATTACTACAGAAGACCATAGGAGACAATGCCGACAGGGCTCTCCACATCAGCCAGTTGCAGAGGAAGTTAGTCTGCAATGTGGTATTCCTATAAATTGGTAGTATATGATAATTTACTATTTAAAAGAGAAATTTGCATTTATTTTGTTATTTGCAATATTGTGAATTTCCCTGGGAACACTTCCATAACTACAGAAGACCATACGAGACAATGCCGACAGGGCTCTCCACAGCAGCCAGTTGCACAGGAAGTTAGTCTGCAATGTGGTATTCCTGTAAATTGGTAGTATATGATAATTTACTATTTAAAAGAGAAATTTGCATTTATTTTGTTATTTGCAATATTGTGAATTTCCCTGGGAACACTTCCATTACTACAGGAGACCATAGGAGACAATGCCGACAGGGCTCTCCACATCAGCCAGCTGCACAGGAAGTTAGACTGCAATGTGGTATTCCTATAAATTGGTAGTATATAATAATTTACAATTTAAAAGAGAAATTTGCATTTATTTTGTTATTTGCAATATTGTGAATTTCCCTGGGAACACTTCCATTACTACAGAAGACCATAGGAGACAATGCCGACAGGGCTCTCCACATCAGCCAGCTGCACAGGAAGTTAGACTGCAATGTGGTATTCCTATAAATTGGTGGTATATGATAATTTACTATTTAAAAGAGAAATTTGCATTTATTTTGTTATTTTCATTATTGTGAATTTCCCTGGGAAACCAGGGAAGACCATACGAGACAATGCCGACAGGGCTCTCCACATCAGCCAGTTGCCCAGGAAGTTAGTCTGCAATGTGGTATTCCTATAAATTGGTAGTATATGATAATTTACTATTTAAAAGATAAATTTGCATTTATTTTGTTATTTGCAATATTGTGAATTTCCCTGGGAACACTTCCATTACTACAGAAGATCATAGGAGACAATGCCGACAGGGCTCTACACAGCAGCCAGTTGCACGGGAAGTTAGTCTGCAATGTGGTATTCCTATAAATTGGTAGTATATGATAATTTACTATTTAAAAGAGAAATTTGCATTTATTTTGTTATTTGCAATATTGTAAATTTCCCTGGGAACACTTCCATTACTACAGAAGACCATAGGAGACAATGCCGACAGGGCTCTCCACAGCAGCCAGTTGCACAGGAAGTTAGTCTGCAATGTGGTATTCCTATAAATTGGTAGTATATGATAATTTACTATTTAAAAGAGAAATTTGCATTTATTTTATGATTTGCAATATTGTGAATTTCCCTGGGAACACTTCCATTACTACAGAAGACCATAGGAGACAATGCCGACAGGGCTCTCCACAGCAGCCAGTTGCACCAGAAGTTAGTCTGCAATGTGGTATTCCTATAAATTGGTAGTATATGATAATTTACTATTTAAAAGAGAAATTTGTATTTATTTTGTTATTTGCAATATTGTGAATTTCCCTGGGAACACTTCCATTACTACAGAAGACCATAGGCGACAATGCCGACAGGGCTCTCCACATCAGCCAGCTGCACAGGAAGTTAGACTGCAATGTGATATTCCTATAAATTGGTAGTATATGATAATTTACTATTTAAAAGAGAAATTTGTATTTATTTTGTTATTTGCAATATTGTGAATTTCCCTGGGAACACTTCCATTACTACAGAAGACCATAGGAGACAATGCCGACAGGGCTCTCCACATCAGCCAGTTGCACAGGAAGTTAGTCTGCAATGTGTTATTCCTATAAATTGGTAGTATATGATAATTTACTATTTAAAAGAGAAATTTGCATTTATTTTGTTATTTGCAATATTGTGAATTTCCCTGGGAACACTTCCATTACTACAGAAGATCATAGGAGACAATGCCGACAGGGCTCTACACAGCAGCCAGTTGCACGGGAAGTTAGTCTGCAATGTGGTATTCCTATAAATTGGTAGTATATGATAATTTACTATTTAAAAGAGAAATTTGCATTTATTTTGTGATTTGCGATATTGTGAATTTCCCTGGGAACACTTCCATTACTACAGAAGACCATAGGAGACAATGCCGACAGGGCTCTCCACAGCAGCCAGTTGCACAGGAAGTTAGTCTGCAATGTGGTATTCCTATAAATTGGTAGTATATGATAATTTACTATTTAAAAGAGAAATTTGCATTTATTTTGTTATTTGCAATATTGTGAATTTCCCTGGGAACACTTCCATTACTACAGAAGACCATAGGAGACAATGCCGACAGGGCTCTCCACAGCAGCCAGTTGCACCAGAAGTTAGTCTGCAATGTGGTATTCCTATAAATTGGTAGTATATGATAATTTACTATTTAAAAGAGAAATTTGCATTTATTTTGTTATTTGCAATATTGTGAATTTCCCTGGGAACACTTCCATTACTACAGAAGACCATAGGAGACAATGCCGACAGGGCTCTCCACAGCAGCCAGTTGCACAGGAAGTTAGTCTGCAATGTGGTATTCCTATAAATTGGTAGTATATGATAATTTACTATTTAAAAGAGAAATTTGCATTTATTTTGTTATTTGCAATATTGTGAATTTCCCTGGGAATACTTCCATTACTACAGAAGACCATAGGAGACAATGCCGACAGGGCTCTCCACAGCAGCCAGTTGCACCAGAAGTTAGTCTGCAATGTGGTATTCCTATAAATTGGTAGTATATGATAATTTACTATTTAAAAGAGAAATTTGCATTTATTTTGTTATTTGCAATATTGTGAATTTCCCTGGGAAACCAGGGAAGACCATACGAGACAATGCCGACAGGGCTCTCCACATAAGCCAGTTGCACAGGAAGTTAGTCTGCAATGTGGTATTCCTATAAATTGGTAGTATATGATAATTTACTATTTAAAAGAGAAATTTGCATTTATTTTGTTATTTCCAATATTGTGAATTTCCCTGGGAACACTTCCATTACTACAGAAAACTACACGAGACAATGCCAACAGGGCTCTCCACAGCAGCCAGTTGCACAGGAAGTTAGTCTGCAATGTGGTATTCCTATAAATTGGTAGTATATGATAATTTACTATTTAAAAGAGAAATTTGCATTTATTTTGTTATTTCCAATATTGTGAATTTCGCTGGGAACACTTCCATTACTACAGAAGACCATAGGAGACAATGCCGACAGGGCTCTCCACATCAGCCAGCTGCACAGGAAGTAAGACTGCAATGTGGTATTCCTATAAATTGGTAGTATATGATAATTTACTATTTAAAAGAGAAATTTGCATTTATTTTGTTATTTGCAATATTGTGAATTTCCCTGGGAACACTTCCATTACTACAGAAGACCATAGGAGACAATGCCGACAGGGCTCTCCACAGCAGCCAGTTGCACAGGAAGTTAGTCTGCAATGTGGTATTCCTGTAAATTGGTAGTATATGATAATTTACTATTTAAAAGAGAAATTTGCATTTATTTTGTTATTTGCAATATTGTGAATTTCCCTGGGAACACTTCCATAACTACAGAAGACCATACGAGACAATGCCGACAGGGCTCTCCACATCAGCCAGCTGCACAGGAAGTTAGACTGCAATGTGGTATTCCTATAAATTGGTAGTATATGATAATTTACTATTTAAAAGAGAAATTTGCATTTATTTTGTTATTTGCAATATTGTGAATTTCCCTGGGAACACTTCCATTACTACAGAAGACCATAGGAGACAATGCCGACAGGGCTCTCCACATCAGCAGCTGCACAGGAATTTAGACTGCAATGTAGTATTCCTATAAATTGGTAGTATATGATAATTTACTATTTAAAAGAGAAATTTGCATTTATTTTGTTATTTGCAATATTGTGAATTTCCCTGGGAACACTTCCATTACTACAGAAGACCATAGGAGACAATGCCGACAGGGCTCTCCACATCAGCCAGCTGCACAGGAAGTTAGACTGCAATGTGGTATTCCTATAAATTGGTAGTATATGATAATTTACTATTTAAAAGAGAAATTTGCATTTATTTTGTTATTTGCAATATTGTGAATTTCCCTGGGAACACTTCCATTACTACAGAAGACCATAGGAGCCAATGCCGACAGGGCTCTCCACATCAGTCAGCTGCACAGGAAGTTAGACTGCAATGTGGTAATCCTATAAATTGGTAGTATATGATAATTTACTATTTAAAAGAGAAATTTGCATTTATTTTGTTATTTGCAATATTGTGAATTTCCCTGGGAACACTTCCATTACTACAGAAGACCATAGGAGCCAATGCCGACAGGGCTCTCCACATCAGCCAGCTGCACAGGAAGTTAGACTGCAATGTGGTATTCCTATAAATTGGTAGTATATGATAATTTACTATTTAAAAGAGAAATTTGCATTTATTTTGTTATTTGCAATATTGTTAATTTCCCTGGGAACACTTCCATTACTACAGAAGACCATAGGAGACAATGCCGACAGGGCGCTTCACATCAGCCAACTGCACAGGAAGTTATACTGCAATGTGGTATTCCTATAAATTGGTAGAATATGATAATTTACTATTTAAAAGAGAAATTTGCATTTATTTTGTTATTTGCAATATTGTGAATTTCCCTGGGAACACTCCCATTACTACAGAAGGCCATAGGAGACAATGCCGACAGGGCTCTCCACATCAGCCAGCTGCACAGGAAGTTAGACTGCAATGTGGTATTCCTATAAATTAGTAGAATATGATAATTTACTATTTAAAAGAGAAATTTGCATTTATTTTGTTATTTGCAATATTGTGACTTTCCCTGGGAGCACTTCCATTACTACAGAAGATCATAGGAGACAATGCGAACAGGGCTCTCCACATCAGCCAGCTGCACAGGAAGTTAGACTCCAATGTGGTATTCCTATAAATTGGTTGTATATGATAATTTACTATTTAAAAGAGAAATTTGCATTTATTTTGTTATTTGCAATATTGTGAATTTCCCTGGGAACACTTCCATTACTACAGAAGACCATAGGAGACAATGCCGACAGGGCTCTCCACAGCAGCCAGTTGCACAGGAAGTTAGTCTGCAATGTGGTATTCCTATAAATTGGTGGTATATGATAATTTACTATTTAAAAGAGAAATTTGCATTTATTTTGTTATTTGCAATATTGTGAATTTCCCTGGGAACACTTCCATTACTACAGAAGACCATAGGAAACAATGCCGACAGGGCTCTCCACAGCAGCCAGTTGCACAGGAAGTTAGTCTGCAATGTGGTATTCCTATAAATTGGTAGTATATGATAATTTACTATTTAAAAGAGAAATTTGCATTTATTTTGTTATTTGCAATATTGTGAATTTCCCTGGGAACACTTCCATTACTACAGAAGGCCATAGGAGACAATGCCGACAGGGCTCTCCACATCAGCCAGCTGCACAGGGAGTTAGACTGCAATGTGGTATTCGTATAAATTGGTAGTATATGATAATTTACTATTTAAAAGAGAAATTTGCATTTATTTTGTTATTTGCAATATTGTGACTCTCCCTGGGAACACTTCCATTACTACAGAAGACCATAGGAGACAATGCCGACAGGGCTCTCCACATCAGCCAGCTGCACAGGAAGTTAGACTGCAATGTGGTATTCCTATAAATTGGTAGTATATGATAATTTACTATTTAAAAGAGAAATTTGCATTTATTTTGTTATTTGCAATATTGTGAATTTCCCTGGGAACACTTCCATTACTACAGAAGACAATAGGAGGCAATGCCGACAGGGCTCTCCACAGCAGCTAGTTGCACAGGAAGTTAGTCTGCAATGTGGTATTCCTATAAATTGGTAGTATATGATAATTTACTATTTAAAAGAGAAATTTGCATTTATTTTGTTATTTGCAATATTGTGAATTTCCCTGGGAACACTTCCATTACTACAGAAGACCCTAGGAGACAATGCCGACAGGGCTCTCCACAGTAGCCAGTTGCACAGGAAGTTAGACTGCAATGTGGTATTCCTATAAATTGGTAGTATATGATAATTTACTATTTAAAAGAGAAATTTGCATTTATTTTGTTATTTGCAATATTGTGAATTTCCCTGGGAACACTTCCATTACTACAGAAGACCATAGGAGCCAATGCCGACAGGGCTCTCCACATCAGTCAGCTGCACAGGAAGTTAGACTGCAATGTGGTAATCCTATAAATTGGTAGTATATGATAATTTACTATTTAAAAGAGAAATTTGCATTTATTTTGTTATTACCAATATTGTGAATTTCCCTGGGAACACTCCCATTACTACAGAAGACCATAGGAGCCAATGCCGACAGGGCTCTCCACATCAGCCAGCTGCACAGGAAGTTAGACTGCAATGTGGTATTCCTATAAATTGGTAGTATATGATAATAAATACAATTTAAAAGAGAAATTTGCATTTATTTTGTTATTTGCAATATTTTGAATTTCCCTGGGAACACTTCCATTACTACAGAAGACCATAGGAGCCAATGCCGACAGGGCTCTCCACATCAGCCAGCTGCACAGGAAGTTAGACTGCAATGTGGTATTCCTATAAGTTGGTAGTATATGATAATTTACTATTTAAAAGAGAAATTTGCATTTATTTTGTTATTTGCAATATTGTGAATTTCCCTGGGAACACTTCCATTACTACAGAAGACCATAGGAGACAATGCCGACAGGGCTCTCCACATCAGCCAGCTGCACAGGAAGTTAGATTGCAATGTGGTATTCCTATAAATTGGTAGTATATGATAATTTACTATTTAAAAGAGAAATTTGCATTTATTTTGTTATTTGCAATATTGTGAATTTCCCTGGGAACACTTCCATTACTACAGAAGACCATAGGAGCCAATGCCGACAGTGCTCTCCACCTCAGCCAGCTGCACAGGAAGTTAGACTGCAATGTGGTATTCCTATAAATTGGTAGTATATGATAATTTACTATTTAAAAGAGAAATTTGCATTTATTTTGTTATTTGCAATATTGTTAATTTCTCTGGGAACACTTCCATTACTACAATAGACCATAGGAGACAATGCCGACAGGGCGCTCCACATCAGCCAACTGCACAGGAAGTTAGACTGCAATGTGGTATTCCTATAAATTGGTAGAATATGATAATTTACTATTTAAAAGAGAAATTTGCATTTATTTTGTTATTTGCAATATTGTGACTTTCCCTGGGAGCACTTCCATTACTACAGAAGACCATAGGATACAATGCGAACAGGGCTCTCCACATCAGCCAGCTGCACAGGAAGTTAGACTCCAATGTGGTATTCCTATAAATTGGTTGTATATGATAATTTACTATTTAAAAGAGAAATTTGCATTTATTTTGTTATTTGCAATATTGTGAATTTCCCTGGGAACACTTCCATTACTACAGAAGACCATAGGAGACAATGCCGACAGGGCTCTCCACAGCAGCCAGTTGCACAGGAAGTTAGTCTGCAATGTGGTATTCCTATAAATTGGTGGTATATGATAATTTACTATTTAAAAGAGAAATTTGCATTTATTTTGTTATTTGCAATATTGTGACTCTCCCTGGGAACACTTCCATTACTACAGAAGACCATAGGAGACAATGCCGACAGGGCTCTCCACATCAGCCAGCTGCACAGGAAGTTAGACTGCAATGTGGTATTCCTATAAATTGGTAGTATATGATAATTTACTATTTAAAAGAGAAATTTGCATTTATTTTGTTATTTGCAATATTGTGAATTTCCCTGGGAACACTTCCATTACTACAGAAGACCATAGGAGACAATGCCGACAGGGCTCTCCACTGCAGCCAGTTGCACAGGAAGTTAGTCTGCAATGTGGTATTCCTATAAATTGGTAGTATATGATAATTTACTATTTAAAAGAGAAATTTGCATTTATGTTGTTATTAGCAATATTGTGAATTTCCCTGGGAACACTTCCATTACTACAGTAGACCAAAGGAGACAATGCCGACAGGGCTCTCCACATCAGCCAGCTGCACAGGAAGTTAGACTGCAATGTGGTATTCCTATAAATTGGTAGTATATGATAATTTACTATTTAAAAGAGAAATTTGCCTTTGTTTTGTTATTTGCAATATTGTGAATTTCCCTGGGAACACTTCCATTACTACAGAAGACAATAGGAGGCAATGCCGACAGGGCTCTCCACAGCAGCTAGTTGCACAGGAAGTTAGTCTGCAATGTGGTATTCCTATAAATTGGTAGTATATGATAATTTACTATTTAAAAGAGAAATTTGCATTTATTTTGTTATTTGCAATATTGTGAATTTCCCTGGGAACACTTCCATTACTACAGAAGACCATAGGAGCCAATGCCGACAGGGCTCTCCACATCAGTCAGCTGCACAGGAAGTTAGACTGCAATGTTGTAATCCTATAAATTGGTAGTATATGATAATTTACTATTTAAAAGAGAAATTTGCATTTATTTTGTTATTTCCAATATTGTGAATTTCCCTGGGAACACTCCCATTACTACATAAGACCATAGGAGCCAATGCCGACAGGGCTCTCCACATCAGCCAGCTGCACAGGAAGTTAGACTGCAATGTGGTATTCCTATAAATTGGTAGTATATGATAATAAATACAATTTAAAAGAGAAATTTGCATTTATTTTGTTATTTGCAATATTTTGAATTTCCCTGGGAACACTTCCATTACTACAGAAGACCATAGGAGCCAATGCCGACAGGGCTCTCCACATCAGCCAGCTGCACAGGAAGTTAGACTGCAATGTGGTATTCCTATAAATTGGTAGTATATGATAATTTACTATTTAAAAGAGAAATTTGCATTTATTTTGTTATTTGCAATATTGTGAATTTCCCTGGGAACACTTCCATTACTACAGAAGACAATAGGAGACAATGCCGACAGGGCTCTCCACATCAGCCAGCTGCACAGGAAGTTAGATTGCAATGTGGTATTCCTATAAATTGGAAGTATATGATAATTTACTATTTAAAAGAGAAAATTGCATTTATTTTGTTATTTGCAATATTGTGAATTTCCCTGGGAACACTTCCATTACTACAGAAGACCATAGGAGCCAATGCCGACAGTGCTCTCCAAATCAGCCAGCTGCACAGGAAGTTAGACTGCAATGTGGTATTCCTATAAATTGGTAGTATATGATAATTTACTATTTAAAAGAGAAATTTGCATTTATTTTGTTATTTGCAATATTGTTAATTTCCCTGGGAACACTTCCATTACTACAGAAGACCATAGGAGACAATGCCGACAGGGCGCTCCACATCAGCCAACTGCACAGGAAGATAGACTGCAATGTGGTATTCCTATAAATTGGTAGAATATGATAATTTACTATTTAAAAGAGAAATTTGCATTTATTTTGTTATTTGCAATATTGTGAATTTCCCTGGGAACACTTCCATTACTACAGAAGACCATAGGAGACAATGCCGACAGGGCTCTCCACAGCAGCCAGTTGCACAGGAAGTTAGTCTGCAATGTGGTATTCCTATAAATTGGTAGTATATGATAATTTACTATTTAAAAGAGAAATTTGCATTTATTTTGTTATTTGCAATATTGTGAATTTCCGTGGGAACACTTCCATTACTACAGAAGACCATAGGAGACAATGCCGACAGGGCTCTCCACATCAGCCAGCTGCACAGGAAGTTAGACTGCAATGTGGTATTCCTATAAATTGGTAGTATATGATAATTTACTATTTAAAAGAGAAATTTGCATTTATTTTGTTATTTGCAATATTGTGAATTTCCCTGGGAACACTTCCATTACTACAGAAGACAATAGGAGACAATGCCGACAGGGCTCTCCACAGCAGCTAGTTGCACAGGAAGTTAGTCTGCAATGTGGTATTCCTATAAATTGGTAGTATATGATAATTTACTATTTAAAAGAGAAATTTGCATTTATTTTGTTATTTGCAACATTGTGAATTTCCCTGGGAACACTTCCATTACTACAGAAGACCATAGGAGACAATGCCGACAGGGCTCTCCACATCAGCCAGCTGCACAGGAAGTTAGACTGCAATGTGGTATTCCTATAAATTGGTAGTATATGAAAATTTACTATTTAAAAGAGAAATTTGAATTATTTTGGTATTTGCAATGTTGTGAATTTCCCTGGGAACACTTCCATTACTACAGAAGACCATAGGAGACAATGCCGACAGGGCTCTCCACAGCAGCCAGTTAAACAGTAAGTTAGTCTGCAATGTGGTATTCCTATAAATTGGTAGTATATGATAATTTACTATTTAAAAGAGAAATTTGCATTTATTTTATTATTTGCAATATTGTGAATTTCCCTGGGAACACTTCCATTACTACAGAAGACCATAGGAGACAATGCCGACAGGGCTCTCCACATCAGCCAGCTGCACAGGAAGTTAGACTGCAATGTGGTATTCCTATAAATTGGTGGTATATGATAATTTACTATTTAAAAGAGAAATTTGCATTTATTTTGTTATTTTCATTATTGTGAATTTCCCTGGGAAACCAGGGAAGACCATACGAGACAATGCCGACAGGGCTCTCCACATCAGCCAGTTGCCCAGGAAGTTAGTCTGCAATGTGGTATTCCTATAAATTGGTAGTATATGATAATTTACTATTTAAAAGATAAATTTGCATTTATTTTGTTATTTGCAATATTGTGAATTTCCCTGGGAACATTTCCATTACTACAGAAGATCATAGGAGACAATGCCGACAGGGCTCTACACAGCAGCCAGTTGCACGGGAAGTTAGTCTGCAATGTGGTATTCCTATAAATTGGTAGTATATGATAATTTACTATTTAAAAGAGAAATTTGCATTTATTTTGTTATTTGCAATATTGTGAATTTCCCTGGGAACACTTCCATTACTACAGAAGACCATAGGAGACAATGCCGACAGGGCACTCCACAGCAGCCAGTTGCACAGGAAGTTAGTCTGCAATGTGGTATTCCTATAAATTGGTAGTATATGATAATTTACTATTTAAAAGAGAAATTTGCATTTATTTTGTTATTTGCAATATTGTGAATTTCCCTGGGAACACTTCCACTACTACAGAAGACCATAGGAGACAATGCCGACAGGGCTCTCCACATCAGCCAGCTGCACAGGAAGTTAGACTGCAATGTGGTATTCCTATAAATTGGTAGTATATGATAATTTACTATTTAAAAGAGAAATTTGCATTTATTTTGTTATTTGCAATATTGTGAATTTCCCTGGGAACACTTCCATTACTACAGAAGACAATAGGAGACAATGCCGACAGGGCTCTCCACAGCAGCTAGTTGCACAGGAAGTTAGTCTGCAATGTGGTATTCCTATAAATTGGTAGTATATGATAATTTACTATTTAAAAGAGAAATTTGCATTTATTTTGTTATTTGCAACATTGTGAATTTCCCTGGGAACACTTCCATTACTACAGAAGACCATAGGAGACAATGCCGACAGGGCTCTCCACATCAGCCAGCTGCACAGGAAGTTAGACTGCAATGTGGTATTCCTATAAATTGGTAGTATATGAAAATTTATTATTTAAAAGAGAAATTTGAATTATTTTGGTATTTGCAATGTTGTGAATTTCCCTGGGAACACTTCCATTACTACAGAAGACCATAGGAGACAATGCCGACAGGGCTCTCCACAGCAGCCAGTTAAACAGGAAGTTAGTCTGCAATGTGGTATTCCT
The DNA here is from genome assembly GCA_026315105.1 of Locusta migratoria. Classification (NCBI taxonomy): domain Eukaryota; kingdom Metazoa; phylum Arthropoda; class Insecta; order Orthoptera; family Acrididae; genus Locusta; species Locusta migratoria. The sequence continues at coordinate 276,833 of JAOYRU010000469.1, read as the reverse complement.
ATAAATTGGTAGTATATGATAATTTACTATTTAAAAGAGAAATTTGCATTTATTTTATTATTTGCAACATTGTGAATTTCCCTGGGAACACTTCCATTACTACAGAAGACCATAGGAGACAATGCCGACAGGGCTCTCCACAACAGCCAGCTGCACAGGTAGTTAGACTGCAATGTGGTATTCCTATAAATTGGTAGTATATGATAATTTACTATTTAAAAGAGAAATTTGCATTTATTTTGTTATTTCCAATATTGTGAATTTCCCTGGGAACACTTCCATTACTACAGAAGACCATAGGAGACAATGCCGACAGGGCTCTCCACATCAGCCAGCTGCACAGGAAGTTAGACTGCAATGTGGTATTCCTATAAATTGGTAGTATATGAAAATTTACTATTTAAAAGAGAAATTTTAATTATTTTGGTATTTGCAATGTTGTGAATTTCCCTGGGAACACTTCCATTACTACAGAAGACAATAGGAGACAATGCCGACAGGGCTCTCCACATCAGCCAGCTGCACAGGAAGTTAGACTGCAATGTGGTATTCCTATAAATTGGTAGTATATGAAAATTTACTATTTAAAAGAGAAATTTGAATTATTTTGGTATTTGCAATGTTGTGAATTTCCCTGGGAACACTTCCATTACTACAGAAGACCATAGGAGACAATGCCGACAGGGCTCTCCACAGCAGCCAGTTAAACAGGAAGTTAGTCTGCAATGTGGTATTCCTATAAATTGGTAGTATATGATAATTTACTATTTAAAAGAGAAATTTGCATTTATTTTATTATTTGCAATATTGTGAATTTCCCTGGGAACACTTCCATTACTACAGAAGACCATAGGAGACAATGCCGACAGGGCTCTCCACATCAGCCAGCTGCACAGGTAGTTAGACTGCAATGTGGTATTCCTATAAATTGGTAGTATATGATAATTTACTATTTAAAAGAGAAATTTGCATTTATTTTGTTATTTGCAATATTGTGAATTTCCCTGGGAACACTTCCATTACTACAGAAGACCATAGGAGACAATGCCGACAAGGCTCTCCACATCAGCCAGCTGCACAGGAAGTTAGGCTGCAATGTGGTATCCCTATAAATTGGTAGTATATGATAATTTACTATTTAAAAGAGAAATTTGCATTTATTTTGTTATTTGCAATATTGTGAATTTCCCTGGGAACACTTCCATTACTACAGAAGACCATAGGAGACAATGCCGACAGGGCTCTCCACATCAGCCAGCTGCACAGGAAGTTAGGCTGCAATGTGGTATTCCTATAAATTGGTAGTAAATGAAAATTTACTATTTAAAAGAGAAATTTGTATTTATTTTGTTATTTGCAATATTGTGAATTTCCCTGGGAACACTTCCATTACTACAGAAGACCATAGGAGACAATGCCGACAGGGCTCTCCACATCAGCCAGCTGCACAGGAAGTTAGACTGCAATGTGGTATTCCTATAAATTGGTAGTATATAATAATTTACTATTTAAAAGAGAAATTTGCATTTATTTTGTTATTTGCAATATTGTGAATTTCCCTGGGAACACTTCCATTACTACAGAAGACCATAGGAGCCAATGCCGACAGGGCACTCCACATCAGCCAGCTGCACAGGAAGTTAGACTGCAATGTGGTATTCCTATAAATTGGTAGTATATGATAATTTACTATTTAAAAGAGAAATTTGCATTTATTTTGTTATTTGCAATATTGTGAATTTCCCTGGGAACACTTCCATTACTACAGAAGACCATAGGAGACAATGCCGACAGGGCTCTCCACAGCAGCCAGTTGCACAGGAAGTTAGTCTGCAATGTGGTATTCCTATAAATTGGTAGTATATGATAATTTACTATTTAAAAGAGAAATTTGCATTTATTTTGTTATTTGCAATATTGTGACTCTCCCTGGGAACACTTCCATTACTACAGAAGACCATAGGAGACAATGCCAACAGGGCTCTCCACATCAGCCAGCTGCACAGGAAGTTAGACTGCAATGTGGTATTCCTATAAATTGGTAGTATATGATAATTTACTATTTAAAAGAGAAATTTGCATTTATTTTGTTATTTGCAATATTGTCAATTTCCCTGGGAACACTTCCATTACTACAGAAGACCATAGGAGACAATGCCGACAGGGCTCTCCACATCAGCCAGCTGCACAGGAAGTTAGACTGCAATGTGGTATTCCTATAAATTGGTAGTATATGATAATTTACTATTTAAAAGAGAAATTTGCATTTATTTTGTAATTTGCAATATTGTGAATTTCCCTGGGAACACTTCCATTACTACAGAAGACCATAGGAGACAATGCCGACACGGCTCTCCACAGCAGCTAGTTGCACAGGAAGTTAGTCTGCAATGTGGTATTCCTATAAATTGGTAGTATGTGATAATTTACTATTTAAAAGAGAAATTTGCATTTATTTTGTTATTTGCAATATTGTGAATTTCCCTGGGAGCACTTCCATTACTACATAAGACCATAGGAGACAATGCCGACGGGGCTCTCCACATCAGCCAGCTTCACAGGAAGTTAGACTGCAATGTTGTATTCCTATAAATTGGTAGTATATGATAATTTACTATTTAAAAGAGAAATTTGAATTATTTTGTTATTTGCAATGTTGTGAATTTCCCTGGGAACACTTCCATTACTACAGAAGACCATAGGAGACAATGCCGACAGGGCTCTCCACATCAGCCAGCTGCACAGGTAGTTAGACTGCAATGTGGTATTCCTATAAATTGGTAGTATATGATAATTTACTATTTAAAAGAGAAATTTGCATTTATTTTGTTATTTGCAATATTGTGAATTTCCCTGGGAACACTTCCATTACTACAGAAGACCATAGGAGACAATGCCGACAGGGCTCTCCACATCAGCCAGCTGCACATGAAGTTAGACTGCAATGTGGTATTCCTAAAAATTGGTAGTATATGATAATTTACTATTTAAAAGAGAAATTTGCATTTATTTTGTTATTTGCAATATTGTGAATTTCCCTGGGAACACTTCCATTACTACAGAAGACCATAGGAGACAATGCCGACAGGGCTCTCCACATCAGCCAGCTGCACAGGAAGTTAGACTGCAATGTGGTATTCCTATAAATTGGTAGTATATGATAATTTACTATTTAAAAGAGAAGTTTGTATTTATTTTGTTATTTGCAATATTGTGAATTTCCCTGGGAACACTTCCATTACTACAGAAGACCATAGGAGACAATGCCGACAGGGCTCTCCACATCAGCCAGTTGCACAGGAAGTTAGTCTGCAATGTGGTATTCCTATAAATTGGTAGTATATGATAATTTACTATTTAAAAGAGAAATTTGCATTTCTTTTGTTATTTGCAATATTGTGAATTTCCCTGGGAACACTTCCATTACTACAGAAGACCATACGAGACAATGCCGACAGGGCTCTCCACAGCAGCCAGTTGCACAGGAAGTTAGTCTGCAATGTGGTATTCCTGTAAATTGGTAGTATATGATAATTTACTATTTAAAAGAGAAATTTGCATTTATTTTGTTATTTGCAATATTGTGAATTTCCCTGGGAACACTTCCATTACTACAGAAGACCATACGAGACAATGCCGACAGGGCTCTCCACAGCAGCCAGTTGCACAGGAAGTTAGTCTGCAATGTGGTATTCCTGTAAATTGGTAGTATATGATAATTTACTATTTAAAAGAGAAATTTGCATTTATTTTGTTATTTGCAATATTGTGAATTTCCCTGGGAACACTTCCATTACTACAGGAGACCATAGGAGACAATGCCGACAGGGCTCTCCACATCAGCCAGCTGCACAGGAAGTTAGACTGCAATGTGGTATTCCAATAAATTGGTAGTATATAATAATTTACTATTTAAAAGAGAAATTTACATTTATTTTGTTATTTGCAATATTGTGAATTTCCCTGGGAACACTTCCATTACTACAGAAGACCATAGGAGACAATGCCGACAGGGCTCTCCACATCAGCCAGCTGCACAGGAAGTTAGACTGCAATGTGGTATTCCTATAAATTGGTGGTATATGATAATTTACTATTTAAAAGAGAAATTTGCATTTATTTTGTTATTTTCATTATTGTGAATTTCCCTGGGAAACCAGGGAAGACCATACGAGACAATGCCGACAGGGCTCTCCACATCAGCCAGTTGCACAGGAAGTTAGTCTGCAATGTGGTATTCCTATAAATTGGTAGTATATGATAATTTACTATTTAAAAGAGAAATTTGCATTTCTTTTGTTATTTGCAATATTGTGAATTTCCCTGGGAACACTTCCATTACTACAGAAGATCATAGGAGACAATGCCGACAGGGCTCTACACAGCAGCCAGTTGCACGGGAAGTTAGTCTGCAATGTGGTATTCCTATAAATTGGTAGTATATGATAATTTACTATTTAAAAGAGAAATTTGCATTTATTTTGTTATTTGCAATATTGTGAATTTCCCTGGGAACACTTCCATTACTACAGAAGACCATAGGAGACAATGCCGACAGGGCTCTCCACAGCAGCCAGTTGCACAGGAAGTTAGTCTGCAATGTGGTATTCCTATAAATTGGTAGTATATGATAATTTACTATTTAAAAGAGAAATTTGCATTTATTTTGTTATTTGCAATATTGGTTATTTCCCTGGGAACACTTCCATTACTACAGAAGACCATAGGAGACAATGCCGACAGGGCTCTCCACAGCAGCCAGTTGCACCAGAAGTTAGTCTGCAATGTGGTATTCCTATAAATTGGTAGTATATGATAATTTACTATTTAAAAGAGAAATTTGTATTTATTTTGTTATTTGCAATATTGTGAATTTCCCTGGGAACACTTCCATTACTACAGAAGACCATAGGAGACAATGCCGACAGGGCTCTCCACATCAGCTAGCTGCACAGGAAGTTAGACTGCAATGTGGTATTCCTATAAATTGGTAGAATATGATAATTTACTATTTAAAAGAGAAATTTGCATTTATTTTGTTATTTGCAATATTGTGATTTTCCCTGGGAACACTTCCATTACTACAGAAGACCATAGGAGACAATGCCGACAGGGCTCTCCACATCAGCCAGCTGCACAGGAAGTTAGACTGCAATGTGTTATTCCTATAAATTGGTAGTATATGATAATTTACTATTTAAAAGATAAATTTGTATTTATTTTGTTATTTGCAATATTGTGAATTTCCCTGGGAACACTTCCATTACTACAGAAGACCATAGGAGACAATGCCGACAGGGCTCTCCACATCAGCCAGTTGCACAGGAAGTTAGTCTGCAATGTGTTATTCCTATAAATTGGTAGTATATGATAATTTACTATTTAAAAGAGAAATTTGCATTTATTTTGTTACTTGCAATATTGTGAATTTCCCTGGGAACACTTCCATTACTACAGAAGACCATACGAGACAATGCCGACAGGGCTCTCCACAGCAGCCAGCTGCACAGGAAGTTAGGCTGCAATGTGGTATTCCTATAAATTGGTAGTATATGATAATTTACTATTTAAAAGAGAAATTTGCATTTATTTTGTTATTTGCAATATTGTGAATTTCCCTGGGAACACTTCCATTACTACAGAAGACCATAGGAGCCAATGCCAACAGGGCTCTCCACATCAGCCAGCTGCACAGGAAGTTAGACTGCAATGTGGTATTCCTATAAATTGGTAGTATATGATAATTTACTATTTAAAAGAGAAATTTGCATTTATTTTGTTATTTGCAATATTGTGAATTTCCCTGGGAACACTTCCATTACTACAGAAGACCATAGGAGACAATGCCGACAGGGCTCTCCACATCAGCCAGCTGCACAGGAAGTTAGGCTGCAATGTGGTATTCCTATAAATTGGTAGTATATGATAATTTACTATTTAAAAGAGAAATTTGCATTTATTTTGTTATTTGCAATATTGTGAATTTCCCTGGGATGACTTCCATTACTACAGAAGACCATAGGAGCCAATGCCAACAGGGCTCTCCACATCAGCCAGCTGCACAGGAAGTTAGACTGCAATGTGGTATTCCTATAAATTGGTAGTATATGATAATTTACTATTTAAAAGAGAAATTTGCATTTATTTTGTTATTTGCAATATTGTGAATTTCCCTGGGAACACTTCCATTACTACAGAAGACCATAGGAGACAATGCCGACAGGGCTCTCCACATCAGCCAGCTGCACAGGAAGTTAGACTGCAATGTGGTATTCCTATAAATTGGTAGTATATGATAATTTACTATTTAAAAGAGAAATTTGCATTTATTTTGTTATTTGCAATATTGTGAATTTCCCTGGGAACACTTCCATTACTACAGAAGACCATAGGAGCCAATGCCAACAGGGCTCTCCACATCAGCCAGCTGCACAGGAAGTTAGACTGCAATGTGGTATTCCTATAAATTGGTAGTATATGATAATTTACTATTTAAAAGAGAAATTTGCATTTATTTTGTTATTTGCAATATTGTGAATTTCCCTGGGAACACTTCCATTACTACAGAAGACCATAGGAGACAATGCCGACAGGGCTCTCCACATCAGCCAGCTGCACAGGAAGTTAGGCTGCAATGTGGTATTCCTATAAATTGGTAGTATATGATAATTTACTATTTAAAAGAGAAATTTGCATTTATTTTGTTATTTGCAATATTGTGAATTTCCCTGGGAACACTTCCATTACTACAGAAGACCATAGGAGCCAATGCCAACAGGGCTCTCCACATCAGCCAGCTGCACAGGAAGTTAGACTGCAATGTGGTATTCCTATAAATTGGTAGTATATGATAATTTACTATTTAAAAGAGAAATTTGCATTTATTTTGTTATTTGCAATATTGTGAATTTCCCTGGGAACACTTCCATTACTACAGAAGACCATAGGAGACAATGCCGACAGGGCTCTCCACATCAGCCAGCTGCACAGGAAGTTAGACTGCAATGTGGTATTCCTATAAATTGGTAGTATATGATAATTTACTATTTAAAAGAGAAATTTGCATTTATTTTGTTATTTGCAATATTGTGAATTTCCCTGGGAAACCAGGGAAGACCATACGAGACAATGCCGACAGGGCTCTCCACATAAGCCAGTTGCACAGGAAGTTAGTCTGCAATGTGGTATTCCTATAAATTGGTAGTATATGATAATTTACTATTTAAAAGAGAAATTTGCATTTATTTTGTTATTTCCAATATTGTGAATTTCCCTGGGAACACTTCCATTACTACAGAAGACCATAGGAGACAATGCCGACAGGGCTCTCCACATCAGCCAGCTGCACCGTAAGTTAGACTGCAATGTGGTATTCCTATAAATTGGTAGTATATGATAATTTACTATTTAAAAGAGAAATTTGCATTTATTTTGTTATTTGCAATATTGTGAATTTCCCTGGGAACACTTCCATTACTACAGAAGACCATAGGAGACAATGCCGACAGGGCTCTCCACATCAGCCAGCTGCACAGGAAGTTAGACTGCAATGTGGTATTCCTATAAATTGGTAGTATATGATAATTTACTATTTAAAAGAGAAATTTGCATTTATTTTGTTATTTGCAATATTGTGAATTTCCCTGGGAACACTTCCATTACTACAGAAGACCATAGGAGACAATGCCGACAGGGCTCTCCACATCAGCCAGCTGCACAGGAAGTTAGACTGCAATGTGGTATTCCTATAAATTGGTAGTATATGATAATTTACTATTTAAAAGAGAAGTTTGTATTTATTTTGTTATTTGCAATATTGTGAATTTCCCAGGGAACACTTCCATTACTACAGAAGACCATAGGAGACAATGCCGACAGGGCTCTCCACATCAGCCAGTTGCACAGGAAGTTAGTCTGCAATGTGGTATTCCTATAAATTGGTAGTATATGATAATTTACTATTTAAAAGAGAAATTTGCATTTATTTTGTTATTTGCAATATTGTGAATTTCCCTGGGAACACTTCCATTACTACAGAAGACCATACGAGACAATGCCGACAGGGCTCTCCACAGCAGCCAGTTGCACAGGAAGTTAGTCTGCAATGTGGTATTCCTGTAAATTGGTAGTATATGATAATTTACTATTTAAAAGAGAAATTTGCATTTATTTTGTTATTTGCAATATTGTGAATTTCCCTGGGAACACTTCCATTACTACAGAAGACCATACGAGACAATGCCGACAGGGCTCTCCACAGCAGCCAGTTGCACAGGAAGTTAGTCTGCAATGTGGTATTCCTGTAAATTGGTAGTATATGATAATTTACTATTTAAAAGAGAAATTTGCATTTATTTTGTTATTTGCAATATTGTGAATATCCCTGGGAACACTTCCATTACTACAGGAGACCATAGGAGACAATGCCGACAGGGCTCTCCACATCAGCCAGCTGCACAGGAAGTTAGACAGCAATGTGGTATTCCTATAAATTGGTAGTATATAATAATTTACTATTTAAAAGAGAAATTTGCATTTATTTTGTTATTTGCAATATTGTGAATTTCCCTGGGAACACTTCCATTACTACAGAAGACCATAGGAGACAATGCCGACAGGGCTCTCCACATCAGCCAGCTGCACAGGAAGTTAGACTGCAATGTGGTATTCCTATAAATTGGTGGTATATGATAATTTACTATTTAAAAGAGAAATTTGCATTTATTTTGTTATTTTCATTATTGTGAATTTCCCTGGGAAACCAGGGAAGACCATACGAGACAATGCCGACAGGGCTCTCCACATCAGCCAGTTGCACAGGAAGTTAGTCTGCAATGTGGTATTCCTATAAATTGATAGTATATGATAATTTACTATTTAAAAGAGAAATTTGCATTTCTTTTGTTATTTGCAATATTGTGAATTTCCCTGGGAACACTTCCATTACTACAGAAGATCATAGGAGACAATGCCGACAGGGCTCTACACAGCAGCCAGTTGCACGGGAAGTTAGTCTGCAATGTGGTATTCCTATAAATTGGTAGTATATGATAATTTACTATTTAAAAGAGAAATTTGCATTTATTTTGTTATTTGCAATATTGTGAATTTCCCTGGGAACACTTCCATTACTACAGAAGACCATAGGAGACAATGCCGACAGGGCTCTCCACAGCAGCCAGTTGCACAGGAAGTTAGTCTGCAATGTGGTATTCCTATAAATTGGTAGTATATGATAATTTACTATTTAAAAGAGAAATTTGCATTTATTTTGTTATTTGCAATATTGTGAATTTCCCTGGGAACACTTCCATTACTACAGAAGACCATAGGAGACAATGCCGACAGGGCTCTCCACAGCAGCCAGTTGCACCAGAAGTTAGTCTGCAATGTGGTATTCCTATAAATTGGTAGTATATGATAATTTACTATTTAAAAGAGAAATTTGTATTTATTTTGTTATTTGCAATATTGTGAATTTCCCTGGGAACACTTCCATTACTACAGAAGACCATAGGAGACAATGCCGACAGGGCTCTCCACATCAGCTAGCTGCACAGGAAGTTAGACTGCAATGTGGTATTCCTATAAATTGGTAGAATATGATAATTTACTATTTAAAAGAGAAATTTGCATTTATTTTGTTATTTGCAATATTGTGAATTTCCCTGGGAACACTTCCATTACTACAGAAGACCATAGGAGACAATGCCGACAGGGCTCTCCACATCAGCCAGCTGCACAGGAAGTTAGACTGCAATGTGGTATTCCTATAAATTGGTAGTATATGATAATTTACTATTTAAAAGAGAAATTTGTATTTATTTTGTTATTTGCAATATTGTGAATTTCCCTGGGAACACTTCCATTACTACAGAAGACCATAGGAGACAATGCCGACAGGGTTCTCCACATCAGCCAGTTGCACAGGAAGTTAGTCTGCAATGTGTTATTCCTATAAATTGGTAGTATATGATAATTTACTATTTAAAAGAGAAATTTGCATTTATTTTGTTATTTGCAATATTGTGAATTTCCCTGGGAACACTTCCATTACTACAGAAGACCATACGAGACAATGCCGACAGGGCTCTCCACAGCAGCCAGTTGCACAGGAAGTTAGTCTGCAATGTGGTATTCCTGTAAATTGGTAGTATATGATAATTTACTATTTAAAAGAGAAATTTGCATTTATTTTGTTATTTGCAATATTGTGAATTTCCCTGGGAACACTTCCATTACTACAGAAGACCATAGGAGACAATGCCGACAGGGCTCTCCACATCAGCCAGCTGCACAGGAAGTTAGGCTGCAATGTGGTATTCCTATAAATTGGTAGTATATGATAATTTACTATTTAAAAGAGAAATTTGCATTTATTTTGTTATTTGCAATATTGTGAATTTCCCTGGGAACACTTCCATTACTACAGAAGACCATAGGAGCCAATGCCAACAGGGCTCTCCACATCAGCCAGCTGCACAGGAAGTTAGACTGCAATGTGGTATTCCTATAAATTGGTAGTATATGATAATTTACTATTTAAAAGAGAAATTTGCATTTATTTTGTTATTTGCAATATTGTGAATTTCCCTGGGAACACTTCCATTACTACAGAAGACCATAGGAGACAATGCCGACAGGGCTCTCCACATCAGCCAGCTGCACAGGAAGTTAGTCTGCAATGTGGTATTCCTATAAATTGGTAGTATATGATAATTTACTATTTAAAAGAGAAATTTGCATTTATTTTGTTATTTCCAATATTGTGAATTTCCCTGGGAACACTTCCATTACTACAGAAAACTACACGAGACAATGCCAACAGGGCTCTCCACAGCAGCCAGTTGCACAGGAAGTTAGTCTGCAATGTGGTATTCCTATAAATTGGTAGTATATGATAATTTACTATTTAAAAGAGAAATTTGCATTTATTTTGTTATTTCCAATATTGTGAATTTCCCTGGGAACACTTCCATTACTACAGAAGACCATAGGAGACAATGCCGACAGGGCTCTCCACATCAGCCAGCTGCACAGGAAGTAAGACTGCAATGTGGATTCCTATAAATTGGTAGTATATGATAATTTACTATTTAAAAGAGAAATTTGCATTTATTTTGTTATTTGCAATATTGTGAATTTCCCTGGGAACACTTCCATTACTACAGAAGACCATAGGAGACAATGCCGACAGGGCTCTCCACAGCAGCCAGTTGCACAGGAAGTTAGTCTGCAATGTGGTATTCCTGTAAATTGGTAGTATATGATAATTTACTATTTAAAAGAGAAATTTGCATTTATTTTGTTATTTGCAATATTGTGAATTTCCCTGGGAACACTTCCATTACTACAGAAGACCATAGGAGCCAATGCCGAAAGGGCTCTCCACATCAGTCAGCTGCACAGGAAGTTAGACTGCAATGCGGTAATCCTATAAATTGGTAGTATATGATAATTTACTATTTAAAAGAGAAATTTGCATTTATTTTGTTATTTGCAATATTGTGAATTTCCCTGGGAACACTCCCATTACTACAGAAGACCATAGGAGCCAATGCCGACAGGGCTCTCCACATAAGCCAGCTGCACAGGAAGTTAGACTGCAATGTGGTATTCCTATAAATTGGTAGTATATGATAATAAATACAATTTAAAAGAGAAATTTGCATTTATTTTGTTATTTGCAATATTTTGAATTTCCCTGGGAACACTTCCATTACTACAGAAGACCATAGGAGACAATGCCGACAGGGCTCTCCACATCAGCCAGCTGCATAGGAAGTTAGACTGCAATGTGGTATTCCTATAAATTGGTAGTATATGATAATTTACTATTTAAAAGAGAAATTTGCATTTATTTTGTTATTTGCAATATTGTGAATTTCCCTGGGAACACTTCCATTACTACAGAAGACCATAGGAGACAATGCCGACAGGGCTCTCCACATCAGCCAGCTGCACAGGAAGTTAGATTGCAATGTGGTATTCCTATAAATTGGTAGTATATGATAATTTACTATTTAAAAGAGAAATTTGCATTTATTTTGTTATTTGCAATATTGTGAATTTCCCTGGGAACACTTCCATTACTACAGAAGGCCATAGGAGCCAATGCCGACAGTGCTCTCCACATCAGCCAGCTGCACAGGAAGTTAGACTGCAATGTGGTATTCCTATAAGTTGGTAGTATATGATAATTTACTATTTAAAAGAGAAATTTGCATTTATTTTGTTATTTGCAATATTGTTAATTTCCCTGGGAACACTCCCATTACTACAGAAGACCATAGGAGCCAATGCCGACAGGGCTCTCCATATCAGCCAGCTGCACAGGAAGTTAGACTGCAATGTGGTATTCCTATAAATTGGTAGTATATGATAATTTACTATTTAAAAGAGAAATTTGCATTTATTTTGTTATTTGCAATATTGTGAATTTCCCTGGGAACACTTCCATTACTACAGAAGACCATAGGAGACAATGCCGACAGGGCTCTCCACATCAGCCAGCTGCACAGGAAGTTAGACTGCAATGTGGTATTCCTATAAATTGGTAGTATATGATAATTTACTATTTAAAAGAGAAATTTGTATTTATTTTGTTATTTGCAATATTGTGAATTTCCCTGGGAACACTTCCAATACTACAGAAGACCATAGGAGACAATGCCGACAGGGCTCTCCACAGCAGCCAGTTGCACAGGAAGTTAGTGTGCCATGTGGTATTCCTGTAAATTGGTAGTATATGATAATTTACTATTTAAAAGAGAAATTTGCATTTATTTTGTTATTTGCAATATTGTGAATTTCCCTGGGAACACTTCCATTACTACAGAAGACCATAGGAGACAATGCCGACAGGGCTCTCCACATCAGCCAGCTGCACAGGAAGTTAGACTGCAATGTGGTATTCCTATAAATTGGTAGTATATGATAATTTACTATTTAAAAGAGAAATTTGTATTTATTTTGTTATTTGCAATATTGTGAATTTCCCTGGGAACACTTCCAATACTACAGAAGACCATACGAGACAATGCCGACAGGGCTCTCCACAGCAGCCAGTTGCACAGGAAGTTAGTCTGCAATGTGGTATTCCTGTAAATTGGTAGTATATGATAATTTACTATTTAAAAGAGAAATTTGCATTTATTTTGTTATTTGCCATATTGTGAATTTCCCTGGGAACACTTCCATTACTACAGAAGACCATAGGAGACAATGCCGACAGGGCTCTCCACATCAGCCAGCTGCACAGGAAGTTAGACTGCAATGTGGTATTCCTATAAATTGGTAGTATATGATAATTTACTATTTAAAAGATAAATTTGCATTTATTTTGTTATTTGCAATATTGTTAATTTCCCTGGGAACACTTCCATTACTACAGAAGACCATAGGAGCCAATGCCGACAGGGCTCTCCACATCAGCCAGCTGCACAGGAAGTTAGACTGCAATGTGGTATTCCTATAAATTGGTAGTATATGATAATTTACTATTTAAAAGAGAAATTTGCATTTATTTTATTATTTGCAATATTGTGAATTTCCCAGGGAACACTTCCATTACTACAGAAGACCATAGGAGCCAATGCCGACAGGGCTCTCCACATCAGCCAGCTGCACAGGAAGTTAGACTGCAATGTGGTAATCCTATAAATTGGTAGTATATGATAATTTACTATTTAAAAGAGAAATTTGCATTTATTTTGTTATTTGCAATATTGTGAATTTCCCTGGGAACACTCCCATTACTACAGAAGACCATAGGACCCAATGCCGACAGGGCTCTCCACATCAGCCAGCTGCACAGGAAGTTAGACTGCAATGTGGTATTCCTATAAATTGGTAGTATATGATAATTTACTATTTAAAAGGGAAATTTGCATTTATTTTGTTATTTGCAATATTGTGAATTTCCCTGGGAACACTTCCATTACTACAGAAGACCATAGGAGACAATGCCGACAGGACTCTCCACATCAGCCAGCTGCACAGGAAGTTAGACTGCAATGTGGTATTCCTATAAATTGGTAGTATATGATAATTTACTATTTAAAAGAGAAATTTGTATTTATTTTGTTATTTGCAATATTGTGAATTTCCCTGGGAACACTTCCATTACTACAGAAGACCATACGAGACAATGCCGACAGGGCTCTCCACAGCAGCCAGTTGCACAGGAAGTTAGTGTGCAATGTGGTATTCCTGTAAATTGGTAGTATATGATAATTTACTATTTAAAAGAGAAATTTGCATTTATTTTGTTATTTCCAATATTGTGAATTTCCCTGGGAACACTTCCATTACTACAGAAGACCATAGGAGACAATGCCGACAGGGCTCACCACATCAGCCAGCTGCACAGGAAGTTAGACTGCAATGTGGTATTCCTATAAATTGGTAGTATATGATAATTTACTATTTAAAAGAGAAATTTGTATTTATTTTGTTATTTGCAATATTGTGAATTTCCCTGGGAACACTTCCATTACTACAGAAGACCATACGAGACAATGCCGACAGGGCTCTCCACAGCAGCCAGTTGCACGGGAAGTTAGTCTGCAATGTGGTATTCCTGTAAATTGGTAGTATATGATAATTTACTATTTAAAAGAGAAATTTGCATTTAGTTTGTTATTTGCCATATTGTGAATTTCCCTGGGAACACTTCCATTACTACAGAAGACCATAGGAGACAATGCCGACAGGGCTCTCCACATCAGCCAGCTGCACAGGAAGTTAGACTGCAATGTGGTATTCCTATAAATTGGTAGTATATGATAATTTACTATTTAAAAGAGAAATTTGCATTTATTTTGTTATTTGCAATATTGTTAATTTCCCTGGGAACACTTCCATTACTACAGAAGACCATAGGAGCCAATGCCGACAGGGCTCTCCACATCAGCCAGCTGCACAGGAAGTTAGACTGCAATGTGGTATTCCTATAAATTGGTAGTATATGATAATTTACTATTTAAAAGAGAAATTTGCATTTATTTTATTATTTGCAATATTGTGAATTTCCCTGGGAACACTTCCATTACTACAGAAGACCATAGGAGCCAATGCCGACAGGGCTCTCCACATCAGCCAGCTGCACAGGAAGTTAGACTGCAATGTGGTATTCCTATAAATTGGTAGTATATGATAATTTACTATTTAAAAGAGAAATTTGCATTTATTTTGTTATTTGCAATATTGTGAATTTCCCTGGGAAACCAGGGAAGACCATACGAGACAATGCCGACAGGGCTCTCCACATAAGCCAGTTGCACAGGAAGTTAGTCTGCAATGTGGTATTCCTATAAATTGGTAGTATATGATAATTTACTATTTAAAAGAGAAATTTGCATTTATTTTGTTATTTCCAATATTGTGAATTTTCCTGGGAACACTTCCATTACTACAGAAAACTACACGAGACAATGCCAACAGGGCTCTCCACAGCAGCCAGTTGCACAGGAAGTTAGTCTGCAATGTGGTATTCCTATAAATTGGTAGTATATGATAATTTACTATTTAAAAGAGAAATTTGCATTTATTTTGTTATTTCCAACATTGTGAATTTCCCTGGGAACACTTCCATTACTACAGAAGACCATAGGAGACAATGCCGACAGGGCTCTCCACATCAGCCAGCTGCACCGTAAGTTAGACTGCAATGTGGTATTCCTATAAATTGGTAGTATATGATAATTTACTATTTAAAAGAGAAATTTGCATTTATTTTGTTATTTGCAATATTGTGAATTTCCCTGGGAACACTTCCATTACTACAGAAGACCATAGGAGACAATGCCGACAGGGCTCTCCACAGCAGCCAGTTGCACAGGAAGTTAGTCTGCAATGTGGTATTCCTGTAAATTGGTAGTATATGATAATTTACTATTTAAAAGAGAAATTTGCATTTATTTTGTTATTTTCAATATTGTGAATTTCCCTGGGAACACTTCCATTACTACAGAAGACCATAGGAGACAATGCCGACAGGGCTCTCCACATCAGCCAGCTGCACAGGAAGTTAGACTGCAATGTGGTATTCCTATAAATTGGTAGTATATGATAATTTACTATTTAAAAGAGAGATTTGCATTTATTTTGTTATTTGCAATATTGTGAATTTCCCTGGGAACACTTCCATTACTACAGAAGACCATAGGAGACAATGCCGACAGGGCTCTCGACATCAGCAGCTGCACAGGAAGTTAGACTGCAATGTGGTATTCCTATAAATTGGTAGTATATGATAATTTACTATTTAAAAGAGAAATTTGCATTTATTTTGTTATTTGCAATATTGTGAATTTCCCTGGGAACACTTCCATTACTACAGAAGACCATAGGAGACAATGCCGACAGGGCTCTCCACAGTAGCCAGTTGCACAGGAAGTTAGACTGCAATGTGGTATTCCTATAAATTGGTAGTATATGATAATTTACTATTTAAAAGAGAAATTTGCATTTATTTTGTTATTTGCAATATTGTGAATTTCCCTGGGAACACTTCCATTACTACAGAAGACCATAGGAGCCAATGCCGACAGGGCTCTCCACATCAGTCAGCTGCACAGGAAGTTAGACTGCAATGTGGTAATCCTATAAATTGGTAGTATATGATAATTTACTATTTAAAAGAGAAATTTGCATTTATTTTGTTATTTGCAATATTGTGAATTTCCCTGGGAACACTCCCATTACTACAGAAGACCATAGGAGCCAATGCCGACAGGGCTCTCCACATCAGCCAGCTGCACAGGAAGTTAGACTGCAATGTGGTATTCCTATAAATTGGTAGTATATGATAATAAATACAATTTAAAAGAGAAATTTGCATTTATTTTGTTATTTGCAATATTGTGAATTTCCCTGGGAACACTTCCATTACTACAGAAGACCATAGGAGCCAATGCCGACAGGGCTCTCCACATCAGCCAGCTGCACAGGAAGTTAGACTGCAATGTGGTATTCCTATAAATTGGTAGTATATGATAATTTACTATTTAAAAGAGAAATTTGCATTTATTTGGTTATTTGCAATATTGTGAATTTCCCTGGGAACACTTCCATTACTACAGAAGACCATAGGAGACAATGCCGACAGGGCTCTCCACATCAGCCAGCTGCACAGGAAGTTAGATTGCAATGTGGTATTCCTATAAATTGGTAGTATATGATAATTTACTATTTAAAAGAGAAATTTGCATTTATTTTGTTATTTGCAATATAGTGAATTTCCCTGGGAACACTTCCATTACTACAGAAGACCATAGGAGCCAATGCCGACAGGGCTCTCCACATCAGCCAGCTGCACTGGAAGTTAGACTGCAATGTGGTATTCCTATAAATTGGTAGTATATGATAATTTACTATTTAAAAGAGAAATTTGCATTTATTTTGTTATTTGCAATATTGTTAATTTCCCTGGGAACACTCCCATTACTACAGAAGACCATAGGAGCCAATGCCGACAGGGCTCTCCACATCAGCCAGCTGCACTGGAAGTTAGACTGCAATGTGGTATTCCTATAAATTGGTAGTATATGATAATTTACTATTTAAAAGAGAAATTTGTATTTATTTTGTTATATGCAATATTGTGAATTTCCCTGGGAACACTTCCATTACTACAGAAGACCATAGGAGACAATGCCGACAGGGCTCTCCACATCAGCCAGTTGCACAGGAAGTTAGTCTGCAATGTGTTATTCCTATAAATTGGTAGTATATGATAATTTACTATTTAAAAGAGAAATTTGCATTTATTTTGTTATTTGCAATATTGTGAATTTCCCTGGGAACACTTCCATTACTACAGAAGACCATACGAGACAATGCCGACAGGGCTCTCCACAGCAGCCAGTTGCACAGGAAGTTAGTCTGCAATGTGGTATTCCTGTAAATTGGTAGTATATGATAATTTACTATTTAAAAGAGAAATTTGCATTTATTTTGTTATTTGCAATATTGTGAATTTCCCTGGGAACACTTCCATTGCTACAGAAGACCATAGGAGACAATGCCGACAGGGCTCTCCACATCAGCCAGCTGCACAGGAAGTTAGACTGCAATGTGGTATTCCTATAAATTGGTAGTATATGATAATTTACTATTTAAAAGAGAAATTTGCATTTATTTTGTTATTTGCAATATTGTGAATTTCCCTGGGAACACTTCCATTACTACAGAAGACCATAGGAGACAATGCCGACAGGGCTCTCCACAGCAGCCAGTTGCACAGGAAGTTAGTCTGCAATGTGGTATTCCTGTAAATTGGTAGTATATGATAATTTACTATTTAAAAGAGAAATTTGCATTTATTTTGTTATTTTCAATATTGTGAATTTCCCTGGGAACACTTCCATTACTACAGAAGACCATAGGAGACAATGCCGACAGGGCTCTCCACATCAGCCAGCTGCACAGAAAGTTAGACTGCAATGTGGTGTTCCTATAAATTGGTAGTATATGATAATTTACTATTTAAAAGAGAGATTTGCATTTATTTTGTTATTTGCAATATTGTGAATTTCCCTGGGAACACTTCCATTACTACAGAAGACCATAGGAGACAATGCCGACAGGGCTCTCCACATCAGCAGCTGCACAGGAAGTTAGACTGCAATGTGGTATTCCTATAAATTGGTAGTATATGATAATTTACTATTTAAAAGAGAAATTTGCATTTATTTTGTTATTTGCAATATTGTGAATTTCCCTGGGAACACTTCCATTACTACAGAAGACCATAGGAGACAATGCCGACAGGGCTCTCCACAGCAGCCAGTTGCACAGGAAGTTAGTCTGCAATGTGGTATTCCTGTAAATTGGTAGTATATGATAATTTACTATTTAAAAGAGAAATTTGCATTTATTTTGTTATTTTCAATATTGTGAATTTCCCTGGGAACACTTCCATTACTACAGAAGACCATAGGAGACAATGCCGACAGGGCTCTCCACATCAGCCAGCTGCACAGGAAGTTAGACTGCAATGTGGTATTCCTATAAATTGGTAGTATATGATAATTTACTATTTAAAAGAGAGATTTGCATTTATTTTGTTATTTGCAATATTGTGAATTTCCCTGGGAACACTTCCATTACTACAGAAGACCATAGGAGACAATGCCGACAGGGCTCTCCACATCAGCAGCTGCACAGGAAGTTAGACTGCAATGTGGTATTCCTATAAATTGGTAGTATATGATAATTTACTATTTAAAAGAGAAATTTGCATTTATTTTGTTATTTGCAATATTGTGAATTTCCCTAGGAACACTTCCATTACTACAGAAGACCATAGGAGACAATGCCGACAGGGCTCTCCACAGTAGCCAGTTGCACAGGAAGTTAGACTGCAACGTGGTATTCCTATAAATTGGTAGTATATGATAATTTACTATTTAAAAGAGAAATTTGCATTTATTTTGTTATTTGCAATATTGTGAATTTCCCTGGGAACACTTCCATTACTACAGAAGACCATAGGAGCCAATGCCGACAGGGCTCTCCACATCAGTCAGCTGCACAGGAAGTTAGACTGCAATGTGGTAA
The DNA here is from genome assembly GCA_026315105.1 of Locusta migratoria. Taxonomy (NCBI): domain Eukaryota; kingdom Metazoa; phylum Arthropoda; class Insecta; order Orthoptera; family Acrididae; genus Locusta; species Locusta migratoria. The sequence goes on along the minus strand of JAOYRU010000469.1, from coordinate 257,270 downwards.
TCCTATAAATTGGTAGTATATGATAATTTACTATTTAAAAGAGAAATTTGCATTTATTTTGTTATTTGCAATATTGTGAATTTCCCTGGGAACACTCCCATTACTACAGAAGACCATAGGAGCCAATGCCGACAGGGCTCTCCACATCAGCCAGCTGCATAGGAAGTTAGACTGCAATGTGGTATTCCTATAAATTGGTAGTATATGATAATAAATACAATTTAAAAGAGAAATTTGCATTTATTTTGTTATTTGCAATATTGTGAATTTCCCTGGGAACACTTCCATTACTACAGAAGACCATAGGAGCCAATGCCGACAGGGCTCTCCACATCAGCCAGCTGCACAGGAAGTTAGACTGCAATGTGGTATTCCTATAAATTGGTAGTATATGATAATTTACTATTTAAAAGAGAAATTTGCATTTATTTGGTTATTTGCAATATTGTGAATTTCCCTGGGAACACTTCCATTACTACAGAAGACCATAGGAGACAATGCCGACAGGGCTCTCCACATCAGCCAGCTGCACAGGAAGTTAGATTGCAATGTGGTATTCCTATAAATTGGTAGTATATGATAATTTACTATTTAAAAGAGAAATTTGCATTTATTTTGTTATTTGCAATATAGTGAATTTCCCTGGGAACACTTCCATTACTACAGAAGACCATAGGAGCCAATGCCGACAGGGCTCTCCACATCAGCCAGCTGCACAGGAAGTTAGACTGCAATGTGGTATTCCTATAAATTGGTAGTATATGATAATTTACTATTTAAAAGAGAAATTTGCATTTATTTTGTTATTTGCAATATTGTTAATTTCCCTGGGAACACTCCCATTACTACAGAAGACCATAGGAGCCAATGCCGACAGGGCTCTCCATATCAGCCAGCTGCACAGGAAGTTAGACTGCAATGTGGTATTCCTATAAATTGGTAGTATATGATAATTTACTATTTAAAAGAGAAATTTGCATTTATTTTGTTATTTGCAATATTGCGAATTTCCCTGGGAACACTTCCATTACTACAGAAGACCATAGGAGACAATGCCGACAGGGCTCTCCACATCAGCCAGCTGCACAGGAAGTTAGACTGCAATGTGGTATTCCTATAAATTGGTAGTATATGATAATTTACTATTTAAAAGAGAAATTTGCATTTATTTTGTTATTTGCAATATTGTGAATTTCCCTGGGAACACTTCCATTACTACAGAAGACCATAGGAGACAATGCCGACAGGGCTCTCCACATCAGCCAGTTGCACAGGAAGTTAGTCTGCAATGTGTTATTCCTATAAATTGGTAGTATATGATAATTTACTATTTAAAAGAGAAATTTGCAATTTATTTTGTTATTTGCAATATTGTGAATTTCCCTGGGAACACTTCCATTACTACAGAAGACCATACGAGACAATGCCGACAGGGCTCTCCACAGCAGCCAGTTGCACAGGAAGTTAGTCTGCAATGTGGTATTCCTGTAAATTGGTAGTATATGATAATTTACTATTTAAAAGAGAAATTTGCATTTATTTTGTTATTTGCAATATTGTGAATTTCCCTGGGAACACTTCCATTGCTACAGAAGACAATAGGAGACAATGCCGACAGGGCTCTCCACATCAGCCAGCTGCACAGGAAGTTAGACTGCAATGTGGTATTCCTATAAATTGGTAGTATATGATAATTTACTATTTAAAAGAGAAATTTGCATTTATTTTGTTATTTGCAATATTGTGAATTTCCCTGGGAACACTTCCATTACTACAGAAGACCATAGGAGACAATGCCGACAGGGCTCTCCACAGCAGCCAGTTGCACAGGAAGTTAGTCTGCAATGTGGTATTCCTGTAAATTGGTAGTATATGATAATTTACTATTTAAAAGAGAAATTTGCATTTATTTTGTTATTTGCAATATTGTGAATTTCCCTGGGAACACTCCCATTACTACAGAAGACCATAGGAGCCAATGCCGACAGGGCTCTCCACATCAGCCAGCTGCACAGGAAGTTAGACTGCAATGTGGTATTCCTATAAATTGGTAGTATATGATAATAAATACAATTTAAAAGAGAAATTTGCATTTATTTTGTTATTTGCAATATTGTGAATTTCCCTGGGAACACTTCCATTACTACAGAAGACCATAGGAGCCAATGCCGACAGGGCTCTCCACATCAGCCAGCTGCACAGGAAGTTAGACTGCAATGTGGTATTCCTATAAATTGGTAGTATATGATAATTTACTATTTAAAAGAGAAATTTGCATTTATTTGGTTATTTGCAATATTGTGAATTTCCCTGGGAACACTTCCATTACTACAGAAGACCATAGGAGACAATGCCGACAGGGCTCTCCACATCAGCCAGCTGCACAGTAAGTTAGATTGCAATGTGGTATTCCTATAAATTGGTAGTATATGATAATTTACTATTTAAAAGAGAAATTTGCATTTATTTTGTTATTTGCAATATAGTGAATTTCCCTGGGAACACTTCCATTACTACAGAAGACCATAGGAGCCAATGCCGACAGGGCTCTCCACATCAGCCAGCTGCACAGGAAGTTAGACTGCAATGTGGTATTCCTATAAATTGGTAGTATATGATAATTTACTATTTAAAAGAGAAATTTGCATTTATTTTGTTATTTGCAATATTGTGAATTTCCCTGGGAACACTCCCATTACTACAGAAGACCATAGGAGCCAATGCCGACAGGGCTCTCCATATCAGCCAGCTGCACAGGAAGTTAGACTGCAATGTGGTATTCCTATAAATTGGTAGTATATGATAATTTACTATTTAAAAGAGAAATTTGCATTTATTTTGTTATTTGCAATATTGCGAATTTCCCTGGGAACACTTCCATTACTACAGAAGACCATAGGAGACAATGCCGACAGGGCTCTCCACATCAGCCAGCTGCACAGGAAGTTAGACTGCAATGTGGTATTCCTATAAATTGGTAGTATATGATAATTTACTATTTAAAAGAGAAATTTGTATTTATTTTGTTATTTGCAATATTGTGAATTTCCCTGGGAACACTTCCATTACTACAGAAGACCATAGGAGACAATGCCGACAGGGCTCTCCACATCAGCCAGTTGCACAGGAAGTTAGTCTGCAATGTGTTATTCCTATAAATTGGTAGTATATGATAATTTACTATTTAAAAGAGAAATTTGCATTTATTTTGTTATTTGCAATATTGTGAATTTCCCTGGGAACACTTCCATTACTACAGAAGACCATACGAGACAATGCCGACAGGGCTCTCCACAGCAGCCAGTTGCACAGGAAGTTAGTCTGCAATGTGGTATTCCTGTAAATTGGTAGTATATGATCATTTACTATTTAAAAGAGAAATTTGCATTTATTTTGTTATTTGCAATATTGTGAATTTCCCTGGGAACACTTCCATTGCTACAGAAGACCATAGGAGACAATGCCGACAGGGCTCTCCACATCAGCCAGCTGCACAGGAAGTTAGACTGCAATTTGGTATTCCTATAAATTGGTAGTATATGATAATTTACTATTTAAAAGAGAAATTTGTATTTATTTTGTTATTTGCAATATTGTGAATTTCCCTGGGAACACTTCCATTACTACAGAAGACCATAGGAGACAATGCCGACAGGGCTCTCCACATCAGCCAGTTGCACAGGAAGTTAGTCTGCAATGTGTTATTCCTATAAATTGGTAGTATATGATAATTTACTATTTAAAAGAGAAATTTGCATTTATTTTGTTATTTGCAATATTGTGAATTTCCCTGGGAACACTTCCATTACTACAGAAGACCATACGAGACAATGCCGACAGGGCTCTCCACAGCAGCCAGTTGCACAGGAAGTTAGTCTGCAATGTGGTATTCCTGTAAATTGGTAGTATATGATAATTTACTATTTAAAAGAGAAATTTGCATTTATTTTGTTATTTGCAATATTGTGAATTTCCCTGGGAACACTTCCATTGCTACAGAAGACCATAGGAGACAATGCCGACAGGGCTCTCCACATCAGCCAGCTGCACAGGAAGTTAGACTGCAATGTGGTATTCCTATAAATTGGTAGTATATGATAATTTACTATTTAAAAGAGAAATTTGCATTTATTTTTTTATTTGCAATATTGTGAATTTCCCTGGGAACACTTCCATTACTACAGAAGACCATTGGAGACAATGCCGACAGGGCTCTCCACATCAGCCAGTTGCACAGGAAGTTAGTCTGCAATGTGTTATTCCTATAAATTGGTAGTATATGATAATTTACTATTTAAAAGAGAAATTTGCATTTATTTTGTTATTTGCAATATTGTGAATTTCCCTGGGAACACTTCCATTACTACAGAAGACCATACGAGACAATGCCGACAGGGCTCTCCACAGCAGCCAGTTGCACAGGAAGTTAGTCTGCAATGTGGTATTCCTGTAAATTGGTAGTATATGATAATTTACTATTTAAAAGAGAAATTTGCATTTATTTTGTTATTTGCAATATTGTGAATTTCCCTGGGAACACTTCCATTGCTACAGAAGACCATAGGAGACAATGCCGACAGGGCTCTCCACATCAGCCAGCTGCACAGGAAGTTAGACTGCAATGTGGTATTCCTATAAATTGGTAGTATATGATAATTTACTATTTAAAAGAGAAATTTGCATTTATTTTGTTATTTGCAATATTGTGAATTTCCCTGGGAACACTTCCATTACTACAGAAGACCATAGGAGACAATGCCGACAGGGCTCTCCACAGCAGCCAGTTGCACAGGAAGTTAGTCTGCAATGTGGTATTCCTGTAAATTGGTAGTATATGATAATTTACTATTTAAAAGAGAAATTTGCATTTATTTTGTTATTTTCAATATTGTGAATTTCCCTGGGAACACTTCCATTACTACAGAAGACCATAGGAGACAATGCCGACAGGGCTCTCCACATCAGCCAGCTGCACAGGAAGTTAGACTGCAATGTGGTATTCCTATAAATTGGTAGTATATGATAATTTACTATTTAAAAGAGAGATTTGCAATTATTTTGTTATTTGCAATATTGTGAATTTCCCTGGGAACACTTCCATTACTACAGAAGACCATAGGAGACAATGCCGACAGGGCTCTCCACATCAGCAGCTGCACAGGAAGTTAGACTGCAATGTGGTATTCCTATAAATTGGTAGTATATGATAATTTACTATTTAAAAGAGAAATTTGCATTTATTTTGTTATTTGCAATATTGTGAATTTCCCTGGGAACACTTCCATTACTACAGAAGACCATAGGAGACAATGCCGACAGGGCTCTCCACAGTAGCCAGTTGCACAGGAAGTTAGACTGCAATGTGGTATTCCTATAAATTGGTAGTATATGATAATTTACTATTTAAAAGAGAAATTTGCATTTATTTTGTTATTTGCAATATTGTGAATTTCCCTGGGAACACTTCCATTACTACAGAACACCATAGGAGCCAATGCCGACAGGGCTCTCCACATCAGTCAGCTGCACAGGAAGTTAGACTGCAATGTGGTAATCCTATAAATTGGTAGTATATGATAATTTACTATTTAAAAGAGAAATTTGCATTTATTTTGTTATTTGCAATATTGTGAATTTCCCTGGGAACACTCCCATTACTACAGAAGACCATAGGAGCCAATGCCGACAGGGCTCTCCACATCAGCCAGCTGCACAGGAAGTTAGACTGCAATGTGGTATTCCTATAAATTGGTAGTATATGATAATAAATACAATTTAAAAGAGAAATTTGCATTTATTTTGTTATTTGCAATATTGTGAATTTCCCTGGGAACACTTCCATTACTACAGAAGACCATAGGAGCCAATGCCGACAGGGCTCTCCACATCAGCCAGCTGCACAGGAAGTTAGACTGCAATGTGGTATTCCTATAAATTGGTAGTATATGATAATTTACTATTTAAAAGAGAAATTTGCATTTATTTGGTTATTTGCAATATTGTGAATTTCCCTGGGAACACTTCCATTACTACAGAAGACCATAGGAGACAATGCCGACAGGGCTCTCCACATCAGCCAGCTGCACAGGAAGTTAGATTGCAATGTGGTATTCCTATAAATTGGTAGTATATGATAATTTACTATTTAAAAGAGAAATTTGCATTTATTTTGTTATTTGCAATATTGTGAATTTCCCTGGGAACACTTCCATTACTACAGAAGACCATAGGAGCCAATGCCGACAGGGCTCTCCACATCAGCCAGCTGCACAGGAAGTTAGACTGCAATGTGGTATTCCTATTAATTGGTAGTATATGATAATTTACTATTTAAAAGAGAAATTTGCATTTATTTTGTTATTTGCAATATTGTTAATTTCCCTGGGAACACTCCCATTACTACAGAAGACCATAGGAGACAATGCCGACAGGGCTCTCCACATCAGCCAGCTGCACAGGAAGTTAGACTGCAATGTGGTATTCCTATAATTTGGTAGTATATGATAATTTACTATTTAAAAGAGAAATTTGCATTTATTTTGTTATTTGCAATATTGTGAATTTCCCTGGGAACACTTCCATTACTACAGAAGACCATACGAGACAATGCCGACAGGGCTGTCCACAGCAGCCAGTTGCACAGGAAGTTAGTCTGCAATGTGGTATTCCTGTAAATTGGTAGTATATGATAATTTACTATTTAAAAGAGAAATTTGCATTTATTTTGTTATTTGCAATATTGTGAATTTCCCTGGGAACACTTCCATTACTACAGAAGACCATAGGAGACAATGCCGACAGGGCTCTCCACATCAGCCAGCTGCACAGGAAGTTAGACTGCAATGTGGTATTCCTATAAATTGGTAGTATATGATAATTTACTATTTAAAAGAGAAATTTGCATTTATTTTGTTATTTGCAATATTGTGAATTTCCCTGGGAACACTTCCATTACTACAGAAGACCATAGGAGCCAATGCCGACAGGGCTCTCCACATCAGCCAGCTGCACAGGAAGTTAGACTGCAATGTGGTATTCCTATAAATTGGTAGTATATGATAATTTACTATTTAAAAGAGAAATTTGCATTTATTTTGTTATTTGCAATATTGTGAATTTCCCTGGGAACACTTCCATTACTACAGAAGACCATAGGAGCCAATGCCGACAGGGCTCTCCACATCAGCCAGCTGCACAGGAACTTAGACTGCAATGTGGTATTCCTATAAATTGGTAGTATATGATAATATACTATTTAAAAGAGAAATTTGCATTTATTTTGTTATTTGCAATATTGTGAATTTCCCTGGGAAACCAGGGAAGACCATACGAGACAATGCCGACAGGGCTCTCCACATAAGCCAGTTGCACAGGAAGTTAGTCTGCAATGTGGTATTCCTATAAATTGGTAGTATATGATAATTTACTATTTAAAAGAGAAATTTGCATTTATTTTGTTATTTCCAATATTGTGAATTTCCCTGGGAACACTTCCATTACTACAGAAAACTACAGGAGACAATGCCAACAGGGCTCTCCACAGCAGCCAGTTGCACAGGAAGTTAGTCTGCAATGTGGTATTCCTATAAATTGGTAGAATATGATAATTTACTATTTAAAAGAGAAATTTGCATTTATTTTGTTATTTCCAATATTGTGAATTTCCCTGGGAACACTTCCATTACTACAGAAGACCATAGGAGACAATGCCGACAGGGCTCTCCACATCAGCCAGCTGCACCGTAAGTTAGACTGCAATGTGGTATTCCTATAAATTGGTAGTATATGATAATTTACTATTTAAAAGAGAAATTTGCATTTATTTTGTTATTTGCAATATTGTGAATTTCCCTGGGAACACTTCCATTACTACAGAAGACCATAGGAGACAATGCCGACAGGGCTCTCCACAGCAGCCAGTTGCACAGGAAGTTAGTCTGCAATGTGGTATTCCTGTAAATTGGTAGTATATGATAATTTACTATTTAAAAGAGAAATTTGCATTTATTTTGTTATTTTCAATATTGTGAATTTCCCTGGGAACACTTCCATTACTACAGAAGACCATAGGAGACAATGCCGACAGGGCTCTCCACAGCAGCCAGTTGCACAGGAAGTTAGTCTGCAATGTGGTATTCCTATAAATTGGTAGTATATGATAATTTACTATTTAAAAGAGAAATTTGCATTTATTTTGTTATTTGCAATATTGTGAATTTCCCTGGGAACACTTCCATTACTACAGAAGACCATAGGAGACAATGCCGACAGGGCTCTCCACATCAGCCAGCTGCACAGGAAGTTAGACTGCAATGTGGTATTCCTATAAATTGGTAGTATATGATAATTTACTATTTAAAAGAGAAATTTGCATTTATTTTGTTATTTGCAATATTGTGAATTTCCCTGGGAACACTTCCATTACTACAGAAGACCATACGAGACAATGCCGACAGGGCTGTCCACAGCAGCCAGTTGCACAGGAAGTTAGTCTGCAATGTGGTATTCCTGTAAATTGGTAGTATATGATAATTTACTATTTAAAAGAGAAATTTGCATTTATTTTGTTATTTGCAATATTGTGAATTTCCCTGGGAACACTTCCATTACTACAGAAGACCATAGGAGACAATGCCGACAGGGCTCTCCACATCAGCCAGCTGCACAGGAAGTTAGACTGCAATGTGGTATTCCTATAAATTGGTAGTATATGATAATTTACTATTTAAAAGAGAAATTTGCATTTATTTTGTTATTTGCAATATTGTGAATTTCCCTGGGAACACTTCCATTACTACAGAAGACCATAGGAGCCAATGCCGACAGGGCTCTCCACATCAGCCAGCTGCACAGGAAGTTAGACTGCAATGTGGTATTCCTATAAATTGGTAGTATATGATAATTTACTATTTAAAAGAGAAATTTGCATTTATTTTGTTATTTGCAATATTGTGAATTTCCCTGGGAACACTTCCATTACTACAGAAGACCATAGGAGCCAATGCCGACAGGGCTCTCCACATCAGCCAGCTGCACAGGAACTTAGACTGCAATGTGGTATTCCTATAAATTGGTAGTATATGATAATATACTATTTAAAAGAGAAATTTGCATTTATTTTGTTATTTGCAATATTGTGAATTTCCCTGGGAAACCAGGGAAGACCATACGAGACAATGCCGACAGGGCTCTCCACATAAGCCAGTTGCACAGGAAGTTAGTCTGCAATGTGGTATTCCTATAAATTGGTAGTATATGATAATTTACTATTTAAAAGAGAAATTTGCATTTATTTTGTTATTTCCAATATTGTGAATTTCCCTGGGAACACTTCCATTACTACAGAAAACTACAGGAGACAATGCCAACAGGGCTCTCCACAGCAGCCAGTTGCACAGGAAGTTAGTCTGCAATGTGGTATTCCTATAAATTGGTAGTATATGATAATTTACTATTTAAAAGAGAAATTTGCATTTATTTTGTTATTTCCAATATTGTGAATTTCCCTGGGAACACTTCCATTACTACAGAAGACCATAGGAGACAATGCCGACAGGGCTCTCCACATCAGCCAGCTGCACAGGAAGTTAGACTGCAATGTGGTATTCCTATAAATTGGTAGTATATGATAATTTACTATTTAAAAGAGAGATTTGCATTTATTTTGTAATTTGCAATATTGTGAATTTCCCTGGGAACACTTCCATTACTACAGAAGACCGTAGGAGACAATGCCGACAGGGCTCTCCACATCAGCAGCTGCACAGGAAGTTAGACTGCAATGTGGTATTCCTATAAATTGGTAGTATATGGTAATTTACTATTTAAAAGAGAAATTTGCATTTATTTTGTTATTTACAATATTGTGAATTTCCCTGGGAACACTTCCATTACTACAGAAGACCATAGGAGACAATGCCGACAGGGCTCTCCACAGTAGCCAGTTGCACAGGAAGTTAGACTGCAATGTGGTATTCCTATAAATTGGTAGTATATGATAATTTACTATTTAAAAGAGAAATTTGCATTTATTTTGTTATTTCCAATATTGTGAATTTCCCTGGGAACACTTCCATTACTACAGAAGACCATAGGAGCCAATGCCGACAGGGCTCTCCACATCAGCCAGCTGCACAGGAAGTTAGACTGCAATGTGGTATTCCTATAAATTGGTAGTATATGATAATTTACTATTTAAAAGAGAAATTTGCATTTATTTTGTTATTTGCAATATTGTGAATTTCCCTGGGAACACTCCCATTACTACAGAAGACCATAGGAGCCAATGCCGACAGGGCTCTCCATATCAGCCAGCTGCACAGGAAGTTAGACTGCAATGTGGTATTCCTATAAATTGGTAGTATATGATAATTTACTATTTAAAAGAGAAATTTGCATTTATTTTGTTATTTGCAATATTGTGAATTTCCCTGGGAACACTTCCATTACTACAGAAGACCATAGGAGACAATGCCGACAGGGCTCTCCACATCAGCCAGCTGCACAGGAAGATAGACTGCAATGTGGTATTCCTATAAATTGGTAGTATATGATAATTTACTATTTAAAAGAGAGATTTGCATTTATTTTGTAATTTGCAATATTGTGAATTTCCCTGGGAACACTTCCATTACTACAGAAGACCATAGGAGACAATGCCGACAGGGCTCTCCACATCAGCAGCTGCACAGGAAGTTAGACTGCAATGTGGTATTCCTATAAATTGGTAGTATATGGTAATTTACTATTTAAAAGAGAAATTTGCATTTATTTTGTTATTTACAATATTGTGAATTTCCCTGGGAACACTTCCATTACTACAGAAGACCATAGGAGACAATGCCGACAGGGCTCTCCACAGTAGCCAGTTGCACAGGAAGTTAGACTGCAATGTGGTATTCCTATAAATTGGTAGTATATGATAATTTACTATTTAAAAGAGAAATTTGCATTTATTTTGTTATTTGCAATATTGTGAATTTCCCTGGGAACACTTCCATTACTACAGAAGACCATAGGAGCCAATGCCGACAGGGCTCTCCACATCAGCCAGCTGCACAGGAAGTTAGACTGCAATGTGGTATTCCTATAAATTGGTAGTATATGATAATTTACTATTTAAAAGAGAAATTTGCATTTATTTTGTTATTTGCAATATTGTGAATTTCCCTGGGAACACTTCCATTACTACAGAAGACCATAGGAGCCAATGCCGACAGGGCTCTCCACATCAGCCAGCTGCACAGGAACTTAGACTGCAATGTGGTATTCCTATAAATTGGTAGTATATGATAATATACTATTTAAAAGAGAAATTTGCATTTATTTTGTTATTTGCAATATTGTGAATTTCCCTGGGAAACCAGGGAAGACCATACGAGACAATGCCGACAGGGCTCTCCACATAAGCCAGTTGCACAGGAAGTTAGTCTGCAATGTGGTATTCCTATAAATTGGTAGTATATGATAATTTACTATTTAAAAGAGAAATTTGCATTTATTTTGTTATTTCCAATATTGTGAATTTCCCTGGGAACACTTCCATTACTACAGAAAACTACAGGAGACAATGCCAACAGGGCTCTAATCAGCAGCCAGTTGCACAGGAAGTTAGTCTGCAATGTGGTATTCCTATAAATTGGTAGTATATGATAATTTACTATTTAAAAGAGAAATTTGCATTTATTTTGTTATTTCCAATATTGTGAATTTCCCTGGGAACACTTCCATTACTACAGAAGACCATAGGAGACAATGCCGACAGGGCTCTCCACATCAGCCAGCTGCACCGTAAGTTAGACTGCAATGTGGTATTCCTATAAATTGGTAGTATATGATAATTTACTATTTAAAAGAGAAATTTGCATTTATTTTGTTATTTGCAATATTGTGAATTTCCCTGGGAACACTTCCATTACTACAGAAGACCATAGGAGACAATGCCGACAGGGCTCTCCACAGCAGCCAGTTGCACAGGAAGTTAGTCTGCAATGTGGTATTCCTGTAAATTGGTAGTATATGATAATTTACTATTTAAAAGAGAAATTTGCATTTATTTTGTTATTTTCAATATTGTGAATTTCCCTGGGAACACTTCCATTACTACAGAAGACCATAGGAGACAATGCCGACAGGGCTCTCCACAGCAGCCAGTTGCACAGGAAGTTAGTCTGCAATGTGGTATTCCTATAAATTGGTAGTATATGATAATTTACTATTTAAAAGAGAAATTTGCATTTATTTTGTTATTTGCAATATTGTGAATTTCCCTGGGAACACTTCCATTACTACAGAAGACCATAGGAGACAATGCCGACAGGGCTCTCCACATCAGCCAGCTGCACAGGAAGTTAGACTGCAATGTGGTATTCCTATAAATTGGTAGTATATGATAATTTACTATTTAAAAGAGAAATTTGCATTTATTTTGTTATTTGCAATATTGTGAATTTCCCTGGGAACACTTCCATTACTACAGAAGACCATACGAGACAATGCCGACTGGGCTGTCCACAGCAGCCAGTTGCACAGGAAGTTAGTCTGCAATGTGGTATTCCTGTAAATTGGTAGTATATGATAATTTACTATTTAAAAGAGAAATTTGCATTTATTTTGTTATTTGCAATATTGTGAATTTCCCTGGGAACACTTCCATTACTACAGAAGACCATAGGAGACAATGCCGACAGGGCTCTCCACATCAGCCAGCTGCACAGGAAGTTAGACTGCAATGTGGTATTCCTATAAATTGGTAGTATATGATAATTTACTATTTAAAAGAGAAATTTGCATTTATTTTGTTATTTGCAATATTGTGAATTTCCCTGGGAACACTTCCATTACTACAGAAGACCATAGGAGCCAATGCCGACAGGGCTCTCCACATCAGCCAGCTGCACAGGAAGTTAGACTGCAATGTGGTATTCCTATAAATTGGTAGTATATGATAATTTACTATTTAAAAGAGAAATTTGCATTTATTTTGTTATTTGCAATATTGTGAATTTCCCTGGGAACACTTCCATTACTACAGAAGACCATAGGAGCCAATGCCGACAGGGCTCTCCACATCAGCCAGCTGCACAGGAACTTAGACTGCAATGTGGTATTCCTATAAATTGGTAGTATATGATAATATACTATTTAAAAGAGAAATTTGCATTTATTTTGTTATTTGCAATATTGTGAATTTCCCTGGGAAACCAGGGAAGACCATACGAGACAATGCCGACAGGGCTCTCCACATAAGCCAGTTGCACAGGAAGTTAGTCTGCAATGTGGTATTCCTATAAATTGGTAGTATATGATAATTTACTATTTAAAAGAGAAATTTGCATTTATTTTGTTATTTCCAATATTGTGAATTTCCCTGGGAACACTTCCATTACTACAGAAAACTACAGGAGACAATGCCAACAGGGCTCTCCACAGCAGCCAGTTGCACAGGAAGTTAGTCTGCAATGTGGTATTCCTATAAATTGGTAGTATATGATAATTTACTATTTAAAAGAGAAATTTGCATTTATTTTGTTATTTCCAATATTGTGAATTTCCCTGGGAACACTTCCATTACTACAGAAGACCATAGGAGACAATGCCGACAGGGCTCTCCACATCAGCCAGCTGCACAGGAAGTTAGACTGCAATGTGGTATTCCTATAAATTGGTAGTATATGATAATTTACTATTTAAAAGAGAAATTTGCATTTATTTTGTTATTTGCAATATTGTGAATTTCCCTGGGAACACTCCCATTACTACAGAAGACCATAGGAGCCAATGCCGACAGGGCTCTCCATATCAGCCAGCTGCACAGGAAGTTAGACTGCAATGTGGTATTCCTATAAATTGGTAGTATATGATAATTTACTATTTAAAAGAGAAATTTGCATTTATTTTGTTATTTGCAATATTGTGAATTTCCCTGGGAACACTTCCATTACTACAGAAGACCATAGGAGACAATGCCGACAGGGATCTCCATATCAGCCAGCTGCACAGGAAGTTAGACTGCAATGTGGTATTCCTATAAATTGGTAGTATATGATAATTTACTATTTAAAAGAGAGATTTGCATTTATTTTGTAATTTGCAATATTGTGAATTTCCCTGGGAACACTTCCATTACTACAGAAGACCATAGGAGACAATGCCGACAGGGCTCTCCACATCAGCAGCTGCACAGGAAGTTAGACTGCAATGTGGTATTCCTATAAATTGGTAGTATATGATAATTTACTATTTAAAAGAGAAATTTGCATTTATTTTGTTATTTACAATATTGTGAATTTCCCTGGGAACACTTCCATTACTACAGAAGACCATAGGAGACAATGCCGACAGGGCTCTCCACAGTAGCCAGTTGCACAGGAAGTTAGACTGCAATGTGGTATTCCTATAAATTGGTAGTATATGATAATTTACTATTTAAAAGAGAAATTTGCATTTATTTTGTTATTTGCAATATTGTGAATTTCCCTGGGAACACTTCCATTACTACAGAAGACCATAGGAGACAATGCCGACAGGGCTCTCCACAGCAGCCAGTTGCACAGGAAGTTAGTCTGCAATGTGGTATTCCTGTAAATTGGTAGTATATGATAATTTACTATTTAAAAGAGAAATTTGCATTTATTTTGTTATTTGCAATATTGTGAATTTCCCTGGGAACACTTCCATTGCAGCAGAAGACCATAGGAGACAATGCCGACAGGGCTCTCCACATCAGCCAGCTGCACAGGAAGTTAGACTGCAATGTGGTATTCCTATAAATTGGTAGTATATGATAATTTACTATTTAAAAGGGAGATTTGCATTTATTTTGTTATTTGCAATATTGTGAATTTCCCTGGGAACACTTCCATTACTACAGAAGACCATAGGAGACAATGCCGACAGGGCTCTCCACATCAGCAGCTGCACAGGAAGTTAGACTGCAATGTGGTATTCCTATAAATTGGTAGTATATGATAATTTACTATTTAAAAGAGAAATTTGCATTTATTTTGTTATTTGCAATATTGTGAATTTCCCTGGGAACACTTCCATTACTACAGAAGACCATAGGAGACAATGCCGACAGGGCTCTCCACAGTAGCCAGTTGCACAGGAAGCTAGACTGCAATGTGGTATTCCTATAAATTGGTAGTATATGATAATTTACTATTTAAAAGAGAAATTTGCATTTATTTTGTTATTTGCAATATTGTGAATTTCCCTGGGAACACTTCCATTACTACAGAAGACCATAGGAGCCAATGCCGACAGGGCTCTCCACATCAGTCAGCTGCACAGGAAGTTAGACTGCAATGTGGTAATCCTATAAATTGGTAGTATATGATAATTTACTATTTAAAAGAGAAATTTGCATTTATTTTGTTATTTGCAATATTGTGAATTTCCTGGCAACACTCCCATTACTACAGAAGACCATAGGAGCCAATGCCGACAGGGCTCTCCACATCAGCCAGCTGCACAGGAAGTTAGACTGCAATGTGGTATTCCTATAAATTGGTAGTATATGATAATAAATACAATTTAAAAGAGAAATTTGCATTTATTTTGTTATTTGCAATATTGTGAATTTCCCTGGGAACACTTCCATTACTACAGAAGACCATAGGAGCCAATGCCGACAGGGCTCTCCACATCAGCCAGCTGCACAGGAAGTTAGACTGCAATGTGGTATTCCTATAAATTGGTAGTATATGATAATTTACTATTTAAAAGAGAAATTTGCATTTATTTGGTTATTTGCAATATTGTGAATTTCCCTGGGAACACTTCCATTACTACAGAAGACCATAGGAGCCAATGCCGACAGGGCTCTCCACATCAGCCAGCTGCACAGGAAGTTAGACTGCAATGTGGTATTCCTATAAATTGATAGTATATGATAATTTACTATTTAAAAGAGAAATTTGCATTTATTTTGTAATTTGCAATATTGCGAATTTCCCTGGGAACACTTCCATTACTACAGAAGACCATAGGAGACAATGCCGACAGGGCTCTCCACATCAGCCAGCTGCACAGGAAGTTAGACTGCAATGTGGTATTCCTATAAATTGGTAGTATATGATAATTTACTATTTAAAAGAGAAATTTGTATTTATTTTGTTATTTGCAATATTGTGAATTTCCCTGGGAACACTTCCATTACTACAGAAGACCATAGGAGACAATGCCGACAGGGCTCTCCACATCAGCCAGCTGCACAGGAAGTTAGACTGCAATGTGGTATTCCTATAAATTGGTAGTATATGATAATTTACTATTTAAAAGAGAGATTTGCATTTATTTTGTAATTTGCAATATTGTGAATTTCCCTGGGAACACTTCCATTACTACAGAAGACCATAGGAGACAATGCCGACAGGGCTCTCCACATCAGCAGCTGCACAGGAAGTTAGACTGCAATGTGGTATTCCTATAAATTGGTAGTATATGATAATTTACTATTTAAAAGAGAAATTTGCATTTATTTTGTTATTTACAATATTGTGAATTTCCCTGGGAACACTTCCATTACTACAGAAGACCATAGGAGACAATGCCGACAGGGCTCTCCACAGTAGCCAGTTGCACAGGAAGTTAGACTGCAATGTGGTATTCCTATAAATTGGTAGTATATGATAATTTACTATTTAAAAGAGAAATTTGCATTTATTTTGTTATTTGCAATATTGTGAATTTCCCTGGGAACACTTCCATTACTACAGAAGACCATAGGAGACAATGCCGACAGGGCTCTCCACAGCAGCCAGTTGCACAGGAAGTTAGTCTGCAATGTGGTATTCCTGTAAATTGGTAGTATATGATAATTTACTATTTAAAAGAGAAATTTGCATTTATTTTGTTATTTGCAATATTGTGAATTTCCCTGGGAACACTTCCATTGCAGCAGAAGACCATAGGAGACAATGCCGACAGGGCTCTCCACATCAGCCAGCTGCACAGGAAGTTAGACTGCAATGTGGTATTCCTATAAATTGGTAGTATATGATAATTTACTATTTAAAAGGGAGATTTGCATTTATTTTGTTATTTGCAATATTGTGAATTTCCCTGGGAACACTTCCATTACTACAGAAGACCATAGGAGACAATGCCGACAGGGCTCTCCACATCAGCAGCTGCACAGGAAGTTAGACTGCAATGTGGTATTCCTATAAATTGGTAGTATATGATAATTTACTATTTAAAAGAGAAATTTGCATTTATTTTGTTATTTGCAATATTGTGAATTTCCCTGGGAACACTTCCATTACTACAGAAGACCATAGGAGACAATGCCGACAGGGCTCTCCACATCAGCCAGCTGCACCGTAAGTTAGACTGCAATGTGGTATTCCTATAAATTGGTAGTATATGATAATTTACTATTTAAAAGAGAAATTTGCATTTATTTTGTTATTTGCAATATTGTGAATTTCCCTGGGAACACTTCCATTACTACAGAAGACCATAGGAGACAATGCCGACAGGGCTCTCCACAGCAGCCAGTTGCACAGGAAGTTAGTCTGCAATGTGGTATTCCTGTAAATTGGTAGTATATGATAATTTACTATTTAAAAGAGAAATTTGCATTTATTTTGTTATTTTCAATATTGTGAATTTCCCTGGGAACACTTCCATTACTACAGAAGACCATAGGAGACAATGCCGACAGGGCTCTCCACAGCAGCCAGTTGCACAGGAAGTTAGTCTGCAATGTGGTATTCCTATAAATTGGTAGTATATGATAATTTACTATTTAAAAGAGAAATTTGCATTTATTTTGTTATTTGCAATATTGTGAATTTCCCTGGGAACACTTCCATTACTACAGAAGACCATAGGAGACAATGCCGACAGGGCTCTCCACATCAGCCAGCTGCACAGGAAGTTAGACTGCAATGTGGTATTCCTATAAATTGGTAGTATATGATAATTTACTATTTAAAAGAGAAATTTGCATTTATTTTGTTATTTGCAATATTGTGAATTTCCCTGGGAACACTTCCATTACTACAGAAGACCATACGAGACAATGCCGACTGGGCTGTCCACAGCAGCCAGTTGCACAGGAAGTTAGTCTGCAATGTGGTATTCCTGTAAATTGGTAGTATATGATAATTTACTATTTAAAAGAGAAATTTGCATTTATTTTGTTATTTGCAATATTGTGAATTTCCCTGGGAACACTTCCATTACTACAGAAGACCATAGGAGACAATGCCGACAGGGCTCTCCACATCAGCCAGCTGCACAGGAAGTTAGACTGCAATGTGGTATTCCTATAAATTGGTAGTATATGATTATTTACTATTTAAAAGAGAAATTTGCATTTATTTTGTTATTTGCAATATTGTGAATTTCCCTGGGAACACTTCCATTACTACAGAAGACCATAGGAGCCAATGCCGACAGGGCTCTCCACATCAGCCAGCTGCACAGGAAGTTAGACTGCAATGTGGTATTCCTATAAATTGGTAGTATATGATAATTTACTATTTAAAAGAGAAATTTGCATTTATTTTGTTATTTGCAATATTGTGAATTTCCCTGGGAACACTTCCATTACTACAGAAGACCATAGGAGCCAATGCCGACAGGGCTCTCCACATCAGCCAGCTGCACAGGAACTTAGACTGCAATGTGGTATTCCTATAAATTGGTAGTATATGATAATATACTATTTAAAAGAGAAATTTGCATTTATTTTGTTATTTGCAATATTGTGAATTTCCCTGGGAAACCAGGGAAGACCATACGAGACAATGCCGACAGGGCTCTCCACATAAGCCAGTTGCACAGGAAGTTAGTCTGCAATGTGGTATTCCTATAAATTGGTAGTATATGATAATTTACTATTTAAAAGAGAAATTTGCATTTATTTTGTTATTTCCAATATTGTGAATTTCCCTGGGAACACTTCCATTACTACAGAAAACTACAGGAGACAATGCCAACAGGGCTCTCCACAGCAGCCAGTTGCACAGGAAGTTAGTCTGCAATGTGGTATTCCTATAAATTGGTAGTATATGATAATTTACTATTTAAAAGAGAAATTTGCATTTATTTTGTTATTTCCAATATTGTGAATTTCCCTGGGAACACTTCCATTACTACAGAAGACCATAGGAGACAATGCCGACAGGGCTCTCCACATCAGCCAGCTGCACAGGAAGTTAGACTGCAATGTGGTATTCCTATAAATTGGTAGTATATGATAATTTACTATTTAAAAGAGAAATTTGCATTTATTTTGTTATTTGCAATATTGTGAATTTCCCTGGGAACACTCCCATTACTACAGAAGACCATAGGAGCCAATGCCGACAGGGCTCTCCATATCAGCCAGCTGCACAGGAAGTTAGACTGCAATGTGGTATTCCTATAAATTGGTAGTATATGATAATTTACTATTTAAAAGAGAAATTTGCATTTATTTTGTTATTTGCAATATTGTGAATTTCCCTGGGAACACTTCCATTACTACAGAAGACCATAGGAGACAATGCCGACAGGGCTCTCCACATCAGCCAGCTGCACAGGAAGTTAGACTGCAATGTGGTATTCCTATAAATTGGTAGTATATGATAATTTACTATTTAAAAGAGAGATTTGCATTTATTTTGTAATTTGCAATATTGTGAATTTCCCTGGGAACACTTCCATTACTACAGAAGACCATAGGAGACAATGCCGACAGGGCTCTCCACATCAGCAGCTGCACAGGAAGTTAGACTGCAATGTGGTATTCCTATAAATTGGTAGTATATGATAATTTACTATTTAAAAGAGAAATTTGCATTTATTTTGTTATTTACAATATTGTGAATTTCCCTGGGAACACTTCCATTACTACAGAAGACCATAGGAGACAATGCCGACAGGGCTCTCCACAGTAGCCAGTTGCACAGGAAGTTAGACTGCAATGTGGTATTCCTATAAATTGGTAGTATATGATAATTTACTATTTAAAAGAGAAATTTGCATTTATTTTGTTATTTGCAATATTGTGAATTTCCCTGGGAACACTTCCATTACTACAGAAGACCATAGGAGACAATGCCGACAGGGCTCTCCACAGCAGCCAGTTGCACAGGAAGTTAGTCTGCAATGTGGTATTCCTGTAAATTGGTAGTATATGATAATTTACTATTTAAAAGAGAAATTTGCATTTATTTTGTTATTTGCAATATTGTGAATTTCCCTGGGAACACTTCCATTGCAGCAGAAGACCATAGGAGACAATGCCGACAGGGCTCTCCACATCAGCCAGCTGCACAGGAAGTTAGACTGCAATGTGGTATTCCTATAAATTGGTAGTATATGATAATTTACTATTTAAAAGGGAGATTTGCATTTATTTTGTTATTTGCAATATTGTGAATTTCCCTGGGAACACTTCCATTACTACAGAAGACCATAGGAGACAATGCCGACAGGGCTCTCCACAGTAGCCAGTTGCACAGGAAGCTAGACTGCAATGTGGTATTCCTATAAATTGGTAGTATATGATAATTTACTATTTAAAAGAGAAATTTGCATTTATTTTGTTATTTGCAATATTGTGAATTTCCCTGGGAACACTTCCATTACTACAGAAGACCATAGGAGACAATGCCGACAGGGCTCTCCACATCAGCAGCTGCACAGGAAGTTAGACTGCAATGTGGTATTCCTATAAATTGGTAGTATATGATAATTTACTATTTAAAAGAGAAATTTGCATTTATTTTGTTATTTGCAATATTGTGAATTTCCCTGGGAACACTTCCATTACTACAGAAGACCATAGGAGACAATGCCGACAGGGCTCTCCACAGTAGCCAGTTGCACAGGAAGCTAGACTGCAATGTGGTATTCCTATAAATTGGTAGTATATGATAATTTACTATTTAAAAGAGAAATTTGCATTTATTTTGTTATTTGCAATATTGTGAATTTCCCTGGGAACACTTCCATTACTACAGAAGACCATAGGAGCCAATGCCGACAGGGCTCTCCACATCAGTCAGCTGCACAGGAAGTTAGACTGCAATGTGGTAATCCTATAAATTGGTAGTATATGATAATTTACTATTTAAAAGAGAAATTTGCATTTATTTTGTTATTTGCAATATTGTGAATTTCCTGGCAACACTCCCATTACTACAGAAGACCATAGGAGCCAATGCCGACAGGGCTCTCCACATCAGCCAGCTGCACAGGAAGTTAGACTGCAATGTGGTATTCCTATAAATTGGTAGTATATGATAATAAATACAATTTAAAAGAGAAATTTGCATTTATTTTGTTATTTGCAATATTGTGAATTTCCCTGGGAACACTTCCATTACTACAGAAGACCATAGGAGCCAATGCCGACAGGGCTCTCCACATCAGCCAGCTGCACAGGAAGTTAGACTGCAATGTGGTATTCCTATAAATTGGTAGTATATGATAATTTACTATTTAAAAGAGAAATTTGCATTTATTTGGTTATTTGCAATATTGTGAATTTCCCTGGGAACACTTCCATTACTACAGAAGACCATAGGAGCCAATGCCGACAGGGCTCTCCACATCAGCCAGCTGCACAGGAAGTTAGACTGCAATGTGGTATTCCTATAAATTGGTAGTATATGATAATTTACTATTTAAAAGAGAAATTTGCATTTATTTTGTAATTTGCAATATTGCGAATTTCCCTGGGAACACTTCCATTACTACAGAAGACCATAGGAGACAATGCCGACAGGGCTCTCCACATCAGCCAGCTGCACAGGAAGTTAGACTGCAATGTGGTATTCCTATAAATTGGTAGTATATGATAATTTACTATTTAAAAGAGAAATTTGTATTTATTTTGTTATTTGCAATATTGTGAATTTCCCTGGGAACACTTCCATTACTACAGAAGACCATAGGAGACAATGCCGACAGGGCTCTCCACATCAGCCAGCTGCACAGGAAGTTAGACTGCAATGTGGTATTCCTATAAATTGGTAGTATATGATAATTTACTATTTAAAAGAGAGATTTGCATTTATTTTGTAATTTGCAATATTGTGAATTTCCCTGGGAACACTTCCATTACTACAGAAGACCATAGGAGACAATGCCGACAGGGCTCTCCACATCAGCAGCTGCACAGGAAGTTAGACTGCAATGTGGTATTCCTATAAATTGGTAGTATATGATAATTTACTATTTAAAAGAGAAATTTGCATTTATTTTGTTATTTACAATATTGTGAATTTCCCTGGGAACACTTCCATTACTACAGAAGACCATAGGAGACAATGCCGACAGGGCTCTCCACAGTAGCCAGTTGCACAGGAAGTTAGACTGCAATGTGGTATTCCTATAAATTGGTAGTATATGATAATTTACTATTTAAAAGAGAAATTTGCATTTATTTTGTTATTTGCAATATTGTGAATTTCCCTGGGAACACTTCCATTACTACAGAAGACCATAGGAGACAATGCCGAGAGGGCTCTCCACAGCAGCCAGTTGCACAGGAAGTTAGTCTGCAATGTGGTATTCCTGTAAATTGGTAGTATATGATAATTTACTATTTAAAAGAGAAATTTGCATTTATTTTGTTATTTGCAATATTGTGAATTTCCCTGGGAACACTTCCATTGCAGCAGAAGACCATAGGAGACAATGCCGACAGGGCTCTCCACATCAGCCAGCTGCACAGGAAGTTAGACTGCAATGTGGTATTCCTATAAATTGGTAGTATATGATAATTTACTATTTAAAAGGGAGATTTGCATTTATTTTGTTATTTGCAATATTGTGAATTTCCCTGGGAACACTTCCATTACTACAGAAGACCATAGGAGACAATGCCGACAGGGCTCTCCACATCAGCAGCTGCACAGGAAGTTAGACTGCAATGTGGTATTCCTATAAATTGGTAGTATATGATAATTTACTATTTAAAAGAGAAATTTGCATTTATTTTGTTATTTGCAATATTGTGAATTTCCCTGGGAACACTTCCATTACTACAGAAGACCATAGGAGACAATGCCGACAGGGCTCTCCACAGTAGCCAGTTGCACAGGAAGCTAGACTGCAATGTGGTATTCCTATAAATTGGTAGTATATGATGATTTACTATTTAAAAGAGAAATTTGCATTTATTTTGTTATTTGCAATATTGTGAATTTCCCTGGGAACACTTCCATTACTACAGAAGACCATAGGAGCCAATGCCGACAGGGCTCTCCACATCAGTCAGCTGCACAGGAAGTTAGACTGCAATGTGGTAATCCTATAAATTGGTAGTATATGATAATTTACTATTTAAAAGAGAAATTTGCATTTATTTTGTTATTTGCAATATTGTGAATTTCCTGGCAACACTCCCATTACTACAGAAGACCATAGGAGCCAATGCCGACAGGGCTCTCCACATCAGCCAGCTGCACAGGAAGTTAGACTGCAATGTGGTATTCCTATAAATTGGTAGTATATGATAATAAATACAATTTAAAAGAGAAATTTGCATTTATTTTGTTATTTGCAATATTGTGAATTTCCCTGGGAACACTTCCATTACTACAGAAGACCATAGGAGCCAATGCCGACAGGGCTCTCCACATCAGCCAGCTGCACAGGAAGTTAGACTGCAATGTGGTATTCCTATAAATTGGTAGTATATGATAATTTACTATTTAAAAGAGAAATTTGCATTTATTTGGTTATTTGCAATATTGTGAATTTCCCTGGGAACACTTCCATTACTACAGAAGACCATAGGAGCCAATGCCGACAGGGCTCTCCACATCAGCCAGCTGCACAGGAAGTTAGACTGCAATGTGGTATTCCTATAAATTGGTAGTATATGATAATTTACTATTTAAAAGAGAAATTTGCATTTATTTTGTAATTTGCAATATTGCGAATTTCCCTGGGAACACTTCCATTACTACAGAAGACCATAGGAGACAATGCCGACAGGGCTCTCCACATCAGCCAGCTGCACAGGAAGTTAGACTGCAATGTGGTATTCCTATAAATTGGTAGTATATGATAATTTACTATTTAAAAGAGAAATTTGTATTTATTTTGTTATTTGCAATATTGTGAATTTCCCTGGGAACACTTCCATTACTACAGAAGACCATAGGAGACAATGCCGACAGGGCTCTCCACATCAGCCAGTTGCACAGGAAGTTAGTCTGCAATGTGTTATTCCTATAAATTGGTAGTATATGATAATTTACTATTTAAAAGAGAAATTTGCATTTATTTTGTTATTTGCAATATTGTGAATTTCCCTGGGAACACTTCCATTACTACAGAAGACCATACGAGACAATGCCGACTGGGCTCTCCACAGCAGCCAGTTGCACAGGAAGTTATCTGCAATGTGGTATTCCTGTAAATTGGTAGTATATGATAATTTACTATTTAAAAGAGAAATTTGCATTTATTTTGTTATTTGCAATATTGTGAATTTCCCTGGGAACACTTCCATTGCTACAGAAGACCATAGGAGACAATGCCGACAGGGCTCTCCACATCAGCCAGCTGCACAGGAAGTTAGACTGCAATGTGGTATTCCTATAAATTGGTAGTATATGATAATTTACTATTTAAAAGAGAAATTTGCATTTATTTTGTTATTTGCAATATTGTGAATTTCCCTGGGAACACTTCCATTACTACAGAAGACCATAGGAGACAATGCTGACAGGGCTCTCCACATCAGCCAGCTGCACAGGAAGTTAGACTGCAATGTGGTATTCCTATAAATTGGTAGTATATGATAATTTACTATTTAAAAGAGAAATTTGCATTTATTTTGTTATTTGCAATATTGTGATTTTCCCTGGGAACACTTCCATTACTACAGAAGACCATAGGAGACAATGCCGACAGGGCTCTCCACAGCAGCCAGTTGCACAGGAAGTTAGTCTGCAATGTGGTATTCCTGTAAATTGGTAGTATATGATAATTTACTATTTAAAAGAGAAATTTGCATTTATTTTGTTATTTTCAATATTGTGAATTTCCCTGGGAACACTTCCATTACTACAGAAGACCATAGGAGACAATGCCGACAGGGCTCTCCACATCAGCCAGCTGCACAGGAAGTTAGACTGCAATGTGGTATTCCTATAAATTGGTAGTATATGATAATTTACTATTTAAAAGAGAGATTTGCATTTATTTTGTTATTTGCAATATTGTGAATTTCCCTGGGAACACTTCCATTACTACAGAAGACAATAGGAGTCAATGCCGACAGGGCTCTCCACATCAGCAGCTGCACAGGAAGTTAGACTGCAATGTGGTATTCCTATAAATTGGTAGTATATGATAATTTACTATTTAAAAGAGAAATTTGCATTTATTTTGTTATTTGCAATATTGTGAATTTCCCTGGGAACACTTCCATTACTACAGAAGACCATACGAGACAATGCCGACAGGGCTCTCCACAGTAGCCAGTTGCACAGGATGTTAGACTGCAATGTGGTATTCCTATAAATTGGTAGTATATGATAATTTACTATTTAAAAGAGAAATTTGCATTTATTTTGTTATTTGCAAATTGTGAATTTCCCTGGGAACACTCCCATTACTACAGAAGACCATAGGAGCCAATGCCGACAGGGCTCTCCACATCAGTCAGCTGCACAGGAAGTTAGACTGCAATGTGGTAATCCTATAAATTGGTAGTATATGATAATTTACTATTTAAAAGAGAAATTTGCATTTATTTTGTTATTTGCAATATTGTGAATTTCCCTGGGAACACTCCCATTACTACAGAAGACCATAGGAGCCAATGCCGACAGGGCTCTCCACATCAGCCAGCTGCACAGGAAGTTAGACTGCAATGTGGTATTCCTATAAATTGGTAGTATATGATAATAAATACAATTTAAAAGAGAAATTTGCATTTATTTTGTTATTTGCAATATTGTGAATTTCCCTGGGAACACTTCCATTACTACAGAAGACCATAGGAGCCAATGCCGACAGGGCTCTCCACATCAGCCAGCTGCACAGGAAGTTAGACTGCAATGTGGTATTCCTATAAATTGGTAGTATATGATAATTTACTATTTAAAAGAGAAATTTGCATTTATTTGGTTATTTGCAATATTGTGAATTTCCCTGGGACACTTCCATTACTACAGAAGACCATAGGAGACAATGCCGACAGGGCTCTCCACATCAGCCAGCTGCACAGGAAGTTAGATTGCAATGTGGTATTCCTATAAATTGGTAGTATATGATAATTTACTATTTAAAAGAGAAATTTGCATTTATTTTGTTATTTGCAATATTGTGAATTTCCCTGGGAACACTTCCATTACTACAGAAGACCATAGGAGCCAATGCCGACAGGGCTCTCCACATCAGCCAGCTGCACAGGAAGTTAGACTGCAATGTGGTATTCCTATAAATTGGTAGTATATGATAATTTACTATTTAAAAGAGAAATTTTTATTTATTTTGTTATTTGCAATATTGTTAATTTCCCTGGGAACACTCCCATTACTACAGAAGACCATAGGAGCCAATGCCGACAGGGCTCTCCATATCAGCCAGCTGCACAGGAAGTTAGACTGCAATGTGGTATTCCTATAAATTGGTAGTATATGATAATTTACTATTTAAAAGAGAAATTTGCATTTATTTTGTTATTTGCAATATTGTGAATTTCCCTGGGAACACTTCCATTACTACAGAAGACCATAGGAGACAAAGCCGACAGGGCTCTCCACATCAGCCAGTTGCACAGGAAGTTAGTCTGCAATGTGTTATTCCTATAAATTGGTAGTATATGATAATTTACTATTTAAAAGAGAAATTTGCATTTATTTTGTTATTTGCAATATTGTGAATTTCCCTGGGAACACTTCCATTACTACAGAAGACCATACGAGACAATGCCGACAGGGCTGTCCACAGCAGCCAGTTGCACAGGAAGTTAGTCTGCAATGTGGTATTCCTGTAAATTGGTAGTATATGATAATTTACTATTTAAAAGAGAAATTTGCATTTATTTTGTTATTTGCAATATTGTGAATTTCCCTGGGAACACTTCCATTGCAGCAGAAGACCATAGGAGACAATGCCGACAGGGCTCTCCACATCAGCCAGCTGCACAGGAAGTTAGACTGCAATGTGGTATTCCTATAAATTGGTAGTATATGATAATTTACTATTTAAAAGAGAAATTTGCATTTATTTTGTTATTTGCAATATTGTGAATTTCCCTGGGAACACTTCCATTACTACAGAATACTATAGGAGCAAATGCCGACAGGGCTCTCCACATCAGCCAGCTGCACAGGAATTTAGACTGCAATGTGGTATTCCTATAAATTGGTAGTATATGATAATTTACTATTTAAAAGAGAAATTTGCATTTATTTTGTTCTTTGCAATATTGTGAATTTCCCTGGGAACACTTCCATTACTACAGAAGACCATAGGAGCCAATGCCGATAGGGCTCTCCACATCAGCCAGCTGCACAGGAACTTAGACTGCAATGTGGTATTCCTATAAATTGGTAGTATATGATAATATACTATTTAAAAGAGAAATTTGCATTTATTTTGTTATTTGCAATATTGTGAATTTCCCTGGGAAACCAGGGAAGACCATACGAGACAATGCCGACAGGGCTCTCCACATCAGCCAGTTGCACAGGAAGTTAGTCTGCAATGTGGTATTCCTATAAATTGGTAGTATATGATAATTTACTATTTAAAAGAGAAATTTGCATTTATTTTGTTATTTCCAATATTGTGAATTTCCCTGGGAACACTTCCATTACTACAGAAAACTACAGGAGACAATGCCAACAGGGCTCTCCACAGCAGCCAGTTGCACAGGAAGTTAGTCTGCAATGTGGTATTCCTATAAATTGGTAGTATATGATAATTTACTATTTAAAAGAGAAATTTGCATTTATTTTGTTATTTCCAATATTGTGAATTTCCCTGGGAACACTTCCATTACTACAGAAGACCATAGGAGACAATGCCGACAGGGCTCTCCACATCAGCCAGCTGCACCGTAAGTTAGACTGCAATGTGGTATTCCTATAAATTGGTAGTATATGATAATTTACTATTTAAAAGAGAAATTTGCATTTATTTTGTTATTTGCAATATTGTGAATTTCCCTGGGAACACTTCCATTACTACAGAAGACCATAGGAGACAATGCCGACAGGGCTCTCCACAGCAGCCAGTTGCACAGGAAGTTAGTCTGCAATGTGGTATTCCTGTAAATTGGTAGTATATGATAATTTACTATTTAAAAGAGAAATTTGCATTTATTTTGTTATTTTCAATATTGTGAATTTCCCTGGGAACACTTCCATTACTACAGAAGACCATAGGAGACAATGCCGACAGGGCTCTCCACATCAGCCAGCTGCACAGGAAGTTAGACTGCAATGTGGTATTCCTATAAATTGGTAGTATATGATAATTTACTATTTAAAAGAGAGATTTGCATTTATTTTTAATTTGCAATATTGTGAATTTCCCTGGGAACACTTCCATTACTACAGAAGACCATAGGAGACAATGCCGACAGGGCTCTCCACATCAGCAGCTGCACAGGAAGTTAGACTGCAATGTGGTATTCCTATAAATTGGTAGTATATGATAATTTACTATTTAAAAGAGAAATTTGCATTTATTTTGTTATTTACAATATTGTGAATTTCCCTGGGAACACTTCCATTACTACAGAAGACCATAGGAGACAATGCCGACAGGGCTCTCCACAGTAGCCAGTTGCACAGGAAGTTAGACTGCAATGTGGTATTCCTATAAATTGGTAGTATATGATAATTTACTATTTAAAAGAGAAATTTGCATTTATTTTGTTATTTGCAATATTGTGAATTTCCCTGGGAACACTTCCATTACTATAGAAGACCATAGGAGCCAATGCCGACAGGGCTCTCCACATCAGTCAGCTGCACAGGAAGTTAGACTGCAATGTGGTAATCCTATAAATTGGTAGTATATGATAATTTACTATTTAAAAGAGAAATTTGCATTTATTTTGTTATTTGCAATATTGTGAATTTCCCTGGGAACACTCCCATTACTACAGAAGACCATAGGAGCCAATGCCGACAGGGCTCTCCACATCAGCCAGCTGCACAGGAAGTTAGACTGCAATGTGGTATTCCTATAAATTGGTAGTATATGATAATAAATACAATTTAAAAGAGAAATTTGCATTTATTTTGTTATTTGCAATATTGTGAATTTCCCTGGGAACACTTCCATTACTACAGAAGACCATAGGAGCCAATGCCGACAGGGCTCTCCACATCAGCCAGCTGCACAGGAAGTTAGACTGCAATGTGTTATACCTATAAATTGGTAGTATATGATAATTTACTATTTAAAAGAGAAATTTGCATTTATTTTGTTATTTCCAATATTGTGAATTTCCCTGGGAACACTTCCATTACTACAGAAAACTACAGGAGACAATGCCAACAGGGCTCTCCACAGCAGCCAGTTGCACAGGAAGTTAGTCTGCAATGTGTTATTCCTATAAATTGGTAGTATATGATAATTTACTATTTAAAAGAGAAATTTGCATTTATGTTGTTATTTGCAATATTGTGAATTTCCCTGGGAACACTTCCATTACTACAGAAGACCATAGGAGACAATGCCGACAGGGCTCTCCACATCAGCCAGCTGCACCGTAAGTTAGACTGCAATGTGGTATTCCTATAAATTGGTAGTATATGATAATTTACTTTTTAAAAGAGAAATTTGCATTTATTTTGTTATTTGCAATATTGTGAATTTCCCTGGGAACACTTCCATTACTACAGAAGACCATAGGAGACAATGCCGACAGGGCTCTCCACAGCAGCCAGTTGCACAGGAAGTTAGTCTGCAATGTGGTATTCCTGTAAATTGGTAGTATATGATAATTTACTATTTAAAAGAGAAATTTGCATTTATTTTGTTATTTTCAATATTGTGAATTTCCCTGGGAACACTTCCATTACTACAGAAGACCATAGGAGACAATGCCGACAGGGCTCTCCACATCAGCCAGCTGCACAGGAAGTTAGACTGCAATGTGGTATTCCTATAAATTGGTAGTATATGATAATTTACTATTTAAAAGAGAGATTTGCATTTATTTTGTAATTTGCAATATTGTGAATTTCCCTGGGAACACTTCCATTACTACAGAAGACCATAGGAGACAATGCCGACAGGGCTCTCCACATCAGCAGCTGCACAGGAAGTTAGACTGCAATGTGGTATTCCTATAAATTGGTAGTATATGATAATTTACTATTTAAAAGAGAAATTTGCATTTATTTTGTTATTTGCAATATTGTGAATTTCCCTGGGAACACTTCCATTACTACAGAAGACCATAGGAGACAATGCCGACAGGGCTCTCCACAGTAGCCAGTTGCACAGGAAGTTAGACTGCAATGTGGTATTCCTATAAATTGGTAGTATATGATAATTTACTATTTAAAAGAGAAATTTGCATTTATTTTGTTATTTGCAATATTGTGAATTTCCCTGGGAACACTTCCATTACTATAGAAGACCATAGGAGCCAATGCCGACAGGGCTCTCGACATCAGTCAGCTGCACAGGAAGTTAGACTGCAATGTGGTAATCCTATAAATTGGTAGTATCTGATAATTTACTATTTAAAAGAGAAATTTGCATTTATTTTGTTATTTGCAATATTGTGAATTTCCCTGGGAACACTCCCATTACTACAGAAGACCATAGGAGCCAATGCCGACAGGGCTCTCCACATCAGCCAGCTGCACAGGAAGTTAGACTGCAATGTGGTATTCCTATAAATTGGTAGTATATGATAATAAATACAATTTAAAAGAGAAATTTGCATTTATTTTGTTATTTGCAATATTGTGAATTTCCCTGGGAACACTTCCATTACTACAGAAGACCATAGGAGCCAATGCCGACAGGGCTCTCCACATCAGCCAGCTGCACAGGAAGTTAGACTGCAATGTGTTATTCCTATAAATTGGTAGTATATGATAATTTACTATTTAAAAGAGAAATTTGCATTTATTTTGTTATTTGCAATATTGTGAATTTCCCTGGGAACACTTCCATTACTACAGAAGACCATAGGAGACAATGCCGACAGGGCTCTCCACATCAGCCAGCTGCACAGGAAGTTAGATTGCAATGTGGTATTCCTATAAATTGGTAGTATATGATAATTTACTATTTAAAAGAGAAATTTGCATTTATTTTGTTATTTGCAATATTGTGAATTTCCCTGGGAACACTTCCATTACTACAGAAGACCATAGGAGCCAATGCCGACAGGGCTCTCCACATCAGCCAGCTGCACAGGAAGTTAGACTGCAATGTGGTATTCTTATAAATTGGTAGTATATGATAATTTACTATTTAAAAGAGAAATTTGCATTTATTTTGTTATTTGCAATATTGTGAATTTCCCTGGGAACACTTCAATTACTACAGAAGACCATAGGAGCCAATGCCGACAGGGCTCTCCACATCAGCCAGCTGCACAGGAAGTTAGACTGCAATGTGGTATTCCTATAAATTGGTAGAATATGATAATTTACTATTTAAAAGAGAAATTTGCATTTATTTTGTTATTTGCAATATTGTGAATTTCCCTGGGAACACTTCCATTGCTACAGAAGACCATAGGAGACAATGCCGACAGGGCTCTCCACATCAGCCAGCTGCACAGGAAGTTAGACTGCAATGTGGTATTCCTATAAATTGGTAGTATATGATAATTTACTATTTAAAAGAGAAATTTGCATTTATTTTGTTATTTGCAATATTGTGAATTTCCCTGGGAACACTTCCATTACTACAGAATACCATAGGAGCCAATGCCGACAGGGCTCTCCACATCAGCCAGCTGCACAGGAAGTTAGACTGCAATGTGGTATTCCTATAAATTGGTAGTATATGATAATTTACTATTTAAAAGAGAAATTTGCATTTATTTTGTTATTTGCAATATTGTGAATTTCCCTGGGAACACTTCCATTACTACAGAAGACCATAGGAGCCAATGCCGACAGGGCTCTCCACATCAGCCAGCTGCACAGGAAGTTAGACTGCAATGTGGTATTCCTATAAATTGGTAGTATATGATAATATACTATTTAAAAGAGAAATTTGCATTTATTTTGTTATTTGCAATATTGTGAATTTCCCTGGGAACACTTCCATTACTACAGAATACCATAGGAGCCAATGCCGACAGGGCTCTCCACATCAGCCAGCTGCACAGGAAGTTAGACTGCAATGTGGTATTCCTATAAATTGGTAGTATATGATAATTTACTATTTAAAAGAGAAATTTGCATTTATTTTGTTATTTGCAATATTGTGAATTTCCCTGGGAACACTTCCATTACTACAGAATACCATAGGAGCCAATGCCGACAGGGCTCTCCACATCAGCCAGCTGCACAGGAAGTTAGACTGCAATGTGGTATTCCTATAAATTGGTAGTATATGATAATTTACTATTTAAAAGAGAAATTTGCATTTATTTTGTTATTTGCAATATTGTGAATTTCCCTGGGAACACTTCCATTACTACAGAAGACCATAGGAGCCAATGCCGACAGGGCTCTCCACATCAGCCAGCTGCACAGGAAGTTAGACTGCAATGTGGTATTCCTATAAATTGGTAGTATATGATAATATACTATTTAAAAGAGAAATTTGCATTTATTTTGTTATTTGCAATATTGTGAATTTCCCTGGGAACACTTCCATTACTACAGAATACCATAGGAGCCAATGCCGACAGGGCTCTCCACATCAGCCAGCTGCACAGGAAGTTAGACTGCAATGTGGTATTTCTATAAATTGGTAGTATATGATAATTTACTATTTAAAAGAGAAATTTGCATTTATTTTGTTATTTGCAATATTGTGAATTTCCCTGGGAACACTTTCATTACTACAGAAGACCATAGGAGCCAATGCCGACAGGGCTCTCCACATCAGCCAGCTGCACAGGAAGTTAGACTGCAATGTGGTATTCCTATAAATTGGTAATATATGATAATATACTATTTAAAAGAGAAATTTGCATTTATTTTGTTATTTGCAATATTGTGAATTTCCCTGGGAAACCAGGGAAGACCATACGAGACAATGCCGACAGGGCTCTCCACATAAGCCAGTTGCACAGTAAGTTAGTCTGCAATGTGGTATTCCTATAAATTGGTAGTATATGATAATTTACTATTTAAAAGGGAAATTTGCATTTATTTTGTTATTTCCAATATTGTGAATTTCCCTGGGAACACTTCCATTACTACAGAAAACTACAGGAGACAATGCCAACAGGGCTCTCCACAGCAGCCAGTTGCACAGGAAGTTAGTCTGCAATGTGGTATTCCTATAAATTGGTAGTATATGATTATTTACTATTTAAAAGAGAAATTTGCATTTATTTTGTTATTTGCAATATTGTGAATTTCCCTGGGAACACTTCCATTACTACAGAAGACCATAGGAGCCAATGCCGACAGGGCTCTCCACATCAGCCAGCTGCACAGGAAGTTAGACTGCAATGTGGTATTCCTATAAATTGGTAGTATATGATAATATACTATTTAAAAGAGAAATTGGCATTTATTTTGTTATTTGCAATATTGTGAATTTCCCTGGGAACACTTCCATTACTACAGAATACCATAGTAGCCAATGCCGACAGGGCTCTCCACATCAGCCAGCTGCACAGGAAGTTAGACTGCAATGTGGTATTCCTATAAATTGGTAGTATATGATAATATACTATTTAAAAGAGAAATTTGCATTTATTTTGTTATTTGCAATATTGTGAATTTCCCTGGGAAACCAGGGAAGACCATACGAGACAATGCCGACAGGGCTCTCCACATAAGCCAGTTGCACAGGAAGTTAGTCTGCAATGTGGTATTCCTATAAATTGGTAGTATATGATAATTTACTATTTAAAAGGGAAATTTGCATTTATTTTGTTATTTCCAATATTGTGAATTTCCCTGGGAACACTTCCATTACTACAGAAAACTACAGGAGACAATGCCAACAGGGCTCTCCACAGCAGCCAGTTGCACAGGAAGTTAGTCTGCAATGTGGTATTCCTATAAATTGGTAGTATATGATAATTTACTATTTAAAAGAGAAATTTGCATTTATTTTGTTATTTGCAATATTGTGAATTTCCCTGGGAACACTTCCATTACTACAGAAGACCATAGGAGCCAATGCCGACAGGGCTCTCCACATCAGCCAGCTGCACAGGAAGTTAGACTGCAATGTGGTATTCCTATAAATTGGTAGTATATGATAATATACTATTTAAAAGAGAAATTGGCATTTATTTTGTTATTTGCAATATTGTGAATTTCCCTGGGAACACTTCCATTACTACAGAATACCATAGTACCCAATGCCGACAGGGCTCTCCACATCAGCCAGCTGCACAGGAAGTTAGACTGCAATGTGGTATTCCTATAAATTGGTAGTATATGATAATTTACTATTTAAAAGAGTAATTTGCATTTATTTTGTTATTTGCAATATTGTGAATTTCCCTGGGAACACTTCCATTACTACAGAAGACCATAGGAGCCAATGCCGACAGGGCTCTCCACATCAGCCAGCTGCACAGGAAGTTAGACTGCAATGTGGTATTCCTATAAATTGGTAGTATATGATAATTTACTATTTAAAAGAGAAATTTGCATTTATTTTGTTATTTGCAATATTGTGAATTTCCCTGGGAACACTTCCATTACTACAGAAGACCATAGGAGACAATGCCGACAGGGCTCTCCACATCAGCCAGCTGCACAGGAAGTTAGACTGCAATGTGGTATTCCTATAAATTGGTAATATATGATAATATACTATTTAAAAGAGAAATTTGCATTTATTTTGTTATTTGCAATATTGTGAATTTCCCTGGGAAACCAGGGAAGACCATACGAGACAATGCCGACAGGGCTCTCCACATAAGCCAGTTGCACAGGAAGTTAGTCTGCAATGTGGTATTCCTATAAATTGGTAGTATATGATAATTTACTATTTAAAAGAGAAATTTGCATTTATTTTGTTATTTCCAATATTGTGAATTTCCCTGGGAACACTTCCATTACTACAGAAAACTACAGGAGACAATGCCAACAGGGCTCTCCACAGCAGCCAGTTGCACAGGAAGTTAGTCTGCAATGTGGTATTCCTATAAATTGGTAGTATATGATAATTTACTATTTAAAAGAGAAATTTGCATTTATTTTGTTATTTCCAATATTGTGAATTTCCCTGGGAACACTTCCATTACTACAGAAGACCATAGGAGACAATGCCGACAGGGCTCTCCACATCAGCCAGCTGCACCGTAAGTTAGACTGCAATGTGGTATTCCTATAAATTGGTAGTATATGATAATTTACTATTTAAAAGAGAAATTTGCATTTATTTTGTTATTTGCAATATTGTGAATTTCCCTGGGAACACTTCCATTACTACAGAAGACCATAGGAGACAATGCCGACAGGGCTCTCCACAGCAGCCAGTTGCACAGGAAGTTAGTCTGCAATGTGGTATTCCTGTAAATTGGTAGTATATGATAATTTACTATTTAAAAGAGAAATTTGCATTTATTTTGTTATTTTCAATATTGTGAATTTCCCTGGGAACACTTCCATTACTACAGAAGACCATAGGAGACAATGCCGACAGGGCTCTCCACATCAGCCAGCTGCACAGGAAGTTAGACTGCAATGTGGTATTCCTATAAATTGGTAGTATATGATAATTTACTATTTAAAAGAGAAATTTGCATTTATTTTGTTATTTACAATATTGTGAATTTCCCTGGGAACACTTCCATTACTACAGAAGACCATAGGAGACAATGCCGACAGGGCTCTCCACAGTAGCCAGTTGCACAGGAAGTTAGACTGCAATGTGGTATTCCTATAAATTGGTAGTATATGATAATTTACTATTTAAAAGAGAAATTTGCATTTATTTTGTTATTTGCAATATTGTGAATTTCCCTGGGAACACTTCCATTACTACAGAAGACCATAGGAGACAATGCCGACAGGGCTCTCCACAGTAGCCAGTTGCACACGAAGTTAGACTGCAATGTGGTATTCCTATAAATTGGTAGTATATGATAATTTACTATTTAAAAGAGAAATTTGCATTTATTTTGTTATTTCCAATATTGTGAATTTCCCTGGGAACACTTCCATTACTACAGAAAACTACAGGAGACAATGCCAACAGGGCTCTCCACAGCAGCCAGTTGCACAGGAAGTTAGTCTGCAATGTGGTATTCCTATAAATTGGTAGTATAAGATAATTTACTATTTAAAAGAGAAATTTGCATTTATTTTGTTATTTCCAATATTGTGAATTTCCCTGGGAACACTTCCATTACTACAGAAGACCATAGGAGACAATGCCGACAGGGCTCTCCACATCAGCCAGCTGCACCGTAAGTTAGACTGCAATGTGGTATTCCTATAAATTGGTAGTATATGATAATTTACTATTTAAAAGAGAAATTTGCATTTATTTTGTTATTTGCAATATTGTGAATTTCCCTGGGAACATTTCCATTACTACAGAAGACCATAGGAGCCAATGCCGACAGGGCTCTCCACATCAGCCAGCTGCACAGGAAGTTAGACTGCAATGTGTTATTCCTATAAATTGGTAGTATATGATAATTTACTATTTAAAAGAGAAATTTGCATTTATTTTGTTATTTGCAATATTGTGAATTTCCCTGGGAACACTTCCATTACTACAGAAGACCATAGGAGACAATGCCGACAGGGCTCTCCACATCAGCCAGCTGCACAGGAAGTTAGATTGCAATGTGGTATTCCTATAAATTGGTAGTATATGATAATTTACTATTTAAAAGAGAAATTTGCATTTATTTTGTTATTTACAATATTGTGAATTTCCCTGGGAACACTTCCATTACTACAGAAGACCATAGGAGCCAATGCCGACAGGGCTCTCCACATCAGCCAGCTGCACAGGAAGTTAGACTGCAATGTGGTATTCCTATAAATTGGTAGTATATGATAATTTACTATTTAAAAGAGAAATTTGCATTTATTTTGTTATTTGCAATATTGTGAATTTCCCTGGGAACACTTCCATTACTACAGAAGACCATAGGAGCCAATGCCGACAGGGCTCTCCACATCAGCCAGCTGCACAGGAAGTTAGACTGCAATGTGTTATTCCTATAAATTGGTAGTATATGATAATTTACTATTTAAAAGAGAAATTTGCATTTATTTTGTTATTTGCAATATTGTGAATTTCCCTGGGAACACTTCCATTACTACAGAAGACCATAGGAGCCAATGCCGACAGGGCTCTCCACATCAGCCAGCTGCACAGGAAGTTAGACTGCAATGTGGTATTCCTATAAATTGGTAGAATATGATAATTTACTATTTAAAAGAGAAATTTGCATTTATTTTGTTATTTGCAATATTGTGAATTTCCCTGGGAACACTTCCATTACTACAGAAGACCATAGGAGACAATGCCGACAGGGCTCTCCACATCAGCCAGCTGCACAGGAAGTTAGACTGCAATGTGGTATTCCTATAAATTGGTAGTATATGATAATTTACTATTTAAAAGAGAAATTTGCATTTATTTTGTTATTTGCAATATTGTGAATTTCCCTGGGAACACTTCCATTACTACAGAAGACCATAGGAGACAATGCCGACAGGGCTCTCCACATCAGCCAGCTGCACAGGAAGTTAGACTGCAATGTGGTATTGCTATAAATAGGTAGTATATGATAATTTACTATTTAAAAGAGAAATTTGCATTTATTTTGTTATTTGCAACATTGTGAATTTCCCTGGGAACACTTCCATTACTACAGAAGACCATAGGAGCCAATGCCGACAGGGCTCTCCACATCAGCCAGCTGCACAGGAAGTTAGACTGCTTTGTGGTATTCCTATAAATTGGTAGTATATGATAATTTACTATTTAAAAGAGAAATTTGCATTTATTTTGTTATTTGCAATATTGTGAATTTCCCTGGGAACACTTCCATTACTACAGAAGACCATAGGAGACAATGCCGACAGCGCTCTCCACATCAGCCAGCTGCACAGGAAGTTAGACTGCAATGTGGTATTCCTATAAATTGGTAGTATATGATAATATACTATTTAAAAGAGAAATTTGCATTTATTTTGTTATTTGCAATATTGTGAATTTCCCTGGGAAACCAGGGAAGACCATACGAGACAATGCCGACAGGGCTCTCCACATAAGCCAGTTGCACAGGAAGTTAGTCTGCAATGTGGTATTCCTATAAATTGGTAGTATATGATAATTTACTATTTAAAAGGGAAATTTGCATTTATTTTGTTATTTCCAATATTGTGAATTTCCCTGGGAACACTTCCATTACTACAGAGAACTACAGGAGACAATGCCAACAGGGCTCTCCACAGCAGCCAGTTGCACAGGAAGTTAGTCTGCAATGTGGTATTCCTATAAATTGGTAGTATATGATAATTTACTATTTAAAAGAGAAATTTGCATTTATTTTGTTATTTGCAATATTGTGAATTTCCCTGGGAACACTTCCATTACTACAGAAGACCATAGGAGCCAATGCCGACAGGGCTCTCCACATCAGCCAGCTGCACAGGAAGTTAGACTGCAATGTGGTATTCCTATAAATTGGTAGTATATGATAATATACTATTTAAAAGAGAAATTGGCATTTATTTTGTTATTTGCAATATTGTGAATTTCCCTGGGAACACTTCCATTACTACAGAATACCATAGTACCCAATGCCGACAGGGCTCTCCACATCAGCCAGCTGCACAGGAAGTTAGACTGCAATGTGGTATTCCTATAAATTGGTAGTATATGATAATTTACTATTTAAAAGAGTAATTTGCATTTATTTTGTTATTTGCAATATTGTGAATTTCCCTGGGAACACTTCCATTACTACAGAAGACCATAGGAGCCAATGCCGACAGGGCTCTCCACATCAGCCAGCTGCACAGGAAGTTAGACTGCAATGTGGTATTCCTATAAATTGGTAGTATATGATAATTTACTATTTAAAAGAGAAATTTGCATTTATTTTGTTATTTGCAATATTGTGAATTTCCCTGGGAACACTTCCATTACTACAGAAGACCATAGGAGACAATGCCGACAGGGCTCTCCACATCAGCCAGCTGCACAGGAAGTTAGACTGCAATGTGGTATTCCTATAAATTGGTAATATATGATAATATACTATTTAAAAGAGAAATTTGCATTTATTTTGTTATTTGCAATATTGTGAATTTCCCTGGGAAACCAGGGAAGACCATACGAGACAATGCCGACAGGGCTCTCCACATAAGCCAGTTGCACAGGAAGTTAGACTGCAATGTGGTATTCCTATAAATTGGTAGTATATGATAATTTACTATTTAAAAGAGAAATTTGCATTTATTTTGTTATTTGCAATATTGTGAATTTCCCTGGGAACACTCCCATTACTACAGAAGACCATAGGAGCCAATGCCGACAGGGCTCTCCACATCAGCCAGCTGCACAGGAAGTTAGACTGCAATGTGGTATTCCTATAAATTGGTAGTATATGATAATTTACTATTTAAAAGAGAAATTTGCATTTATTTTGTTATTTGCAATATTGTGAATTTCCCTGG
This sequence comes from Locusta migratoria, assembly GCA_026315105.1. Taxonomy (NCBI): domain Eukaryota; kingdom Metazoa; phylum Arthropoda; class Insecta; order Orthoptera; family Acrididae; genus Locusta; species Locusta migratoria. The sequence continues at coordinate 217,518 of JAOYRU010000469.1, read as the reverse complement.
GAACACTTCCATTACTACAGAAGACCATAGGAGCCAATGCCGACAGGGCTCTCCACATCAGCCAGCTGCACAGGAAGTTAGACTGCAATGTGGTATTCCTATAAATTGGTAGTATATGATAATATACTATTTAAAAGAGAAATTTGCATTTATTTTGTTATTTGCAATATTGTGAATTTCCCTGGGAAACCAGGGAAGACCATACGAGACAATGCCGACAGGGCTCTCCACATAAGCCAGTTGCACAGGAAGTTAGTCTGCAATGTGGTATTCCTATAAATTGGTAGTATATGATAATTTACTATTTAAAAGGGAAATTTGCATTTATTTTGTTATTTCCAATATTGTGAATTTCCCTGGGAACACTTCCATTACTACAGAAAACTACAGGAGACAATGCCAACAGGGCTCTCCACAGCAGCCAGTTGCACAGGAAGTTAGTCTGCAATGTGGTATTCCTATAAATTGGTAGTATATGATAATTTACTATTTAAAAGAGAAATTTGCATTTATTTTGTTATTTGCAATATTGTGAATTTCCCTGGGAACACTTCCATTACTACAGAAGACCATAGGAGCCAATGCCGACAGGGCTCTCCACATCAGCCAGCTGCACAGGAAGTTAGACTGCAATGTGGTATTCCTATAAATTGGTAGTATATGATAATATACTATTTAAAAGAGAAATTGGCATTTATTTTGTTATTTGCAATATTGTGAATTTCCCTGGGAACACTTCCATTACTACAGAATACCATAGTACCCAATGCCGACAGGGCTCTCCACATCAGCCAGCTGCACAGGAAGTTAGACTGCAATGTGGTATTCCTATAAATTGGTAGTATATGATAATTTACTATTTAAAAGAGTAATTTGCATTTATTTTGTTATTTGCAATATTGTGAATTTCCCTGGGAACACTTCCATTACTACAGAAGACCATAGGAGCCAATGCCGACAGGGCTCTCCACATCAGCCAGCTGCACAGGAAGTTAGACTGCAATGTGGTATTCCTATAAATTGGTAGTATATGATAATTTACTATTTAAAAGAGAAATTTGCATTTATTTTGTTATTTGCAATATTGTGAATTTCCCTGGGAACACTTCCATTACTACAGAAGACCATAGGAGACAATGCCGACAGGGCTCTCCACATCAGCCAGCTGCACAGGAAGTTAGACTGCAATGTGGTATTCCTATAAATTGGTAATATATGATAATATACTATTTAAAAGAGAAGTTTGCATTTATTTTGTTATTTGCAATATTGTGAATTTCCCTGGGAAACCAGGGAAGACCATACGAGACAATGCCGACAGGGCTCTCCACATAAGCCAGTTGCACAGGAAGTTAGACTGCAATGTGGTATTCCTATAAATTGGTAGTATATGATAATTTACTATTTAAAAGAGAAATTTGCATTTATTTTGTTATTTGCAATATTGTGAATTTCCCTGGGAACACTCCCATTACTACAGAAGACCATAGGAGCCAAAGCCGACAGGGCTCTCCACATCAGCCAGCTGCACAGGAAGTTAGACTGCAATGTGGTATTCCTATAAATTGGTAGTATATGATAATTTACTATTTAAAAGAGAAATTTGCATTTATTTTGTTATTTGCAATATTGTGAATTTCCCTGGGAACACTTCCATTACTACAGAAGACCATAGGAGCCAATGCCGACAGGGCTCTCCACATCAGCCAGCTGCACAGGAAGTTAGACTGCAATGTGGTATTCCTATAAATTGGTAGTATATGATAATATACTATTTAAAAGAGAAATTGGCATTTATTTTGTTATTTGCAATATTGTGAATTTCCCTGGGAACACTTCCATTACTACAGAATACCATAGTACCCAATGCCGACAGGGCTCTCCACATCAGCCAGCTGCACAGGAAGTTAGACTGCAATGTGGTATTCCTATAAATTGGTAGTATATGATAATTTACTATTTAAAAGAGTAATTTGCATTTATTTTGTTATTTGCAATATTGTGAATTTCCCTGGGAACACTTCCATTACTACAGAAGACCATAGGAGCCAATGCCGACAGGGCTCTCCACATCAGCCAGCTGCACAGGAAGTTAGACTGCAATGTGGTATTCCTATAAATTGGTAGTATATGATAATTTACTATTTAAAAGAGAAATTTGCATTTATTTTGTTATTTGCAATATTGTGAATTTCCCTGGGAACACTTCCATTACTACAGAAGACCATAGGAGACAATGCCGACAGGGCTCTCCACATCAGCCAGCTGCACAGGAAGTTAGACTGCAATGTGGTATTCCTATAAATTGGTAGTATATGATAATTTACTATTTAAAAGAGAAATTTGCATTTATTTTGTTATTTGCAATATTGTGAATTTCCCTGGGAACACTTCCATTACTACAGAAGACCATAGGAGACAATGCCGACAGGGCTCTCCACATCAGCCAGCTGCACAGGAATTTAGACTGCAATGTGGTATTGCTATAAATAGGTAGTATATGATAATTTACTATTTAAAAGAGAAATTTGCATTTATTTTGTTATTTGCAACATTGTGAATTTCCCTGGGAACACTTCCATTACTACAGAAGACCATAGGAGCCAATGCCGACAGGTCTCTCCACATCAGCCAGCTGCACAGGAAGTTAGACTGCTTTGTGGTATTCCTATAAATTGGTAGTATATGATAATTTACTATTTAAAAGAGAAATTTGCATTTATTTTGTTATTTGCAATATTGTGAATTTCCCTGGGAACACTTCCATTACTACAGAAGACCATAGGAGACAATGCCGACAGCGCTCTCCACATCAGCCAGCTGCACAGGAAGTTAGACTGCAATGTGGTATTCCTATAAATTGGTAGTATATGATAATATACTATTTAAAAGAGAAATTTGCATTTATTTTGTTATTTGCAATATTGTGAATTTCCCTGGGAAACCAGGGAAGACCATACGAGACAATGCCGACAGGGCTCTCCACATAAGCCAGTTGCACAGGAAGTTAGTCTGCAATGTGGTATTCCTATAAATTGGTAGTATATGATAATTTACTATTTAAAAGGGAAATTTGCATTTATTTTGTTATTTCCAATATTGTGAATTTCCCTGGGAACACTTCCATTACTACAGAAAACTACAGGAGACAATGCCAACAGGGCTCTCCACAGCAGCCAGTTGCACAGGAAGTTAGTCTGCAATGTGGTATTCCTATAAATTGGTAGTATATGATAATTTACTATTTAAAAGAGAAATTTGCATTTATTTTGTTATTTGCAATATTGTGAATTTCCCTGGGAACACTTCCATTACTACAGAAGACCATAGGAGCCAATGCCGACAGGGCTCTCCACATCAGCCAGCTGCACAGGAAGTTAGACTGCAATGTGGTATTCCTATAAATTGGTAGTATATGATAATATACTATTTAAAAGAGAAATTGGCATTTATTTTGTTATTTGCAATATTGTGAATTTCCCTGGGAACACTTCCATTACTACAGAATACCATAGTACCCAATGCCGACAGGGCTCTCCACATCAGCCAGCTGCACAGGAAGTTAGACTGCAATGTGGTATTCCTATAAATTGGTAGTATATGATAATTTACTATTTAAAAGAGTAATTTGCATTTATTTTGTTATTTGCAATATTGTGAATTTCCCTGGGAACACTTCCATTACTACAGAAGACCATAGGAGCCAATGCCGACAGGGCTCTCCACATCAGCCAGCTGCACAGGAAGTTAGACTGCAATGTGGTATTCCTATAAATTGGTAGTATATGATAATTTACTATTTAAAAGAGAAATTTGCATTTATTTTGTTATTTGCAATATTGTGAATTTCCCTGGGAACACTTCCATTACTACAGAAGACCATAGGAGACAATGCCGACAGGGCTCTCCACATCAGCCAGCTGCACAGGAAGTTAGACTGCAATGTGGTATTCCTATAAATTGGTAATATATGATAATATACTATTTAAAAGAGAAATTTGCATTTATTTTGTTATTTGCAATATTGTGAATTTCCCTGGGAAACCAGGGAAGACCATACGAGACAATGCCGACAGGGCTCTCCACATAAGCCAGTTGCACAGGAAGTTAGACTGCAATGTGGTATTCCTATAAATTGGTAGTATATGATAATTTACTATTTAAAAGAGAAATTTGCATTTATTTTGTTATTTGCAATATTGTGAATTTCCCTGGGAACACTCCCATTACTACAGAAGACCATAGGAGCCAATGCCGACAGGGCTCTCCACATCAGCCAGCTGCACAGGAAGTTAGACTGCAATGTGGTATTCCTATAAATTGGTAGTATATGATAATTTACTATTTAAAAGAGAAATTTGCATTTATTTTGTTATTTGCAATATTGTGAATTTCCCTGGGAACACTTCCATTACTACAGAAGACCATAGGAGCCAATGCCGACAGGGCTCTCCACATCAGCCAGCTGCACAGGAAGTTAGACTGCAATGTGGTATTCCTATAAATTGGTAGTATATGATAATATACTATTTAAAAGAGAAATTTGCATTTATTTTGTTATTTGCAATATTGTGAATTTCCCTGGGAAACCAGGGAAGACCATACGAGACAATGCCGACAGGGCTCTCCACATAAGCCTGTTGCACAGGAAGTTAGTCTGCAATGTGGTATTCCTATAAATTGGTAGTATATGATAATTTACTATTTAAAAGAGAAATTTGCATTTATTTTGTTATTTCCAATATTGTGAATTTCCCTGGGAACACTTCCATTACTACAGAAAACTACAGGAGACAATGCCAACAGGGCTCTCCACAGCAGCCAGTTGCACAGGAAGTTAGTCTGCAATGTGGTATTCCTATAAATTGGTAGTATATGATAATTTACTATTTAAAAGAGAAATTTGCATTTATTTTGTTATTTCCAATATTGTGAATTTCCCTGGGAACACTTCCATTACTACAGAAGACCATAGGAGACAATGCCGACAGGGCTCTCCACATCAGCCAGCTGCACCGTAAGTTAGACTGCAATGTGGTATTCCTATAAATTGGTAGTATATGATAATTTACTATTTAAAAGAGAAATTTGCATTTATTTTGTTATTTGCAATATTGTGAATTTCCCTGGGAACACTTCCATTACTACAGAAGACCATAGGAGACAATGCCGACAGGGCTCTCCACAGCAGCCAGTTGCACAGGAAGTTAGTCTGCAATGTGGTATTCCTGTAAATTGGTAGTATATGATAATTTACTATTTAAAAGAGAAATTTGCATTTATTTTGTTATTTTCAATATTGTGAATTTCCCTGGGAACACTTCCATTACTACAGAAGACCATAGGAGACAATGCCGACAGGGCTCTCCACATCAGCCAGCTGCACAGGAAGTTAGACTGCAATGTGGTATTCCTATAAATTGGTAGTATATGATAATTTACTATTTAAAAGAGAAATTTGCATTTATTTTGTTATTTACAATATTGTGAATTTCCCTGGGAACACTTCCATTACTACAGAAGACCATAGGAGACAATGCCGACAGGGCTCTCCACAGTAGCCAGTTGCACAGGAAGTTAGACTGCAATGTGGTATTCCTATAAATTGGTAGTATATGATAATTTACTATTTAAAAGAGAAATTTCCATTTATTTTGTTATTTGCAATATTGTGAATTTCCCTGGGAACACTTCCATTACTACAGAAGACCATAGGAGACAATGCCGACAGGGCTCTCCACAGTAGCCAGTTGCACAGGAAGTTAGACTGCAATGTGGTATTCCTATAAATTGGTAGTATATGATAATTTACTATTTAAAAGAGAAATTTGCATTTATTTTGTTATTTCCAATATTGTGAATTTCCCTGGGAACACTTCCATTACTACAGAAAACTACAGGAGACAATGCCAACAGGGCTCTCCACAGCAGCCAGTTGCACAGGAAGTTAGTCTGCAATGTGGTATTCCTATAAATTGGTAGTATAAGATAATTTACTATTTAAAAGAGAAATTTGCATTTATTTTGTTATTTCCAATATTGTGAATTTCCCTGGGAACACTTCCATTACTACAGAAGACCATAGGAGACAATGCCGACAGGGCTCTCCACATCAGCCAGCTGCACCGTAAGTTAGACTGCAATGTGGTATTCCTATAAATTGGTAGTATATGATAATTTACTATTTAAAAGAGAAATTTGCATTTATTTTGTTATTTGCAATATTGTGAATTTCCCTGGGAACACTTCCATTACTACAGAAGACCATAGGAGCCAATGCCGACAGGGCTCTCCACATCAGCCAGCTGCACAGGAAGTTAGACTGCAATTTGTTATTCCTATAAATTGGTAGTATATGATAATTTACTATTTAAAAGAGAAATTTGCATTTATTTTGTTATTTGCAATATTGTGAATTTCCCTGGGAACACTTCCATTACTACAGAAGACCATAGGAGACAATGCCGACAGGGCTCTCCACATCAGCCAGCTGCACAGGAAGTTAGATTGCAATGTGGTATTCCTATAAATTGGTAGTATATGATAATTTACTATTTAAAAGAGAAATTTGCATTTATTTTGTTATTTACAATATTGTGAATTTCCCTGGGAACACTTCCATTACTACAGAAGACCATAGGAGCCAATGCCGACAGGGCTCTCCACATCAGCCAGCTGCACAGGAAGTTAGACTGCAATGTGGTATTCCTATAAATTGGTAGTATATGATAATTTACTATTTAAAAGAGAAATTTGCATTTATTTTGTTATTTGCAATATTGTGAATTTCCCTGGGAACACTTCCATTACTACAGAAGACCATAGGAGCCAATGCCGACAGGGCTCTCCACATCAGCCAGCTGCACAGGAAGTTAGACTGCAATGTGTTATTCCTATAAATTGGTAGTATATGATAATTTACTATTTAAAAGAGAAATTTGCATTTATTTTGTTATTTGCAATATTGTGAATTTCCCTGGGAACACTTCCATTACTACAGAAGACCATAGGAGCCAATGCCGACAGGGCTCTCCACATCAGCCAGCTGCACAGGAAGTTAGACTGCAATGTGGTATTCCTATAAATTGGTAGTATATGATAATTTACTATTTAAAAGAGAAATTTGCATTTATTTTGTTATTTGCAATATTGTGAATTTCCCTGGGAACACTTCCATTACTACAGAAGACCATAGGAGACAATGCCGACAGGGCTCTCCACATCAGCCAGCTGCACAGGAAGTTAGACTGCAATGTGGTATTGCTATAAATAGGTAGTATATGATAATTTACTATTTAAAAGAGAAATTTGCATTTATTTTGTTATTTGCAACATTGTGAATTTCCCTGGGAACACTTCCATTACTACAGAAGACCATAGGAGCCAATGCCGACAGGGCTCTCCACATCAGCCAGCTGCACAGGAAGTTAGACTGCTTTGTGGTATTCCTATAAATTGGTAGTATATGATAATTTACTATTTAAAAGAGAAATTTGCATTTATTTTGTTATTTGCAATATTGTGAATTTCCCTGGGAACACTTCCATTACTACAGAAGACCATAGGAGACAATGCCGACAGCGCTCTCCACATCAGCCAGCTGCACAGGAAGTTAGACTGCAATGTGGTATTCCTATAAATTGGTAGTATATGATAATTTACTATTTAAAAGAGAAATTTGCATTTATTTTGTTATTTGCAATATTGTGAATTTCCCTGGGAACACTTCCATTACTACAGAAGACCATAGGAGACAATGCCGACAGCGCTCTCCACATCAGCCAGCTGCACAGGCAGTTAGTCTGCAATGTGATTATCCTATAAATTGGTAGTATATGATAATAAATACCATTTAAAAGAGAAATTTGCATTTATTTCGTTATTTGCATTATTGTGCGATTCCCAGGGAACACTCCCATTACTACAGACGACCATCGGAGCCAATGCCGACAGTGCTCTCCACAGCAGCCAACTGCACAGGAGGTTAGGTTGCAATGTGGTATTCCTATAAATTGGTAGTATGTGATAATAAATACAATTTAAAAGAGAAATTTGCATTTATTTTTTTATTAGCATTATTGTGCGTTTCCCTGGGGACACTCCCATTATTACAGAATACCATAGGAGCCAATGCCGACAGGGCTCTCCACAGCAGCCAGCTGCACAGGAGGTTAGGTTGCAATGTGGTTATCCTATAAATTGGTAGTATATGATAATAAATACTATTTAAAAGAGAAATTTTCATTTATTTTGTTATTTGCATTATTGTGCGTTTCCCTGGGAACACGCCCATTACTACAGAAGACCATAGGAGCCAATGCCGACAGGGCTCTCCACAGCAGCCAGCTGCACAGGAGGTTAGTCTGCAACGTGATTATCCTATAAAGTGGTAATATATTACAATAAATACTATTTAAAAGCGAAATTTTGCATTTATTTTGTTATATTCATTATTGTGCGTTTCCCTGAGAACACGCCCATTACTACAGAAGACCATAGGAGCCAATGCCGACAGGGTTCTCCACAGCAGCCAGCTGCACAGGAGGTTAGTCTGCAATGTGGTTATCCTATAAAGTGGTAGTATATGATAATAAATACTACTTAAAAGCGAAATTTTGCATTTATTTGTTATATTCATTATTGTGCGTTTTCCTGGGAACACTCCCATTATTACAGAAGACCATAGGAGCCAATGCCGACAGGGCTCTCCACAGCAGCCAGCTGCACAGGAGGTTAGTCTGCAACGTGATTATCCTATAAAGTGGTAATATATTACAATAAATACTATTTAAAAGCGAAATTTTGCATTTATTTTGTTATATTCATTATTGTGCGTTTCCCTGAGAACACGCCCATTACTACAGAAGACCATAGGAGCCAATGCCGACAGGGTTCTCCACAGCAGCCAGCTGCACAGGAGGTTAGTCTGCAATGTGGTTATCCTATAAAGTGGTAGTATATGATAATAAATGCTACTTAAAAGCGAAATTTTGCATTTATTTGTTATATTCATTATTGTGCGTTTTCCTGGGAACACTCCCATTATTACAGAAGACCATAGGAGCCAATGCCGACAGGGCTCTCCACAGCAGCCAGCTGCACAGGAGGTTAGTCTGCAACGTGATTATCCTATAAAGTGGTAATATATTACAATAAATACTATTTAAAAGCGAAATTTTGCATTTATTTTGTTATATTCATTATTGTGCGTTTCCCTGAGAACACGCCCATTACTACAGAAGACCATAGGAGCCAATGCCGACAGGGTTCTCCACAGCAGCCAGCTGCACAGGAGGTTAGTCTGCTATGTGGTTATCCTATAAAGTGGTAGTATATGATAATAAATACTACTTAAAAGCGAAATTTTGCATTTATTTTGTTATATTCATTATTGTGCGTTTTCCTGGGAACACTCCCATTATTACAGAAGACCATAGGAGCCAATGCCGATAGGGCTCTCCACAGCAGCCAGCTGCACAGGAGGTTAGTCTGCAACGTGATTATCCTATAAAGTGGTAATATATTACAATAAATACTATTTAAAAGCGAAATTTTGCATTTATTTTGTTATATTCATTATTGTGCGTTTCCCTGAGAACACGCCCATTACTACAGAAGACCATAGGAGCCAATGCCGACAGGGTTCTCCACAGCAGCCAGCTGCACAGGAGGTTAGTCTGCAATGTGGTTATCCTATAAAGTTGTAGTATATGATAATAAATAGTACTTAAAAGCGAAATTTTGCATTTATTTTGTTATATTCATTATTGTCCGTTTTCCTGGGAACACTCCCATTATTACAGAAGACCATAAGTGCCAATGCCGACAGGGCTCTCCACAGCAGCCAGCTGCACAGGAGGTTAGTCTGCAATGTGGTTATCCTATTAAGTGGTAGTATATGATAATAAATACTACTTAAAAGCGAAATTTTGCATTTATTTTGTTATATTCATTATTGTGCGTTTTCCTGGGAACACTCCCATTATTACAGAAGACCATAGGAGCCAATGCCGACAGGGCTCTCCACAGCAGCCAGCTGCACAGGAGGTTAGTCTGCAACGTGATTATCCTATAAAGTGGTAATATATTACAATAAATACTATTTAAAAGCGAAATTTTGCATTTATTTTGTTATATTCATTATTGTGCGTTTCCCTGAGAACACGCCCATTACTACAGAAGACCATAGGAGCCAATGCCGACAGGGTTCTCCACAGCAGCCAGCTGCACAGGAGGTTAGTCTGCAATGTGGTTATCCTATAAAGTGGTAGTATATGATAATAAATACTACTTAAAAGCGAAATTTTGCATTTATTTTGTTATATTCATTATTGTGCGTTTTCCTGGGAACACTCCCATTATTACAGAAGACCATAGGAGCCAATGCCGACATGGCTCTCCACAGCAGCCAGCTGCACAGGAGGTTAGTCTGCAACGTGATTATCCTATAAAGTGGTAATATATTACAATAAATACTATTTAAAAGCGAAATTTTGCATTTATTTTGTTATATTCATTATTGTGCGTTTCCCTGAGAACACGCCCATTACTACAGAAGACCATAGGAGCCAATGCCGACAGGGTTCTCCACAGCAGCCAGCTGCACAGGAGGTTAGTCTGCAATGTGGTTATCCTATAAAGTTGTAGTATATGATAATAAATAGTACTTAAAAGCGAAATTTTGCATTTATTTTGTTATATTCATTATTGTCCGTTTTCCTGGGAACACTCCCATTATTACAGAAGACCATAGGAGCCAATGCCGACAGGGCTCCCCACAGCAGCCAGCTGCACAGGAGATTTTTTTGCAATGTGGTTATCCTATAAATTGGTAGCATATGATAATAAATACTATTTAGAAGAGAAATTTTCATTTATTTTGTTATTTGCATTATTGTGCGTTTCCCTGAGAACACGCCCATTACTACCGAAGACCATTGGAGCCAATGCCGACAGGGCTCTCCACAGCAGCCAGCTGCACAGGAGGTTAGTCTGCAATGTGGTTATCCTATAAAGTGGTAGTATATGTTAATAAATACTACTTAAAAGCGAAATTTTGCATTTTTTTTATATTCATTATTGTGAGTTTTCCTGGGAACACTCCCATTATTACAGCAGACCATAGGAGCCAATCCCGACAGGGCTCTCCACAGCAGCCAGCTGCACAGGAGGTTAGTCTGCAACGTGGTTAACCTATAAAGTGGTACCGGTAATATATTATAATAAATACTACTTAAAAGCGAAATTTTACATTTATTTTGTTATATTCATTATTGTGCGTTTCCCTGGGAACACTCCCATTATTACAGAAGACCATAGGAGCCAATGCCGACCTGGCTCTCCACAGCAGCCAGCTGCACAGGAGGTTAGCCTGCAATGTGGTTATCTTATAAATTGGTAGTATATGATAATAAATACTATTAAAAAGAGAAATTTGCATTTATTTTGTAATTAGCATTATTGTGCGTTTCCCTGGGAACAGTCCCAATACTACCGAAGACCATAGGAGCCAATGCCGACAGGGCTCTCCACAGCAGCCAGCTGCACAGGAGGTTAGTCTGGAATGTGGTTATCCTATAAATTGGTAGTATATGATTATAAATTCTAATTAAAGGAGAAATTTGCATTTATTTTGTTATTTGCATTATTGTGCGTTTCCCTGGGAACACTCCCATTACTACAGAAGACCATAGGAGCCAGTGCCGACAGGGCTCTCCACGGCAGCCAGTTGCACAGGTAGTTAGTCTGCAATGTGGTATTCCTATAAATTGGTAGTATATGATAATTTACTATTTAAAAGAGAAATTTGCATTTATTTTGTTATATTCATTATTGTGCGTTTCCCTGGGAACACTCCCATTATTACAGAAGACCATAGGAGCCAATGCCTACAGGGCTTTCCACAGCAGCCAGCTGCACAGGAGGTTAGTCTGCAATGTGGTTATCCTATAAATTGGTAGTATATGATAATAAATTCTAATTAAAGGAGAAATTTGCATTTATTTTGTTATTTGCATTATTGTGCGTTTCCCAGGGAACACTCCCATTACTACAGAAGGCCATAGGAGCCAGTGCCGACAGGGCTCTCCACAGCAGCCAGTTGCACAGGTAGTTAGTCTGCAATGTGGTATTCCTATAAATTGTTAGTATATGATAATTTACTATTTAAAGGAGAAATTTGCATTTATTTTGTTATTTGCATTATTGTGCTTTTTCCTGGGAACACTCTCATTAATACAGAAGACCATAGGAGCCAATGCCGACAAAGCTGTGCACAGCAGCCAGCTGCACAGGAGGTTAGTCAGCAAAGTAGTTGACCTTTAAATTGGTAGTATATGATAATTTACTATTTAAAAGAGAAATTTTCGTTTATTTTATTTTTTGCATTATTGTGTGTTTCCCTGGGAACACTCCCAATTCTACAGAAGACCATAGGAGCCAATGCCGACCTGGCTCTCCACAGCAGCCAGCTGCACAGGAGGTTAGCCTGCAATGTGGTTATCTTATTAATTGGTAGTATATGATAATAAATACTATTTAAAAGAGAAATTTGCATTTATTTTGTAATTTGCATTATTGTGAGTTTCCCTGGGAACACTCCCAATACTACCGAAGACCATTGGAGCCAATGCCGACAGGGATCTCCACAGCAGCAAGCTGCACAGGAGGTTAGTCTGCAATGTGGTTATCCTATAAATTGGTAGTATATGATAATAAATACTAATTAAAGGAGAAATTTGAATTTATTTTGTTATTTGCTTTATTGTGCGTTTCCCTGGGAACACTCCCATTACTACAGAAGACCATAGGAGCCAATGCCGACAGGGCTCTCCACAGCAGCATTCTGCATAGGAGGTTAGACTGCAATGTGGTATTCCTATAAATTGGTAGTATATGATAACAAATACCAATTAAAAAAAAATTTGCCTTTAATTTGTTGTTTGCATTATTGTGCGTTTCCCAGAGAACACTTCCATTACTACAGACGACCATAGGAGCCAATGCCGACAGGGCTCTCCACAGCAGCCAGCTGTACAGGAGGTTAGTCTGCAATGTGGTATTCCTATAAATTGGTAGTATATGATAATAAATACAATTTAAAAGAGAAATTTGCATTTATTTTGCTATTAGCATTTTGTGCGTTTCCCTGGGAACACTCCCATTATTACAGAAGACCATAGGAGCCAATGCCGACAGGGCTCTCCACAGCTGCCAGCTGCACAGGAGGTGAGTCTGCAATGTGGTTATCTTATAACTTGGTCGTATATGATAATAAAAACTATTTAAAAGAGAAATTTGCATTTATTTTGTTATATATATTATTGTGCGTTTCCCTGGGAACACTCCCATTATTACAGAAGACCATAGGAGCCAATGCCTACAGGGCTTTCCACATCAGCCAGCTGCACAGGAGGTTAGTCTGCTATGTGGTTATCCTATAAATTGGTAGTATATGATAATAAATTCTTATTAAAGGAGAAATTTGCATTTATTTTGTTATTTGCATTATTGTGCGTTTCCCTGGGAACACTCCCATTACTACAGAAGACCATAGGAGCCAATGCCGACAGGGCTCTCCACAGCAGCCAGCTGAACAGGAGGTTAGTCTGCTATGTGGTTATCCTATAAATTGGTAGTATATGATAATAAATACCATTTAAAAGAGAAATTTGCATTTATTTTGTTACTTGCATTATTGTGCGTTTCCCTGGGAACACTCCCATTACTACAGAAGACCATAGGAGCCAATGCCGACAGGGCTCTCCACATCAGCCAGCTGCACAGGAAGTTAGACTGCAATGTGGTTATCCTATAAATTGGTAGTATATGATAATTTACTATTTAAAAGAGAAATTTGCATTTATTTTGTTATTTGCAATATTGTGAATTTCCCTGGGAACACTCCCATTACTACAGAAGACCATAGGAGCAAGTGCCGACAGGGCTCTCCACAGCAGCCAGTTGCACAAGAAGTTAGTCTGCAATGTGGTATTCCTATAAATTGGTAGTATATGATAATTTACTATTTAAAAGAGAAATTTGCATTTTTTTTTTTTGTTATTTGCAATATTGTGCGTTTCCCTGGGAACATTTCCTTTACTACAGATGACCATGGGAGCCAATGCCGACATGGGTGTGTACAGCAGCCAGCTGTACTGAAGGTTAGTCTGCAAAGTAGTTAACCTCTAAATTGGTAGTATATGATAATAAATACTATTTATACTAGAAATTTGTATTTATTTTGTTTTTTGCATTATTGTGTTTTTTCCTGGGAACACTCCCATTACTACAGAAGACCATAGGAGCCAATGCCGACAAAGCTGTGCACAGCAGCCAGCTGCACAGGAGGTAAGTCTTCAAAGTAGTTGACCTTTAAATTGGTAGCATATGATAATAAATACTATTTAAAAGAGAAATTTGCGTTTATTTTGTTATTTGCATCCTTGTGCGTTTCCCTGAGTACACTCTCATTATTACAGAAGACCATAGGAGCCAATGTCGACAGGTCTCTGCACAGCAGCCAGCTACACAGCAAGTTAGTCTGCAAGTATTTGACCCATAATTTGGTAGTATATGATAATAAATACTATTTAAACTAGAATTTTGCATTTATTTTGTTATTTGCATTATTGTGGATTTCCCAGGGAACACTCCCATTACTACAGACGACCATAGGAGCCAATGCCGACTATGCTCTCCACAGCAGCCAGCTGCACAGGAAGTTTTTCTGCAATGTGGTATTCCTATAAATTGGTAGTATATGATAATAAATACCATTTAAAAGAGAAATTTGCATTTTTTTTAATTTTCATTATTGTGCGTTTCCCTGGGAACACTCCCATTATTACAGAAGACCATAGGAGCCAATGCAGATAGGGCTCTCCACAGCAGCCAGCTGCACAGGAGGTTAGCCTGCAATGTGGTTATCTTATTAATTGGTAGTATATGATAATAAATACTATTTAAAAGAGAAATTTGCATTTATTTTGTAATTTGCATTATTGTGAGTTTCCCTGGGAACATTCCAAATACTACCGAAGACAAGAGGAGCAAATGCCGATAGGGCTCTCCACAGCAGCAAGCTGCACAGGAGGTTAGTCTGCAATGTGGTTATCCTATAAATTGGTAGTATATGATAATAAATACTAATTAAAGGAGAAATTTGAATTTATTTTGTTATTTGCTTTATTGTGCGTTTCCCTGGGAACACTCCCATTACTACAGAAGACCATAGGAGCCAATGCCGACAGGGCTCTCCACAGCAGCCATCTGCATAGGAGGTTAGACTGCAATGTGGTATTCCTATAAATTGGTAGTATATGATAACAAATACCAATTAAAAGAGAAATTTGCCTTTAATTTGTTGTTTGCATTATTGTGCGTTTCCCAGGGAACACTTCCATTACTACAGACGACGATAGGAGCCAATGCCGACAGGGCTCTCCACAGCAGCCATCTGCACAGGAGGTTAGTCTGCAATGTGGTATTCCTATAAATTGGTAGTATATGATAACAAATACCAATTAAAAGAGAAATTTGCCTTTAATTTGTTGTTTGCATTATTGTGCGTTTCCCAGGGAACACTTCCATTACTACAGACGACCATAGGAGCCAATGCCGACAGGGCTCCCCACAGCTGCCAGCTGCACAGGGGGTTAGTCTGTAATGTGGTTATCTTATAAATTGGTCGTATATGATAATAAAAACTATTTAAAAGAGAAATTTGTATTTATTTTGTTATATATATTATTGTGCGTTTCCCTGGGAACACTCCCATTATTACAGAAGACCATAGGAGCCAATGCCTACAGGGCTTTCCACATCAGCCAGCTGCACAGGAGGTTAGTCTGCTATGTGGTTATCCTATAAATTGGTAGTATATGATAATGAATTCTTATTAAAGGAGAAATTTGCATTTATTTTGTTATTTGCATTATTGTGCGTTTCCCTGGGAACACTCCCATTACTACAGAAGACCATAGGAGCCAATGCCGACAGGGCTCTCCACAGCAGCCAGCTGCACAGGAGGTTAGTCTGCTATGTGGTTATCCTATAAATTGGTAGTATATGATAATAAATACCATTTAAAAGAGAAATTTGCATTTATTTTCTTACTTGCATTATTGTGCGTTTCCCTGGGAACACTCCCATTACTACAGAAGACCATAGGAGCCAATGCCGACAGGGCTCTCCACATCAGCCAGCTGCACAGGAAGTTAGACTGCAATGTGGTTATCCTATAAATTGGTAGTATATGATAATTTACTATTTAAAAGAGAAATTTGCATTTATTTTGTTATTTTCAATATTGTGAATTTCCCTGGGAACACTCCCATTACTACAGAAGACCATAGGAGCCAATGCCGACAAAGCTGTGCACAGCAGCCAGCTGCACAGGAGGTTAGTCTGCAAAGTAGTTGACCTTTAAATTGGTAGTATATGATAATAAATACTATTTAAAAGAGAAATTTGCATTTATTTTGTTATTTGCATCCTTGTGCGTTTCCCTGAGTACACTCACATTATTACAGAAGACCATAGGAGACAATGCCGACAGGGCTCTCCACAGCAGTCAGCTGCACAGGATGTTAGTCTGCAATGTGGTATTCCTATAAATTGGTAGTATATGATAGTAAATACCATTTAAAAGAGAAATGTGCATTTATTTTGTTATTTTCATTATTGTGCGTTTCCCTGGGAACACTCCCACTATTACAGAAGACCATAGGAGCCAATGCCGACAGGGCTCTCCACATCAGCCAGCTGCACAGGAAGTTAGACTGCAATGTGGTATTCCTATAAATTGGTAGTATATGATAATAAATACAATTTAAAAGAGAAATTTGCATTTATTTTGTTATTAGCATTATTGTGCATTTCCCTGGGAACACTCCCATTATTACAGAAGACCATACGAGCCAATGCCGACAGGGCTCTCCACAGCAGCCAGCTGCACAGGAGGTTAGTCTGCAATGTGGTTATCCTATAACTTGGTAGTATATGATAATAACTACTATTTAGAAGAGAAATTTGCATTTATTTTGTTATTTTCATTATTGTGCATTTCCCTGGGAACACTCCCACTATTACAGAAGACCATAGGAGACAATGCCGACAGGGCTCTCCACATCAGCCAGCTGCACAGGAAGTTAGTCTGCAATGTGGTATTCCTATAAATTGGTAGTATATGATAATAAATACAATTTAAAAGAGAAATTTGCATTTATTTAGTTATTTGCATTATTGTGTGCTTCCCTGGGAACACGCCCATTACTACAGAAGACCATAGGAGCCAATGCCGACAGGGCCCTCCACATCAGCCAGCTGCACAGGAAGTTAGACTGCAATGTGGTATTCCTATAAATTGGTGGTATATGATAATAAATACAATTTAAAAGAAAAATTTGCATTTATTTAGTTATTTGCATTTTTGTGCGCTTCCCTGGGAACACGCCCATTACTACAGAAGACCATAGGATCCAATGCCGACAGGGCTCTCCACATCAGCCAGCTGTACAGGAGGTTAGACTGCAATGTGGTATTCCTATAAATTGGTAGTATATGATAATAAATACAATTTAAAAGAGAAATTTGCATTTATTTAGATATTTGCATTATTGTGCGCTTCCCTGGGAACACGCCCATTACTACAGAAGACCATTGGAGCTGAAGCCGACAGGGCTCTCCACATCAGCCAGCTGCACAGGAAGTTAGACTGCAATGTGGTATTCCTATAAATTGGTAGTATATGATAATAAATACAATTTAAAAGAGAAATTTGCATTTATTTTGTTATTTTCATTATTGTGCGTTTCCCTGGGAACACTCCCACTATTACAGAAGACCATAGGAGCCAATGCCGACAGGGCTCTCCACATCAGCCAGCTGCACAGGAAGTTAGACTGCAATGTGGTATTCCTATAAATTGGTAGTATATGATAATAAATACAATTTAAAAGAGAAATTTGCATTTATTTTGTTATTAGCATTATTGTGCATTTCCCTGGGAACACTCCCATTATTACAGAAGACCATACGAGCCAATGCCGACAGGGCTCTCCACAGCAGCCAGCTGCACAGGAGGTTAGTCTGCAATGTGGTTATCCTATAACTTGGTAGTATATGATAATAAATACTATTTAGAAGAGAAATTTGCATTTATTTTGTTATTTTCATTATTGTGCATTTCCCTGGGAACACTCCCACTATTACAGAAGACCATAGGAGACAATGCCGACAGGGCTCTCCACATCAGCCAGCTGCACAGGAAGTTAGTCTGCAATGTGGTATTCCTATAAATTGGTAGTATATGATAATAAATACAATTTAAAAGAGAAATTTGCATTTATTTAGTTATTTGCATTATTGTGTGCTTCCCTGGGAACACGCCCATTACTACAGAAGACCATAGGAGCCAATGCCGACAGGGCCCTCCACATCAGCCAGCTGCACAGGAAGTTAGACTGCAATGTGGTATTCCTATAAATTGGTGGTATATGATAATAAATACAATTTAAAAGAAAAATTTGCATTTATTTAGTTATTTGCATTTTTGTGCGCTTCCCTGGGAACACGCCCATTACTACAGAAGACCATAGGATCCAATGCCGACAGGGCTCTCCACATCAGCCAGCTGTACAGGAGGTTAGACTGCAATGTGGTATTCCTATAAATTGGTAGTATATGATAATAAATACAATTTAAAAGAGAAATTTGCATTTATTTAGATATTTGCATTATTGTGCGCTTCCCTGGGAACACGCCCATTACTACAGAAGACCATTGGAGCTGAAGCCGACAGGGCTCTCCACATCAGCCAGCTGCACAGGAAGTTAGACTGCAATGTGGTATTCCTATAAATTGGTAGTATATGATAATAAATACAATTTAAAAGAGAAATTTGCATTTATTTATTTATTTGCATTATTGTGCGCTTTCCTGGGAACACGCCCATTACTACAGAAGACCATAGGAGCCAATGCCGACAGGGCTCTCCACATCAGCCAGCTGCACAGGAAGTTAGACTGCAATGTGGTATTCCTATAAATTGGTAGTATATGATAATAAATACAATTTAAAAGAGAAATTTGCATTTATTTAGATATTTGCATTATTGTGCGCTTCCCTGGGAACACGCCCATTACTACAGAAGACCATAGGAGCCAATGCCGACAGGGCTCTCCACATCAGCCAGCTGCACAGGAAGTTAGACTGCAATGTGGTATTCCTATAAATTGGTAGTATATGATAATAAATACAATTTAAAAGAGAAATTTGCATTTATTTAGTTATTTGCATTATTGTGCGTTTCCCTGGGAACACGCCCATTACTACAGAAGACCATAGGAGCCAATGCCGACAAAGCAGGGCACAGCAGCCAGCTCCTCAGGAGGTTAGTCTGCAAAGTAGTTGACCTTTAAATTGGTAGCATATGATAATAAATACTATTTAAAAGAGAAATTTGCGTTTATTTCGTTATTTGCATCCTTGTGCGTTTCCCTGAGTACACTCTCATTATTACAGAAGACCATAGGAGCCAATGCCGACAGGTCTCTGCACAGCAGCCAGCTACACAGCAAGTTAGTCTGCAAGTATTTGACCCCTAATTTGGTAGTATATGATAATAAATACTATTTAAACTAGAAATTAGCATTTATTTTGTTATTTGCATTATTGTGCATTTCCCAGGGAACCCTCCCATTACTACAGACGACCATAGGAGCCAATGCCGACTATGCTCTCCACAGCAGCCAGCTGCACAGGAAGTTAGTCTGAAATGTGGTATTCCTATAAATTGGTAGTATATGATAATAAATACCATTTAAAAGAGAAATTTGCATTTTTTTTTTATTTTCATTATTGTGCGTTTCCCTGGGAACACTCCCACTATTACAGAAGAACATAGGAGACAATGCCGACAGGGCTCTCCACATCATCCAGCTGCACAGGAAGTTAGTCTGCAATGTGGTTATCCTATAAATTGGTAGTATATGATAATTTACTATTTAAAAGAGAAATTTGCATTTATTTTGTTATTTGCAATATTGTGCGTTTCCCCGGGAACATTCCCTTTACTACAGATGACCATGGGATCCAATGCCGACATGGCTGTGCACAGCAGCCAGCTGTACAGAAGGTTAGTCTGCAAAGTAGTTGACCTCTAAATTGGTAGTATATGATAATAAATAATATTTATACAAGAAATTTGAAATTATTTTGTTATTTGCATTATTGTGCTTTTTCCTGGGAACACTCTCATTACTACAGAAGACCATAGGAGCCAATGCCGACAAAGCTGTGCACAGCAGCCAGCTGCACAGGAGGTTAGTCTGCAAAGTAGTTGACTTTTAAATTGGTAGTATATGATAATATATAACATTTAAGAGAGAAATTTGCGTTTATTTTATTTTTTGCATTATTGTGTGTATCCCTGGGAACACTCCCATTATTACAGAAGACAATAGGAGCCAATGCAGAAAGGGCTCTCCACAGCAGCCAGCTGCACAAGAGGTTAGACTGCAATGTGGTATTCCTATAAATTGGTGGTATATGATAATAAATACAATTTAAAAGAGAAATTTGCATTTATTTAGTTATTTGCATTATTGTGCGCTTCCCTGGGAACACGCCCATTACTACAGAAGAACATAGGAGCCAATGCCGACAGGGCTCTCCACATCAGCCAGCTGAACAGGAAGTTAGATTGCAATGTGGTATTCCTATAAATTGGTAGTATATGATAATAAATACAATTTAAAAGAGAAATTTGCATTTATTTAGTTATTTGCATTATTGTGCGCTTCCCTGGGAACACGCCCATTACTACAGAAGACCATAGGAGCCAATGCCGACAGGGCTCTCCACATCATCCAGCTGCACAGGAAGTTAGTCTGCAATGTGGTTATCCTATAAATTGGTAGTATATGATAATTTACTATTTAAAAGAGAAATTTGCATTTATTTTGTTATTTGCAATATTGTGCGTTTCCCCGGGAACATTCCCTTTACTACAGATGACCATGGGATCCAATGCCGACATGGCTGTGCACAGCAGCCAGCTGTACAGAAGGTTAGTCTGCAAAGTAGTTGACCTCTAAATTGGTAGTATATGATAATAAATAATATTTATACAAGAAATTTGAAATTATTTTGTTATTTGCATTATTGTGCTTTTTCCTGGGAACACTCTCATTACTACAGAAGACCATAGGAGCCAATGCCGACAAAGCTGTGCACAGCAGCCAGCTGCACAGGAGGTTAGTCTGCAAAGTAGTTGACTTTTAAATTGGTAGTATATGATAATATATAACATTTAAGAGAGAAATTTGCGTTTATTTTATTTTTTGCATTATTGTGTGTATCCCTGGGAACACTCCCACTATTACAAAAGACCATAGGAGACAATGCCG
The DNA here is from genome assembly GCA_026315105.1 of Locusta migratoria. NCBI lineage: Eukaryota > Metazoa > Arthropoda > Insecta > Orthoptera > Acrididae > Locusta > Locusta migratoria. The sequence continues at coordinate 196,108 of JAOYRU010000469.1, read as the reverse complement.
ACAGGGCTCTCCACATCAGCCAGCTGCACAGGAAGTTAGACTGCAATGTGGTATTCCTATAAATTGGTAGTATATGATAATAAATACAATTTAAAAGAGAAATTTGCATTTATTTAGTTATTTGCATTATTGTGCGCTTCCCTGGGAACACGCCATTACTACAGAAGACCATAGGAGCCAATGCCGTCAGGGCTCTCCACATCAACCAGCTGCACAGGAAGTTAGATTGCAATGTGGTATTCCTATAAATTGGTAGTATATGATAATAAATACAATTTAAAAGAGAAATTTGCATTTATTTAGTTATTTGCATTATTGTGCGCTTCCCTGGGAACACGCCCATAACAACAGAAGACTATAGGAGCCAATGCCGACTATGCTCTCCACAGCAGCCAGCTGCACAGGAAGTTAGTCTGCAATGTGATATTCCTATAAATTGGTAGTATATGATAATAAATACCATTTAAAAGAGAAATTTGCATTTATTTTGTTATTTGCAATATTGTGCGTTTCCCTGGGAACATTCCCTTTACTACAGATGACCATGGGAGCCAATGCCGACAAAGCTGTGCACAGCAGCCAGCTGCACAGGAGGTTAGTCTGCAAAGTAGTTGACCTTTAAATTGGTAGTATATGATAATATATACCATTTAAGAGAGAAATTTGCGTTTATTTTATTTTTTGCATTATTGTGTGTATCCCTGGGAACACTCCCATTATTACAGAAGACCATAGAAGCCAATGCAGATAGGGCTCTCCACAGCAGCCAGCTGCACAGGAGGTTAGTCTGCAATGTGGTATTCCTATAAATTGATAGTATATGATAATAAATACAATTTAAAAGAGAAATTTGCATTTATTTTGTTACTTGCATTATTGTGCGTTTCCCTGGGAACACTCCCATTACTACAGAAGACCATAGGAGCCAATGCCGACAGGGCTCTCCACATCAGCCAGCTGCACAGGAAGTTAGACTGCAATGTGGTTATCCTATAAATTGGTAGTATATGATAATTTACTATTTAAAAGAGAAATTTGCATTTATTTTGTTATTTGCAATATTGCAAATTTCCCAGGGAACACTCCCATTACTACAGAAGACCATAGGAGCCAGTGCCGACAGGGCTCTCCATAGCAGCAAGTTGCACAGGAAGTTAGTCTGCAATGTGGTATTCCTATAAATTGGTAGTATATGATAATTTACTATTTAAAAGAGAAATTTGCATTTATTTTGTTATTTGCAATATTTTGCGTTTCCCTGGGAACATTTCCTTTACTACAGATGACCATGGGAGCCAATGCCGACATGGGTGTGCACAGCAGCCAGCTGTACTGAAGGTTAGTCTGCAAAGTAGTTAACCTCTGAATTGGTAGTATATGATAATAAATACTATTTATACTAGAAATTTGTATTTATTTTGTTATTTGCATTATTGTGTTTTTTCCTGGGAACACTCCCATTACTACAGAAGACCATAGGAGCCAATGCTGACAAAGCTGTACACAGCAGCCAGCTGCACAGGAGGTTAGTCTGCAAAGTAGTTGACCTTTAAATTGGTAGTATATGATAATAAATACTATTTAAAAGAGAAATTTGCGTTTATTTTTTTATTTGCATCCTTGTGCGTTTCCCTGAGTACACTCTCATTATTACAGAAGACCATAGGAGCCAAAGCCGACAGGTCTCTGCACAGCAGCCCGCTACACAGCAAGTTAGTCTGCAAAGTAGTTGACCTCTAATTTGGTAGTATATGATAATAAATACTATTTAAACTAGAAATTTGCATTTATTTTGTTATTTGCATTATTGTGCATTTCCCAGGGAACACTCCCATTAGTACAGACGACTATAGGGGCCAATGCCGACAGGGCTCTCCACAGCAGCCAGCTGCACAGGAAGTTAGACTGCAATGTGGTATTCCTATAAATTGGTAGTATATGATAATAAATACAATTTAAAAGAGAAATTTGCATTTATTTAGTTATTTGCATTATTGTGCGCTTCCCTGGGAACACGCCCATTACTACAGAAGACCATTGGAGCCGATGCCGACAGGGCTCTCCACATCAGCCAGCTGCACAGGAAGTTAGACTGCAATGTGCTATTCCTATAAATTGGTAGTATATGATAATAAATACAATTTAAAAGAGAAATTTGCATTTATTAGTTATTTGCATTATTGTGCGCTTCCCTGGGAACACGCCCATTACTACAGAAGACCATAGGAGCCAATGCCGACAGGGCTCTCCACATCAGCCAGCTGCACAGGAAGTTAGACTGCAATGTGGTATTCCTATAAATTGGTAGTATATGATAATAAATACAATTTAAAAGAGAAATTTGCATTTATTTAGATATTTGCATTATTGTGCGCTTCCCTGGGAACACGCCCATTACTACAGAAGACCATAGGAGCCAATGCCGACAGGGCTCTCCACATCAGCCAGCTGCACAGGAAGTTAGGCTGCAATGTGGTATTCCTATAAATTGGTAGTATATGATAATAAATACAATTTAAAAGAGAAATTTGCATTTATTTAGATATTTGCATTATTGTGCGCTTCCCTGGGAACACGCCCATTACTACAGAAGACCATAGGAGCCAATGCCGACAAAGCAGGGCACAGCAGCCAGCTGCACAGGAGGTTAGTCTGCAAAGTAGTTGACCTTTAAATTGATAGCATATGATAATAAATACTATTTAAAAGAGAAATTTGCATTTATTTTGTTATTTGCATCCTTGTGCGTTTCCCTGAGTACACTCTCATTATTACAGAAGACCATAGGAGCCAATGCCGACAGGTCTCTGCACAGCAGCCAGCTACACAGCAAGTTGGTCTGCAAAGTAGTTGACCCCTAATTTGGTAGTATATGATAATAAATACTATTTAAACTAGAAATTTGCATTTATTTTGTTACTTGCATTATTGTGCATTTCCCAGGGAACAGTCCCATTACTACAGACGACCATAGGAACCAATGCCGACTATGCTCTCCACAGCAGCCAGCTGCACAGGAAGTTAGTCTGCAATGTTGTATTCCTATAAATTGGTAGTATATGATAATAAATACCATTTAAAAGAGAAATTTGCATTTTTTTTAATTTTCATTATTGTGCGTTTCCCTGGGAACACTCCCACTATTACAGAAGACCATAGGAGACAATGCCGACAGGGCTCTCCACATCAGCCAGCTGCACAGGAAGTTAGTCTGCAATGTGGTTATCCTATAAATGGGTAGTATATGATAATTTACTATTTAAAAGAGAAATTTGCATTTATTTTGTTATTTGCAATATTGTGCGTTTCCCTGGGAACATTCCCTTTACTACAGATGACCATGGGAGCCAATCCCGACATGGCTGTGCACAGCAGCCAGCTGTACAGAAGGTTAGTCTGCAAAGTAGTTAACCTCTAAATTGGTAGTATATGATAATAAATACTATTTATACAAGAAATTTGAAATTATTTTGTTATTTGCATTATTGTGCTTTTTCCTGGGAACACTCTCATTACTACAGAAGACCATAGGAGCCCATGCCGACAAAGCTGTGCACAGCAGCCAGCTGCACAGGAGGTTAGTCTGCAAAGTAGTTGACCTTTAAATTGGTAGTATATGATAATATATACCATTTAAGAGAGAAATTTGCGTTTATTTTATTTTTTGCATTATTCTGTGTATCCCTGGGAACACTCCCATTATTACAGAAGACCATAGGAGCCAATGCAGATAGGGCTCTCCACAGCAGCCAGCTGCACAGGAGGTTAGTGTGCAATGTGGTATTCCTATAAATTGGTAGTATATGATAATAAATACAAATTAAAAGAGAAATTTGCATTTATTTTGTTATTAGCATTATTGTGCATTTCCCTGGGAACACTCCCATTATTACAGAAGACCATAGGAGCCAATGCCGACAGGGGTCTCCACAGCTGCCAGCTGCACAGGAGGTTAGTCTGCAATGTGGTTATCTTATTAATTGGAATAAATAATATAGTGAGGACAGTTTACTACTCACCGCAAAGACGTGGCGACGAGCTGCGACAGGCACATACAAAAGACACACACATACAACACATTCAGCTATCGGCCATGGCCTTCTTCAGAAATAGAGCACTCACGCAATCACACAGGCACACAACACAGTCATACAACCATCACGTGATTCGAAGTGTGGCAGTCGGAGGTGATGGTTGTATGACTGTGTTGTGTGCCTGTGTGATTGCGTGAGTGCTCTATTTCTGAAGAAGGCCATGGCCGATAGCTGAATGTGTTGTATGTGTGTGTCTTTTGTATGTGCCTGTCGCAGCTCGTCGCCACGTCTTTGCGGTGAGTAGTAAACTGTCCTCACTATATTATTTATTCCAACCTGGACTTTCCAATTTTATATCTTGTTAATTGGTCGTATATGATAATAAAAACTATTTAAAAGAGAAATTTGCATTTATTTTGTTATATATATTATTGTGCGTTTCCCTGGGAACACTCCCATTATTACAGAAGAGCATAGGAGCCAATGCCTACAGGGCTTTCCACATCAGCCAGCTGCACAGGAGGTTAGTCTGCTATGTGTTTATCCTATAAATTGGTAGTATATGATAATAAATTCTTATTAAAGGAGAAATTTGCATTTATTTTGTTATTTTCATTATTGTGCTTTTCCCTGGGAACACTCCCATTACTACAGAAGACCATAGGAGCCAATGCCGACAGGGCTCTCCACAGCAGCAAGCTGCACAGAAAGTTAGACTGCAATGCGGTTGTCCTATAAATTGGTAGTATATTATAATTTACTATTTAAAAGAGAAATTTGCATTTATTTTGTTATTTGCAATATTGTGAATTTCCCTGGGAACACTTCCATTACTACAGAAGACCATAGGAGCCAGTGCCGACAGGGCTCTCCACAGCAGCCAGTTGCACAGGAAGTTAGTCTGCAATGTGGTATTCCTATAAATTGGTAGTATATGATAATTTACTATTTAAAAGAGAAATTTGCATTTATTTTGTTATTTGCAATATTGTGCGTTTCCCTGGGAACATTTCCTTTACTACAGATGACCATGGGAGCCAATGCCGACATGGCTGTGCACAGCAGCCAGCTGTACTGAAGGTTAGTCTGCATAGTAGTTAACCTCTAAATTGGTAGTATATGATAATAAATACTATTTATACTAGAAATTTGTATTTATTTTGTTATTTGCATTATTGTGTTTTTTCCTGGGGACACTCCCATTATTACAGAAGACCATAGGAGCCAATGCCGACAAAGCTGTGCACAGCAGCCAGCTGCACAGGAGGTTAGTATGCAAAGTAGTTGACCTTTAAATTGGTAGTATATGATAATAAATACTATTTAAAAGAGAAATTTGCGTTTATTTTGTTATTTGCATCCTTGTGAGTTTCCCTGAGTACACTCTCATTATTACAGAAGACCATAGGAGCCAATGCCGACACGGCTCTCCACAGCAGCAAGCTACACAGCAAGTTAGTCTGCAAAGTAGTTGACCCCTAATTTGGTAGTATATGATAATAAATACTATTTAAACTAGAAATTTGCATTTATTTTGTTATTTGCATTATTGTGCATTTCCCAGGGAACACTCCCATTACTACAGACGACCATAGGAGCCAATGCCGACTATGCTCTCCACAGCAGCCAGCTGCACAGGAAGTTAGTCTGCAATGTGGTTATCCTATAAATTGGTAGTATATGATAATAAATACTATTTAAAAGATAAATTTGTATTTATTTTGTAATTTGCATTATTGTGAGTTTCCCTGGGAACACTCCCAATTCTACAGAAGACCATAGGAGCCAATGCCGACCTGGCTCTCCACAGCAGCCAGCTGCACAGGAGGTTAGCCTGCAATGTGGTTATCTTATTAATTGGTAGTATTTGATAATAAATACTATTTAAAAGAGAGATTTGCATTTATTTTGTAATTTGCATTATTGTGAGTTTCCCTGGGAGCACTCCCAATACTACCGAAGACAAGAGGAGCCAATGCCGACAGGGCTCTCCACAGCAGCAAGCTGCACAGGAGGTTAGTCTGCAATGTGGTTATCCTATAAATTGGTAGTATATGATAATAAATACTAATTAAAGGAGAAATTTGAATTTATTTTGTTATTTGCTTTATTGTGCGTTTCCCTGGGAACACTCCCATTACTACAGAAGACCATATGAGCCAATGCCGACAGGGCTCTCCACAGCAGCCGTCTGTACAGGAGGTCAGTCTGTAATGTGGTATTCCTATAAATTGGTGGTATATGATAACAAATACCAATTAAAAGAAAAATTTTCAATTATTTTGTTGTTTGCATTATTGTGCGTTTCCCAGGGAACACTTCCATTACTACAGACGACCATAGGAGCCAATGCCGACTGGGCTCTCCACAGCAGCCAGCTGTACAGGAGGTTAGTCTGTAATGTGGTATTCCTATAAATTGGTATTATATGATAATAAATACAATTTAAAAGAGAAATTTGCATTTATTTTGCTATTAGCATTATTGTGCGTTTCCCTGGGAACACTCCCATTATTACAGAAGACCATAGGAGCCAATGCCGACAGGGCTCTCCACAGCTGCCAGCTGCACAGGAGGTTAGTCTGCAATGTGGTTATCTTATAAATTGGTCGTATATGATAATAAAAACTATTTAAAAGAGAAATTTGCATTTATTTTGTTATATATATTATTGTGCGTTTCCCTGGGAACACTCCATTTATTACAGAAGACCATAGGAGCCAATGGCTACAGGGCTTTCCACATCAGCCAGCTGCACAGGAGGTTAGTCTGCTATGTGGTTATCCTATAAATTGGTAGTATATGATAATAAATTCTTATTAAAGGAGAAATTCGCATTTATTTTGTTATTTGCATTATTGTGCGTTTCCATGGGAACACTCCCATTACTACAGAAGACCATAGGAGCCAATGCCGACAGGGCTCTCCACAGCAGCCAGCTGCACAGGAGGTTAGTCTGCAATGTGGTTATGCTATAAATTGGTAGTATATGATAATAAATACCATTTAAAAGAGAAATTAGCATTTATTTAATTATTTGCATCATTGTGCGCTTCCCTGGGAACACGCCCATTACTACAGAAGACCATAGGAGCCAATGCCGACAGGGCTCTCCACATCAGCCAGCTGCACAGGAAGTTAGACTGCAATGTGGTATTCCTATAAATTGGTAGTATATGATAATAAATACAATTTAAAAGAGAAATTTGCATTTATTTAGTTATTTGCATTATTGTGCGCTTCCCTCGTAACACGCCCATTACTACAGAAGACCATAGGAGCCAATGCCGACAGGGCTCTCCACATCAGCCAGCTGCACAGGAAGTTAGACTGCAATGTGGTATTCCTATAAATTGGTAGTATATGATAATAAATACAATTTAAAAGAGAAATTTCTATTTATTTAGTTATTTGCATTATTGTGCGCTTCCCTGGGAACACGCCCATTACTACAGAAGACCATAGGAGCCAATGCCGACAGGGCTCTCCACATCAGCCAGCTGCACAGGAAGTTAGACTGCAATGTGGTATTCCTATAAATTGGTAGTATATGATAATAAATACAATTTAAAAGAGAAATTTTCATTTATTTAGTTATTTGCATTATTGTGCGCTTCCCTGGGAACACGCCAATTACTACAGAGGACCATAGGAGACAATGCCGACAGGGCTCTCCACATCAGCCAGCTGCACAGGAAGTTAGACTGCAATGTGGTATTCCTATAAATTGGTAGTATATGATAATAAATACAATTTAAAAGAGAAATTTGCATTTATTTAGTTATTTGCATTATTGTGCGCTTCCCTGGGAACACGCCATTTACTACAGAAGACCATAGGAGACAATGCCGACAGGGCTCTCCACATCAGCCAGCTGCACAGGAAGTTAGACTGCAATGTGGTATTCCTATAAATTGGTAGTATATGATAATAAATACAATTTAATAGAGAAATTTGCATTTATTTAGTTATTTGCATTATTGTGCGCTTCCCTGGGAACACGCCAATTACTACAGAAGACCATAGGAGACAATGCCGACAGGGCTCTCCACATCAGCCAGCTGCACAGGAAGTTAGACTGCAATGTGGTATTCCTATAAATTGGTAGTATATGATAATAAATACAATTTAAAAGAGAAATTTGCATTTATTTAGTTATTTGCATTATTGTGCGCTTCCCTGGGAACACGCTATTACTACAGAAGACCATAGGAGACAATGCCGAAAGGGCTCTCCACATCAGCCAGCTGCACAGGAAGTTAGACTGCAATGGGATATTCCTATAAATTGGTAGTATATGATAATAAATACAATTTAAAAGAGAAATTTGCATTTATTTAGTTATTTGCATTATTGTGCGCTTCCCTGGGAACACGCCAATTACTACAGAAGACCATAGGAGACAATGCCGACAGGGCTCTCCACATCAGCCAGCTGCACAGGAAGTTAGACTGTAATGTGGTATTCCTATAAATTGGTAGTATATGATAATAAATACAATTTAAAAGAGAAATTTGCATTTATTTAGTTATTTGCATTATTGTGCGCTTCCCTGGGAACACGCCCATTACTACAGAAGACCATAGGAGCCATGCCGACAGGGCTCTCCACATCAGCCAGCTGCACAGGAAGTTAGACTGCAATGTGGTATTCCTATAAATTGGTAGTATATGATAATAAATACAATTTAAAAGAGAAATTTGCATTTATTTAGTTATTTGCATTATTGTGCGCTTCCCTGGGAACACGCCAATTACCATAGAAGACCATAGGAGACAATGCCGACAGGGCTCTCCACATCAGCCAGCTGCACAGGAAGTTAGACTGCAATGTGGTATTCCTATAAATTGGTAGTATATGATAATAAATACAATTTAAAAGAGAAATTTGCATTTATTTAGTTATTTGCATTATTGTGCGCTTCCCTGGGAACACGCCCATTACTACAGAAGACCATAGGAGCCAATGCCGACAGGGCTCTCCACATCAGCCAGCTGCACAGGAAGTTAGACTGCAATGTGGTATTCCTATAAATTGGTAGTATATGATAATAAATACAATTTAAAAGAGAAATTTGCATTTATTTGGTTATTTGCATTATTGTGCGCTTCCCTCGTAACACGCCCATTACTACAGAAGACCATAGGAGCCAATGCCGACAGGGCTCTCCACATCAGCCAGCTGCACAGGAAGTTAGACTGCAATGTGGTATTCCTATAAATTGGTAGTATATGATAATAAATACAATTTAAGAGAGAAATTTGCATTTATTTAGTTATTTGCATTATTGTGCGCTTCCCTGGGAACACGCCCATTACTACAGAAGACCATAGGAGCCAATGCCGACAGGGCTCTCCACATCAGCCAGCTGCACAGGAAGTTAGACTGCAATGTGGTATTCCTATAAATTGGTAGTATATGATAATAAATACAATTTAAAAGAGAAATTTCTATTTATTTAGTTATTTGCATTATTGTGCGCTTCCCTGGGAACACGCCCATTACTACAAAAGACCATAGGAGCCAATGCCGACAGGGCTCTCCACATCAGCCAGCTGCACAGGAAGTTAGACTGCAATGTGGTATTCCTATAAATTGGTAGTATATGATAATAAATACAATTTAAAAGAGAAATTTGCATTTATTTAGTTATTTGCATTATTGTGCGCTTTCCTGGGAACACGCCCATTACTGCAGAAGACCATAGGAGCCAATGCCGACAGGGCTCTCCACATCAGCCAGCTGCACAGGAAGTTAGACTGCAATGTGGTATTCCTATAAATTGGTAGTATATGATAATAAATACAATTTAAAAGAGAAATTTGCATTTATTTAGTTATTTGCATTATTGTGCGCTTCCCTGGGAACACGCCCATTACTACAGAAGACCATAGGAGCCAATGCCGACAGGGCTCTCCACATCAGCCAGCTGCACAGGAAGTTAGACTGCAATGTGTTATTCCTATAAATTGGTAGTATATGATAATAAATACAATTTAAAAAAGAAATTTGCATTTATTTAGTTATTTGCATTATTGTGCGCTTCCCTGGGAACACGCCCATTACTACAGAAGACCATAGGAGCCAATGCCGACAGGGCTCTCCACATCAGCCAGCTGCACAGGAAGTTAGACTGCAATGTGGTATTCCTATAAATTGGTAGTATATGATAATAAATACAATTTAAAAGAGAAATTTGCATTTATTTAGTTATTTGCATTATTGTGCGCTTCCCTGGGAACACGCCAATTACTACAGAAGACCATAGGAGACAATGCCGAAAGGGCTCTCCACATCAGCCAGCTGCACAGGAAGTTTGACTGCAATGGGGTATTCCTATAAATTGGTAGTATATGATAGTAAATACCATTTAAAAGAGAAATGTGCATTTATTTTGTTATTTTCATTATTGTGCGTTTCCCTGGGAACACTCCCACTATTACAGAAGACCATAGGAGCCAATGCCGACAGGGCTCTCCACATCAGCCAGCTGCACAGGAAGTTAGACTGCAATGTGGTATTCCTATAAATTGGTAGTATATGATAATAAATACAATTTAAAAGAATTTTGCATTTATTTAGTTATTTGTATTATTGTGCGCTTCCCTGGGAACACGCCCATTACTACAGAAGACAATAGGAGCCAATGCCGACAGGGCTCTCCACATCAGCCAGCTGCACAGGAAGTTAGACTGCAATGTGTTATTCCTATAAATTGGTAGTATATGATAATAAATACAATTTAAAAAAATTTTGCATTTATTTAGTTATTTGTATTATTGTGCGCTTCCCTGGGAACACGCCAATTACTACAGAAGACCATAGGAGACAATGCCGACAGGGCTCTCCACATCAGCCAGCTGCACGGGAAGTTAGACTGCAATGTGGTATTCCTATAAATTGGTAGTATATGATAATAAATACAATTTAAAAGAATTTTGCATTTATTTAGTTATTTGTATTATTGTGCGCTTCCCTGGGAACACGCCCATTACTACAGAAGACAATAGGAGCCAATGCCGACAGGGCTCTCCACATCAGCCAGATGCACAGGACGTTAGACTGCAATGTGGTATTCCTATAAATTGGTAGTATATGATAATAAATACAATTTAAAAGAGAAATTTGCATTTATTTAGTTATTTGTATTATTGTGCGCTTCCCTGGGAACACGCCCATTACTACAGAAGACAATAGGAGCCAATGCCGACAGGGCTCTCCACATCAGCCAGCTGCACAGGAAGTTAGACTGCAATGTGGTATTCCTATAAACTGGTAGTATATGATAATAAATACAATTTAAAAGAATTTTGCATTTATTTAGTTATTTGTATTATTGTGCGCTTCCCTGGGAACACGCCCATTACTACAGAAGACGATAGGAGCCAATGCCGAAAGGGCTCTCCACATCAGCCAGCTGCACAGGAAGTTAGACTGCAATGTGTTATTCCTATAAATTGGTAGTATATGATAATAAATACAATTTAAAAAAATTTTGCATTTATTTAGTTATTTGTATTATTGTGCGCTTCCCTGGGAACACGCCAATTACTACAGAAGACCATAGGAGACAATGCCGACAGGGCTCTCCACATCAGCCAGCTGCACAGGAAGTTAGACTGCAATGTGGTATTCCTATAAATTGGTAGTATATGATAATAAATACAATTTAAAAGAATTTTGCATTTATTTAGTTATTTGTATTATTGTGCGCTTCCCTGGGAACACGCCCATTACTACAGAAGACAATAGGAGCCAATGCCGACAGGGCTCTCCACATCAGCCAGCTGCACAGAAAGTTAGACTGCAATGTGGTATTCCTATAAATTGGTAGTATATGATAATAAATACAATTTAAAAGAATTTTGCATTTATTTAGTTATTTGTATTATTGTGCGCTTCCCTGGGAACACGCCAATTACTACAGAAGACAATAGGAGCCAATGCCGACAGGGCTCTCCACATTAGCCAGCTGCACAGGAAGTTAGACTGCAATGTGGTATTCCTATAAATTGGTAGTATATGATAATAAATACAATTTAAAAGAATTTTGCATTTATTTAGTTATTTGTATTATTGTGCGCTTCCCTGGGAACACGCCCATTACTACAGAAGACAATAGGAGCCAATGCCGACAGGGCTCTCCACATCAGCCAGCTGCACAGGAAGTTAGACTGCAATGTGTTATTCCTATAAATTGGTAGTATATGATAATAAATACAATTTAAAAAAATTTTGCATTTATTTAGTTATTTGTATTATTGTGCGCTTCCCTGGGAACACGCCAATTACTACAGAAGACCATAGGAGACAATGCCGACAGGGCTCTCCACATCAGCCAGCTGCACAGGAAGTTAGACTGCAATGTGGTATTCCTATAAATTGGTAGTATATGATAATAAATACAATTTAAAAGAATTTTGCATTTATTTAGTTATTTGTTTTATTGTGCGCTTCCCTGGGAACACGCCCATTACTACAGAAGACAATAGGAGCCAATGCCGATAGGGCTCTCCACATCAGCCAGCAGCACAGGAAGTTAGACTGCAATGTGGTATTCCTATAAATTGGTAGTATATGATAATAAATACAATTTAAAAGAATTTTGCATTTATTTAGTTATTTGCATTATTGTGCGCTTCCCTGGGAACACGCCAATTACTACAGAAGACCATCGGAGACAATGCCGACAGGGCTCTCCACATCAGCCAGCTGCACAGGAAGTTAGACTGCAATGGGGTATTCCTATAAATTGGTAGTATATGATAATAAATACAATTTAAAAGAGAAATTTGCATTTATTTAGTTATTTGCATTATTGTGCGCTTCCCTGGGAACACGCCAATTACTACAGAAGACCATAGGAGAAAATGCCGACAGGGCTCTCCACATCAGCCAGCTGCACAGGAAGTTAGACTGCAATGTGGTATTCCTATAAATTGGTAGTATATGATAATAAATACAATTTAAAAGAATTTTGCATTTATTTAGTTATTTGTATTATTGTGCGCTTCCCTGGGAACACGCCCATTACTACAGAAGACAATAGGAGCCAATGCCGACAGGCCCCTCCACATCAGCCAGCTGCATAGGAAGTTAGACTGCAATGTGTTATTCCTATAAATTGGTAGTATATGATAATAAATACAATTTAAAAAAGAAATTTGCATTTATTTAGTTATTTGCATTATTGTGCGCTTCCCTGGGAACACGCCCATTACTACAGAAGACCATAGGAGCCAATGCTGCCAGGGCTCTCCACATCAGTCAGCTGCACAGGAAGTTAGACTGCAATGTGGTATTCCTATAAATTGGTAGTATATGATAATAAATACAATTTAATAGAGAAATTTGCATTTATTTAGTTATTTGCATTATTGTGCGCTTCCCTGGGAACACGCCAATTACTACAGAAGACCATAGGAGACAATGCCGACAGGGCTCTCCGCATCAGCCAGCTGCACAGGAAGTTAGACTGCAATGTGGTATTCCTATAAATTGGTAGTATATGATAATAAATACAATTTAAAAGAGAAATTTGCATTTATTTAGTTATTTAAATTATTGTGCGCTTCCCTGGGAACACGCCCATTACTACAGAAGACCATAGGAGACAATGCCGAAAGGGCTCTCCACATCAGCCAGCTGCACAGGAAGTTAGACTGCAATGGGCTATTCCTATAAATTGGTAGTATATGATAATAAATACAATTTAAAAGAGAAATTTGCATTTATTTAGTTATTTGCATTATTGTGCGCTTCCCTGGGAACACGCCAATTACTACAGAAGACCATAGGAGACAATGCCGACAGGGCTCTCCACATCAGCCAGCTGCACAGGAAGTTAGACTGCAATGTGGTATTCCTATAAATTGGTAGTATATGATAATAAATACAATTTAAAAGAGAAATTTGCATTTATTTAGTTATTTGCATTATTGTGCGCTTCCCTGGGAACACGCCCATTACTACAGAAGACCATAGGAGCAAATGCCGACAGGGCTCTCCACATCAGCCAGCTGCATAGGAAGTTAGACTGCAATGTGGTATTCCTATAAATTGGTAGTAAATGATAATAAATACAATTTAAAAGAGAAATTTGCATTTATTTAGTTATTTGCATTATTGTGCGCTTCCCTGGGAACACGCCAATTACTACAGAAGACCATAGGAGACAATGCCGACAGGGCTCTCCACATCAGCCAGCTGCACAGGAAGTTAGACTGCAATGTGGTATTCCTATAAATTGGTAGTATATGATAATAAATACAATTTAAAAGAATTTTGCATTTATTTAGTTATTTGTATTATTGTGCGCTTCCCTGGGAACACGCCCATTACTACAGAAGACAATAGGAGCCAATGCCGATAGGGCTCTCCACATCAGCCAGCTGCACAGGAAGTTAGACTGCAATGTGGTATTCCTATAAATTGGTAGTATATGATAATAAATACAATTTAAAAGAATTTTGCATTTATTTAGTTATTTGTATTATTGTGCGCTTCCCTGGGAACACGCCCATTACTACAGAAGACAATAGGAGCCAATGCCGACAGGGCTCTCCACATCAGCCAGCTGCACAGGAAGTTAGACTGCAATGTGGTATTCCTATAAATTGGTAGTATATGATAATAAATACAATTTAAAAGAATTTTGCATTTATTTAGTTATTTGCATTATTGTGCGCTTCCCTGGGAACACGCCCATTACTACAGAAGACCATAGGAGCCAATGCCGACAGGGCTCTCCACATCAGCCAGCTGCACAGGAAGTTAGACTGCAATGTGGTATTCCTATAAATTGGTAGTATATGATAATAAATACAATTTAATAGAGAAATTTGCATTTATTTAGTTATTTGCATTATTGTGCGCTTCCCTGGGAACACGCCAATTACTACAGAAGACCATCGGAGACAATGCCGACAGGGCTCTCCACATCAGCCAGCTGCACAGGAAGTTAGACTGCAATGGGGTATTCCTATAAATTGGTAGTATATGATAATAAATACAATTTAAAAGAGAAATTTGCATTTATTTAGTTATTTGCATTATTGTGCGCTTCCCTGGGAACACGCCAATTACTACAGAAGACCATAGGAGCCAATGCCGACAGGGCTCTCCACATCAGCCAGCTGCACAGGAAGTTAGACTGCAATGTGGTATTCCTATAAATTGGTAGTATATGATAATAAATACAATTTAATAGAGAAATTTGCATTTATTTAGTTATTTGCATTATTGTGCGCTTCCCTGGGAACACGCCAATTACTACAGAAGACCATCGGAGACAATGCCGACAGGGCTCTCCACATCAGCCAGCTGCACAGGAAGTTAGACTGCAATGTGGTATTCCTATAAATTGGTAGTATATGATAATAAATACAATTTAAAAGAATTTTGCATTTATTTAGTTATTTGTATTATTGTGCGCTTCCCTGGGAACACGCCCATTACTACAGAAGACAATAGGAGCCAATGCCGACAGGGCCCTCCACATCAGCCAGCTGCATAGGAAGTTAGACTGCAATGTGTTATTCCTATAAATTGGTAGTATATGATAATAAATACAATTTAAAAAAGAAATTTGCATTTATTTAGTTATTTGCATTATTGTGCGCTTCCCTGGGAACACGCCCATTACTACAGAAGACCATAGGAGCCAATGCTGCCAGGGCTCTCCACATCAGCCAGCTGCACAGGAAGTTAGACTGCAATGTGGTATTCCTATAAATTGGTAGTATATGATAATAAATACAATTTAAAAGAGAAATTTGCATTTATTTAGTTATTTGCATTATTGTGCGCTTCCCTGGGAACACGCCAATTACTACAGAAGACCATAGGAGACAATGCCGACAGGGCTCTCCGCATCAGCCAGCTGCACAGGAAGTTAGACTGCAATGTGGTATTCCTATAAATTGGTAGTATATGATAATAAATACAATTTAAAAGAGAAATTTGCATTTATTTAGTTATTTGCATTATTGTGCGCTTCCCTGGGAACACGCCCATTACTACAGAAGACCATAGGAGACAATGCCGAAAGGGCTCTCCACATCAGCCAGCTGCACAGGAAGTTAGACTGCAATGGGGTATTCCTATAAATTGGTAGTATATGATAATAAATACAATTTAAAAGAGAAATTTGCATTTATTTAGTTATTTGCATTATTGTGCGCTTCCCTGGGAACACGCCAATTACTACAGAAGACCATAGGAGACAATGCCGACAGGGCTCTCCACATCAGCCAGCTGCACAGGAAGTTAGACTGCAATGTGGTATTCCTATAAATTGGTAGTATATGAGAATAAATACAATTTAAAAGAGAAATTTGCATTTATTTAGTTATTTGCATTATTGTGCGCTTCCCTGGGAACACGCCCATTACTACAGAAGACCATAGGAGCAAATGCCGACAGGGCTCTCCACATCAGCCAGCTGCACAGGAAGTTAGACTGCAATGTGGTATTCCTATAAATTGGTAGTAAATGATAATAAATACAATTTAAAAGAGAAATTTGCATTTATTTAGTTATTTGCATTATTGTGCGCTTCCCTGGGAACACGCCAATTACTACAGAAGACCATAGGAGACAATGCCGACAGGGCTCTCCACATCAGTCAGCTGCACAGGAAGTTAGACTGCAATGTGGTATTCCTATAAATTGGTAGTATATGATAATAAATACAATTTAAAAGAGAAATTTGCATTTATTTAGTTATTTGCATTATTGTGCGCTTCCCTGGGAACACGCCCATTACTACAGAAGACCATAGGAGCCAATGCCGACAGGGCTCTCCACATCAGCCAGCTGCACAGGAAGTTAGACTGCAATGTGGTATTCCTATAAATTGGTAGTATATGATAATAAATACAATTTAAAAGAGAAATTTGCATTTATTTAGTTATTTGCATTATTGTGCGCTTCCCTCGTAACACGCCCATTACTACAGAAGACCATAGGAGCCAATGCCGACAGGGCTCTCCACATCAGCCAGCTGCACAGGAAGTTAGACTGCAATGTGGTATTCCTATAAATTGGTAGTATATGATAATAAATACAATTTAAGAGAGAAATTTGCATTTATTTAGTTATTTGCATTATTGTGCGCTTCCCTGGGAACACGCCCATTACTACAGAAGACCATAGGAGCCAATGCCGACAGGGCTCTCCACATCAGCCAGCTGCACAGGAAGTTAGACTGCAATGTGGTATTCCTATAAATTGGTAGTATATGATAATAAATACAATTTAAAAGAGAAATTTCTATTTATTTAGTTATTTGCATTATTGTGCGCTTCCCTGGGAACACGCCCATTACTACAGAAGACCATAGGAGCCAATGCCGACAGGGCTCTCCACATCAGCCAGCTGCACAGGAAGTTAGACTGCAATGTGGTATTCCTATAAATTGGTAGTATATGATAATAAATACAATTTAAAAGAGAAATTTGCATTTATTTAGTTATTTGCATTATTGTGCGCTTCCCTGGGAACACGCCCATTACTACAGAAGACCATAGGAGCCAATGCCGACAGGGCTCTCCACATCAGCCAGCTGCACAGGAAGTTAGACTGCAATGTGGTATTCCTATAAATTGGTAGTATATGATAATAAATACAATTTAAAAGAGAAATTTGCATTTATTTAGTTATTTGCATTATTGTGCGCTTCCCTGGGAACACGCCAATTACTACAGAAGACCATAGGAGACATTGCCGATAGGGCTCTCCACATCAGCCAGCTGCACAGGAAGTTAGACTGCAATGTGGTATTCCTATAAATTGGTAGTATATGATAATAAATAAAATATAAAAGAGAAATTTGCATTTATTTAGTTATTTGCATTATTGTGCGCTTCCCTCGTAACACGCCCATTACTACAGAAGACCATAGGAGCCAATGCCGACAGGGCTCTCCACATCAGCCAGCTGCACAGGAAGTTAGACTGCAATGTGGTATTCCTATAAATTGGTAGTATATGATAATAAATACAATTTAAGAGAGAAATTTGCATTTATTTAGTTATTTGCATTATTGTGCGCTTCCCTGGGAACACGCCCATTACTACAGAAGACCATAGGAGCCAATGCCGACAGGGCTCTCCACATCAGCCAGCTGCACAGGAAGTTAGACTGCAATGTGGTATTCCTATAAATTGGTAGTATATGATAATAAATACAATTTAAAAGAGAAATTTCTATTTATTTAGTTATTTGCATTATTGTGCGCTTCCCTGGGAACACGCCCATTACTACAGAAGACCATAGGAGCCAATGCCGACAGGGCTCTCCACATCAACCAGCTGCACAGGAAGTTAGACTGCAATGTGGTATTCCTATAAATTGGTAGTATATGATAATAAATACAATTTAAAAGAGAAATTTGCATTTATTTAGTTATTTGCATTATTGTGCGCTTTCCTGGGAACACGCCCATTACTACAGAAGACCATAGGAGCCAATGCCGACAGGGCTCTCCACATCAGCCAGCTGCACAGGAAGTTAGACTGCAATGTGGTATTCCTATAAATTGGTAGTATATGATAATAAATACAATTTAAAAGAGAAATTTGCATTTATTTAGTTATTTGCATTACTGTGCGCTTCCCTGGGAACACGCCCATTACTACAGAAGACCATAGGAGCCAATGCCGATAGGGCTCACCACATCAGCCAGCTGCACAGGAAGTTAGACTGCAATGTGTTATTCCTATAAATTGGTAGTATATGATAATAAATACAATTTAAAAAAGAAATTTGCATTTATTTAGTTATTTGCATTATTGTGCGCTTCCCTGGGAACACGCCCATTACTACAGAAGACCATAGGAGCCAATGCCGACAGGGCTCTCCACATCAGCCAGCTGCACAGGAAGTTAGACTGCAATGTGGTATTCCTATAAACTGGTAGTATATGATAATAAATACAATTTAATAGAGAAATTTGCATTTATTTAGTTATTTGCATTATTGTGCGCTTCCCTGGGAACACGCCAATTACTACAGAAGACCATAGGAGACAATGCCGACAGGGCTCTCCACATCAGCCAGCTGCACAGGAAGTTAGACTGCAATGTGGTATTCCTATAAATTGGTAGTATATGATAATAAATACAATTTAAAAGAGAAATTTGCATTTATTTAGTTATTTGCATTATTGTGCGCTTCCCTGGGAACACGCCCATTACTACAGAAGACCATAGGAGACAATACCGAAAGGGCTCTCCACATCAGCCAGCTGCACAGGAAGTTAGACTGCAATGGGGTATTCCTATAAATTGGTAGTATATGATAATAAATACAATTTAAAAGAGAAATTTGCATTTATTTAGTTATTTGCATTATTGTGCGCTTCCCTGGGAACACGCCAATTACTACAGAAGACCATAGGAGACAATGCCGACAGGGCTCTCCACATCAGCCAGCTGCACAGGAAGTTAGACTGCAATGTGGTATTCCTATAAATTGGTAGTATATGATAATAAATACAATTTAAAAGAATTTTGCATTTATTTAGTTATTTGTATTATTGTGCGCTTCCCTGGGAACACGCCCATTACTACAGAAGACAATAGGAGCCAATGCCGACAGGGCTCTCCACATCAGCCAGCTGCACAGGAAGTTAGACTGCAATGTGTTATTCCTATAAATTGGTAGTATATGATAATAAATACAATTTAAAAAAGAAATTTGCATTTATTTAGTTATTTGCATTATTGTGCGCTTCCCTGGGAACACGCCCATTACTACAGAAGACCATAGGAGCCAATGCCGACAGGGCTCTCCACATCAGCCAGCTGCACAGGAAGTTAGACTGCAATGTGGTATTCCTATAAATTGGTAGTATATGATAATAAATACAATATAATAGAGAAATTTGCATTTATTTAGTTATTTGCATTATTGTGTGCTTCCCTGGGAACACGCCAATTACTACAGAAGACCATAGGAGACAATGCCGACAGGGCTCTCCACATCAGCCAGCTGCACAGGAAGTTAGACTGCAATGTGGTATTCCTATAAATTGGTAGTATATGATAATAAATACAATTTAAAAGAGAAATTTGCATTTATTTAGTTATTTGCATTATTGTGCGCTTCCCTGGGAACACGCCCATTACTACAGAAGACCATAGGAGCCAATGCCGACAGGGCTCTCCACATCAGCCAGCTGCACAGGAAGTTAGACTGCAATGTGGTATTCCTATAAATTGGTAGTATATGATAATAAATACAATTTAAAAGAGAAATTTGCATTTATTTAGTTATTTGCATTATTGTGCGCTTCCCTGGGAACACGCCCATTACTACAGAAGACCATAGGAGACAATGCCGAAAGGGCTCTCCACATCT
Organism: Locusta migratoria; assembly: GCA_026315105.1. Classification (NCBI taxonomy): domain Eukaryota; kingdom Metazoa; phylum Arthropoda; class Insecta; order Orthoptera; family Acrididae; genus Locusta; species Locusta migratoria. The sequence goes on along the minus strand of JAOYRU010000469.1, from coordinate 175,712 downwards.
GCCAGCTGCACAGGAAGTTAGACTGCAATGGGGTATTGCTATAAATTGGTAGTATATGATAATAAATACAATTTAAAAGAGAAATTTGCATTTATTTAGTTATTTGCATTATTGTGCGCTTCCCTGGGAACACGCCAATTACTACAGAAGACCATAGGAGACAATGCCGACAGGGCTCTCCACATCAGCCAGCTGCACAGGAAGTTAGACTGCAATGTGGTATTCCTATAAATTGGTAGTATATGATAATAAATACAATTTAAAAGAGAAATTTGCATTTATTTAATTATTTGCATTATTGTGCGCTTCCCTGGGAACACGCCCATTACTACAGAAGACCATAGGAGACAATGCCGACAGGGCTCTCCACATCAGCCAGCTGCACAGGAAGTTAGACTGCAATGTGGTATTCCTATAAATTGGTAGTATATGATAATAAATACAATTTAAAAGAGAAATTTGCATTTATTTAGTTATTTGCATTATTGTGCGCTTCCCTGGGAACACTTTCATTACTACAGAAGACCATAGGAGACAATGCCGACAGGGCTCTCCACATCAGCCAGCTGCACAGGAAGTTAGACTGCAATGTGGTATTCCAATAAATTGGTAGTATATGATAATAAATACAATTTAAAAGAGAAATTTGCATTTATTTAGTGATTTGCATTATTGTGCGCTTCCCTGGGAACACGCCCATTACTACAGAAGACCATAGGAGACAATGCCGAAAGGGCTCTCCACATCAGCCAGCTGCACAGGAAGTTAGACTGCAATGGGGTATTCCTATAAATTGGTAGTATATGATAATAAATACAATTTAAAAGAGAAATTTGCATTTATTTAGTTATTTGCATTATTGTGCGCTTCCCTGGGAACACGCCAATTACTACAGAAGACCATAGGAGACAATGCCGACAGGGCTCTCCACATCAGCCAGCTGCACAGGAAGTTAGACTGCAATGTGGTATTCCTATAAATTGGTAGTATATGATAATAAATACAATTTAAAAGAGAAATTTGCATTTATTTAGTTATTTGCATTATTGTGCGCTTCCCTGGGAACACGCCCATTACTACAGAAGACCATAGGAGCCAATGCCGACAGGGCTCTCCACATCAGCCAGCTGCACAGGAAGTTAGACTGCAATGTGGTATTCCTATAAATTGGTAGTATATGATAATAAATACAATTTAAAAGAGAAATTTGCATTTATTTAGTTATTTGCTTTATTGTGCGCTTCCCTGGGAACACGCCCATTACTACAGAAGACCATAGGAGCCAATGCCGACAGGGCTCTCCACATCAGCCAGCTGCACAGGAAGTTAGACTGCAATGTGGTATTCCTATAAATTGGTAGTATATGATAATAAATACAATATAATAGAGAAATTTGCATTTATTTAGTTATTTGCATTATTGTGTGCTTCCCTGGGAACACGCCAATTACTACAGAAGACCATAGGAGACAATGCCGACAGGGCTCTCCACATCAGCCAGCTGCACAGGAAGTTAGACTGCAATGTGGTATTCCTATAAATTGGTAGTATATGATAATAAATACAATTTAAAAGAGAAATTTGCATTTATTTAGTTATTTGCATTATTGTGCGCTTCCCTGGGAACACGCCCATTACTACAGAAGACCATAGGAGCCAATGCCGACAGGGCTCTCCACATCAGCCAGCTGCACAGGAAGTTAGACTGCAATGTGGTATTCCTATAAATTGGTAGTATATGATAATAAATACAATTTAAAAGAGAAATTTGCATTTATTTAGTTATTTGCATTATTGTGCGCTTCCCTGGGAACACGCCCATTACTACAGAAGACCATAGGAGACAATGCCGAAAGGGCTCTCCACATCTGCCAGCTGCACAGGAAGTTAGACTGCAATGGGGTATTCCTATAAATTGGTAGTATATGATAATAAATACAATTTAAAAGAGAAATTTGCATTTATTTAGTTATTTGCATTATTGTGCGCTTCCCTGGGAACACGCCAATTACTACAGAAGACCATAGGAGACAATGCCGACAGGGCTCTCCACATCAGCCAGCTGCACAGGAAGTTAGACTGCAATGTGGTATTCCTATAAATTGGTAGTATATGATAATAAATACAATTTAAAAGAGAAATTTGCATTTATTTAATTATTTGCATTATTGTGCGCTTCCCTGGGAACACGCCCATTACTACAGAAGACCATAGGAGACAATGCCGACAGGGCTCTCCACATCAGCCAGCTGCACAGGAAGTTAGACTGCAATGTGGTATTCCTATAAATTGGTAGTATATGATAATAAATACAATTTAAAAGAGAAATTTGCATTTATTTAGTTATTTGCATTATTGTGCGCTTCCCTGGGAACACTTTCATTACTACAGAAGACCATAGGAGACAATGCCGACAGGGCTCTCCACATCAGCCAGCTGCACAGGAAGTTAGACTGCAATGTGGTATTCCAATAAATTGGTAGTATATGATAATAAATACAATTTAAAAGAGAAATTTGCATTTATTTAGTGATTTGCATTATTGTGCGCTTCCCTGGGAACACGCCCATTACTACAGAAGACCATAGGAGACAATGCCGAAAGGGCTCTCCACATCAGCCAGCTGCACAGGAAGTTAGACTGCAATGGGGTATTCCTATAAATTGGTAGTATATGATAATAAATACAATTTAAAAGAGAAATTTGCATTTATTTAGTTATTTGCATTATTGTGCGCTTCCCTGGGAACACGCCAATTACTACAGAAGACCATAGGAGACAATGCCGACAGGGCTCTCCACATCAGCCAGCTGCACAGGAAGTTAGACTGCAATGTGGTATTCCTATAAATTGGTAGTATATGATAATAAATACAATTTAAAAGAGAAATTTGCATTTATTTAGTTATTTGCATTATTGTGCGCTTCCCTGGGAACACGCCCATTACTACAGAAGACCATAGGAGCCAATGCCGACAGGGCTCTCCACATCAGCCAGCTGCACAGGAAGTTAGACTGCAATGTGGTATTCCTATAAATTGGTAGTATATGATAATAAATACAATTTAAAAGAGAAATTTGCATTTATTTAGTTATTTGCATTATTGTGCGCTTCCCTGGGAACACGCCAATTACTACAGAAGACCATAGGAGACAATGCCGACAGGGCTCTCCACATCAGCCAGCTGCACAGGAAGTTAGACTGCAATGTGGTATTCCTATAAATTGGTAGTATATGATAATAAATACAATTTAAAAGAGAAATTTGCATTTATTTAGTTATTTGCATTATTGTGCGCTTCCATGGGAACACGCCCATTACTACAGAAGACCATAGGAGCCAATGCCGACAGGGCTCTCCACATCAGCCAGCTGCACAGGAAGTTAGACTGCAATGTGGTATTCATATAAATTGGTAGTATATGATAATAAATACAATTTAAAAGAGAAATTTGCATTTATTTAGTTATTTGCATTATTGTGCGCTTCCCTGGGAACACGCCAATTACTACAGAAGACCATAGGAGACAATGCCGACAGGACTCTCCACATCAGCCAGCTGCACAGGAAGTTAGACTGCAATGTGGTATTCCTATAAATTGGTAGTATATGATAATAAATACAATTTAAAAGAGAAATTTGCATTTATTTAGTTATTTGCATTATTGTGCGCTTCCCTGGGAACACGCCCATTACTACAGAAGACCATAGGAGCCAATGCCGACAGGGCTCTCCACATCAGCCAGCTGCACAGGAAGTTAGACTGCAATGTGGTATTCCTATAAATTGGTAGTATATGATAATAAATACAATTTAAAAGAGAAATTTTCATTTATTTAGTTATTTGCATTATTGTGCGCTTCCCTGGGAACACGCCAATTACTACAGAAGACCATAGGAGACAATGCCGACAGGGCTCTCCACATCAGCCAGCTGCACAGGAAGTTAGACTGCAATGTGGTATTCCTATAAATTGGTAGTATATGATAATAAATACAATATAAAAGAGAAATTTGCATTTATTTAGTTATTTGCATTATTGTGCGCTTCCCTGGGAACACGCCAATTACTACAGAGGACCATAGGAGACAATGCCGACAGGGCTCTCCACATCAGCCAGCTGCACAGGAAGTTAGACTGCAATGTGGTATTCCTATAAATTGGTAGTATATGATAATAAATACAATTTAAAAGAGAAATTTGCATTTATTTAGTTATTTGCATTATTGTGCGCTTCCCTGGGAACACGCCAATTACTACAGAAGACCATAGGAGACAATGCCGACAGGGCTCTCCACATCAGCCAGCTGCACAGGAAGTTAGACTGAAATGTGCTATTCCTATAAATTGGTAGTATATGATAATAAATACAATTTAAAAGAGAAATTTGCATTTATTTAGTTATTTGCATTATTGTGCGCTTCCCTAGGAACACGCCCATTACTACAGAAGACCATAGGAGACAATGCCGACAGGGCTCTCCACATCAGCCAGCTGCACAGGAAGTTAAACTGCAATGTGGTATTCCTATAAATTGGTAGTATATGATAATAAATACAATTTAAAAGAATTTTGCATTTATTTAGTTATTTGTATTATTGTGCGCTTCCCTGGGAACACGCCCATTACAACAGAAGACCATAGGAGCCAATGCCGACAGGGCTCTCCACATCAGCCAGCTGCACAGGAAGTTAGACTGCAATGTGGTATTCCTATAAATTGGTAGTATATGATAATAAATACAATTTAAAAGAGGAATTTGCATTTATTTAGTTATTTGCATTATTGTGCGCTTCCCTGGGAACACTCCCATTACTACAGAAGACCATAGGAGCCAATGCCAACAGGGCTCTCCACATCAGCCAGCTGCACAGGAAGTTAGACTGCAATGTGGTATTCCTATAAATTGGTAGTATATGATAATAAATACAATTTAAAAGAGAAATTTGCATTTATTTAGTTATTTGCATTATTGTGCGCTTCCCTGGGAACACGCCCATTACTACAGAAGACCATAGGAGCCAATGCCGACAGGGCTCTCCACATCAGCCAGCTGCACAGGAAGTTAGACTGCAATGTGGTATTCCTATAAATTGGTAGTATATGATAATAAATACAATTTAAAAGAGAATTTTGCATTTATTTAGTTATTTGTATTATTGTGCGCTTCCCTGGGAACATGCCCATTACTACAGAAGACCATAGGAGCCAATGCCGACAGGGCTCTCCACATCAGCCAGCTGCACAGGAAGTTAGACTGCAATGTGGTATTCCTATAAATTGGTAGTATATGATAATAAATACAATTTAAAAGAGGAATTTGCATTTATTTAGTTATTTGCATTATTGTGCGCTTCCCTGGGAACACGCCCATTACTACAGAAGACCATAGGAGCCAATGCCGACAGGGCTCTCCACATCAGCCAGCTGCACAGGAAGTTAGACTGCAATGTGGTATTCCTATAAATTGGTAGTATATGATAATAAATACAATTTAAAAGAGAAATTTGCATTTATTTAGTTATTTGCTTTATTGTGCGCTTCCCTGGGAACACGCCCATTACTACAGAAGACCATAGGAGACAATGCCGACAGGGCTCTCCACATCAGCCAGCTGCACAGGAAGTTAGACTGCAATGTGGTATTCCTATAAATTGGTAGTATATGATAATAAATACAATTTAAAAGAGAAATTTGCATTTATTTAGTTATTTGCATTTTTGTGCGCTTCCCTGGGAACACGCCCATTACTACAGAAGACCATAGGAGCCAATGCCGACAGGGCTCTCCACATCAGATAGCTGCACAGGAAGTTAGACTGCAATGTGGTATTCCTATAAATTGGTAGTATATGATAATAAATACAATTTAAAAGAGAAATATGCATTTATTTAGTTATTTGCATTATTGTGCGCTTCCCTGGGAACACGCCCATTACTACTGAAGACCATAGGAGCCGATGCCGACAGGGCTCTCCTCAACAGCCAGCTGCACAGGAGGTTAGTCTGCAATGTGGTTATCTTATAAATTGGTCGTATATGATAATAAAAACTATTTAAAAGAGAAATTTGCATTTATTTAGTTATTTGCATTATTGTGCGCTTCCCTGGGAACACGCCCATTACTACAGAAGACCATAGGAGACAATGCCGACAGGGCCACCACATCAGCCAGCTGCACAGGAAGTTAGACTGCAATGTGGTATTCCTATAAATTGGTAGTATATGATAATTTATTATTTAAAAGAGAAATTTGCATTTATTTTGTTATTTGCAATATTGTGAATTTCCCTGGGAACACTCCCATTACTACAGAAGAACATAGAAGCCAGTGCCGACAGGGCTCTCCACAGCAGCCAGTTGCACAGGAAGTTAGTCTGCAAAGTGGTTGACCTCTAATTTGGTAGTATATGATAATAAATACTATTTAAACTAGAAATTTGCATTTCTTTTGTTATTTGCATTATTGTGCGTTTCCCAGGGAACACTCCCATTACTACAGACGACCATAGGAGCCAATGCCGACAGGGCTCTCCACAGCAGCCAGCTGCACAGGAAGTTAGTCTGCAATGTATTATTCCTATAAATTGGTAGTATATGATAATAAATACTATTTAAAAGAGAAATTTCCATTTATTTTGTTAATTTCATTATTGTGCGTTTCCCTGGGAACACTCCCACAATTACAGAAGACCATAGGAGCCAATGCCGACAGGGCTCTCCACAGCAGGCAGCTGCACAGGAGGTTAGTCTGCAATGTGGTTATCCTATAAATTGGTAGTATATGATAATAAATACTATTTAGAAGAGAAATTTGAATTTATTTTGTTATTTTCATTATTGTGCGTTTCCCTGGGAACACTCCCACTATTACAGAAGACCATAGGAGACAATGCCGACAGGGCCACCACATCAGCCAGCTGCACAGGAAGTTAGACTGCAATGTGGTATTCCTATAAATTGGTAGTATATGATAATAAATACAATTTAAAAGAGAAATTTGCATTTATTTAGTTATTTGCATTATTGTGCGCTTCCCTGGGAACACGCCCATTACTACAGAAGACCATAGGAGACAATGCCGACAGGGCCACCACATCAGCCAGCTGCACAGGAAGTTAGACTGCAATGTGGTATTCCTATAAATTGGTAGTATATGATAATAAATACAATTTAAAAGAGAAATTTGCATTTATTTAGTTATTTGCATTATTGTGCGCTTCCCTGGGAACTCGCCCATTACTACAGAAGACCATAGGAGACAATGCCGACAGGGCCACCACATCAGCCAGCGGCACAGGAAGTTAGACTGCAATGTGGTATTCCTATAAATTGGTAGTATATGATAATAAATACAATTTAAAAGAGAAATTTGCATTTATTTAGTTATTTGAATTATTGTGCGCTTCCCTGGGAACTCGCCCATTACTACAGAAGACCATAGGAGACAATGCCGACAGGGCCACCACATCAGCCAGCTACACAGGAAGTTAGACTGTAATGTGGTATTCCTATAAATTGGTAGTATATGAAATAAATACAATTTAAAAGAGAAATTTGCATTTATTTAGTTATTTGCATTATTGTGCGCTTCCCTGGGAACTCGCCCATTACTACAGAAGACCATAGGAGACAATGCCGACAGGGCTCTCCACATCAGCCAGCTGCACAGGAAGTTAGACTGCAATGTGGTATTCCTATAAATTGGTAGTATATGATAATAAATACAATTTAAAAGAGAAATTTGCATTTATTTAGTTATTTGCATTATTGTGCGCTTCCCTGGGAACACGCCCATTACTACAGAAGACCATAGGAGCCGATGCCGACAGGGCTCTAAACATCAGCCAGCTGCACAGGAAGTTAGACTGCAATGTGGTATTCCTATAAATTGGTAGTATATGATAATAAATACAATTTAAAAGAGAAATTTGCATTTATTTAGTTATTTGCATTATTGTGCGCTTCCCTGGGAACACACCAATTACTACAGAAGACCATAGGAACCGATGCCGACAGGGCTCTCCACATCAGCCAGCTGCACAGGAAGTTAGACTGCAATGTGGTATTCCTATAAATTGGTAGTATATGATAATAAATACAATTTAAAAGAGAAATTTGCATTTATTTAGTTATTTGCATTATTGTGCACTTCCCTGGGAACACGCCCATTACTACAGAAGACATTGGAGACGATGCAGACAGGGCTCTCCACATCAGCCAGCTGCACAGGAAGTTAGACTGCAATGTGGTATTCCTATAAATTGGTAGTATATGATAATAAATACAATTTAAAATGGAAATTTGCATTTATTCAGTTATTTGCATTATTGTGCGCTTCCCTGGGAACACGCCCATTACTACAGAAGACCATAGGAGCCCATGCCGACAGGGCTCTCCACAGCAGCCAGCTGCACAGGAAGTTATTCTGCAATGTGGTTATCTTATAAATTGGTAGTATATGATAATAAATACTATTTAAAAGTGAAATTTGCATTTATTTTGTTATTTTCATTATTGTGCGCTTCCCTGGGAACACGCCCATTACTACAGAAGACCATAGGAGACAATGCCGACAGGGCTCTCCACATCAGCCAGCTGCACAGGAAGTTAGACTGCAATGTGGTATTCCTATAAATTGGTAGTATATGATAATTTACTATTTAAAAGAGAAATTTGCATTTATTTTGTTATTTGCATTATTGTGCGCTTCCCTGGGAACACGCCCATTACTACAGAAGACCATAGGAGCCAATGCCGACAGGGCTCTCCACATCAGCCAGCTGCACAGGAAGTTAGACTGCAATGTGGTATTCCTATAAATTGGTAGTATATGATAATAAATACAATTTAAAAGAGAAATTTGCATTTATTTAGTTATTTGCATTATTGTGCGCTTCCCTAGGAACATGCCCATTACTACAGAAGACCATAGGAGCCAATGCCGACAGGGCTCTCCACATCAGCCAGCTGCACAGGAAGTTAGACTGCAATGTGGTATTCCTATAAATTGGTAGTATATGATAATAAATACAATTTAAAATAGAAATTTGCATTTATTTAGTTATTTGCTTTATTGTGCGCTTCCCTGGGAACACGCCCATTACTACAGAAGACCATAGGAGCCAATGCCGACAGGGCTCTCCACATCAGCCAGCTGCACAGGAAGTTAGACTGCAATGTGGTATTCCTATAAATTGGTAGTATATGATAATAAATACAATTTAAAAGAGAAATTTGCATTTATTTAGTTATTTGCATTATTGTGCGCTTCCCTGGGAACACGCCCATTACTACAGAAGACCATAGGAGCCAATGCCGACAGGGCTCTCCACATCAGATAGCTGCACAGGAAGTTAGACTGCAATGTGGTATTCCTATAAATTGGTAGTATATGATAATAAATACAATTTAAAAGAGAAATATGCATTTATTTAGTTATTTGCATTATTGTGCGCTTCCCTGGGAACACGCCCATTACTACTGAAGACCATAGGAGCCGATGCCGACAGGGCTCTCCTCAACAGCCAGCTGCACAGGAGGTTAGTCTGCAATGTGGTTATCTTATAAATTGGTCGTATATGATAATAAAAACTATTTAAAAGAGAAATTTGCATTTATTTAGTTATTTGCATTATTGTGCGCTTCCCTGGGAACACGCCCATTACTACAGAAGACCATAGGAGACAATGCCGACAGGGCCACCACATCAGCCAGCTGCACAGGAAGTTAGACTGCAATGTGGTATTCCTATAAATTGGTAGTATATGATAATTTATTATTTAAAAGAGAAATTTGCATTTATTTTGTTATTTGCAATATTGTGAATTTCCCTGGGAACACTCCCATTACTACAGAAGAACATAGAAGCCAGTGCCGACAGGGCTCTCCACAGCAGCCAGTTGCACAGGAAGTTAGTCTGCAATGAGGTATTCCTATAAATTGGTAGTATATGATAATTTACTATTTAAAAGAGAAATTTGCATTTATTTTCTGATTTGCAATATTGTGCGTTTCCCTGGGAACATTTCCTTTACTACAGATGACCATGGGAGCCAATGCCGACATGGCTGTGCACAGCAGCCAGCTGTACTGAAGGTTAGTCTGCAAAGTAGTTAACCTCTAAATTGGTAGTATATGATAATAAATACTATTTATACTAGAAATTTGTATTTATTTTGTTATTTGCATTATTGTGTTTTTTCCTGGGAACACTCCCATTACTACAGAAGACCATAGCAGCCTATGCCGACAAAGCTGTGCACAGCAGCCAGCTGCACAGGAGGTTAGTCTGCAAAGTAGTTGACCTTTAAATTGGTAGTATATGATAATAAATACTATTTAAAGGAGAAATTTGCGTTTATTTTGTTATTTGCATCCTTGTGCGTTTCCCTGAGTACACTCTCATTATTACAGAAGACCATAGGAGCCAATGCCGACAGGTCTCTGCACAGCAGCCCGCTACACAGCAAGTTAGTCTGCAAAGTGGTTGACCTCTAATTTGGTAGTATATGATAATAAATACTATTTAAACTAGAAATTTGCATTTCTTTTGTTATTTGCATTATTGTGCGTTTCCCAGGGAACATGCCCATTACTACAGAAGACCATAGGAGCCAATGCCGACAGGGCTCTCCACATCAGCCAGCTGCACAGGAAGTTAGACTGCAATGTGGTATTCATATAAATTGGTAGTATATGATAATAAATACAATTTAAAAGAGAAATTTGCATTTATTTAGTTATTTGCATTATTGTGCGCTTCCCTGGGAACACGCCAATTACTACAGAAGACCATAGGAGACAATGCCGACAGGACTCTCCACATCAGCCAGCTGCACAGGAAGTTAGACTGCAATGTGGTATTCCTATAAATTGGTAGTATATGATAATAAATACAATTTAAAAGAGAAATTTGCATTTATTTAGTTATTTGCATTATTGTGCGCTTCCCTGGGAACACGCCCATTACTACAGAAGACCATAGGAGCCAATGCCGACAGGGCTCTCCACATCAGCCAGCTGCACAGGAAGTTAGACTGCAATGTGGTATTCCTATAAATTGGTAGTATATGATAATAAATACAATTTAAAAGAGAAATTTTCATTTATTTAGTTATTTGCATTATTGTGCGCTTCCCTGGGAACACGCCAATTACTACAGAAGACCATAGGAGACAATGCCGACAGGGCTCTCCACATCAGCCAGCTGCACAGGAAGTTAGACTGCAATGTGGTATTCCTATAAATTGGTAGTATATGATAATAAATACAATATAAAAGAGAAATTTGCATTTATTTAGTTATTTGCATTATTGTGCGCTTCCCTGGGAACACGCCAATTACTACAGAGGACCATAGGAGACAATGCCGACAGGGCTCTCCACATCAGCCAGCTGCACAGGAAGTTAGACTGCAATGTGGTATTCCTATAAATTGGTAGTATATGATAATAAATACAATTTAAAAGAGAAATTTGCATTTATTTAGTTATTTGCATTATTGTGCGCTTCCCTGGGAACACGCCAATTACTACAGAAGACCATAGGAGACAATGCCGACAGGGCTCTCCACATCAGCCAGCTGCACAGGAAGTTAGACTGAAATGTGCTATTCCTATAAATTGGTAGTATATGATAATAAATACAATTTAAAAGAGAAATTTGCATTTATTTAGTTATTTGCATTATTGTGCGCTTCCCTAGGAACACGCCCATTACTACAGAAGACCATAGGAGACAATGCCGACAGGGCTCTCCACATCAGCCAGCTGCACAGGAAGTTAAACTGCAATGTGGTATTCCTATAAATTGGTAGTATATGATAATAAATACAATTTAAAAGAATTTTGCATTTATTTAGTTATTTGTATTATTGTGCGCTTCCCTGGGAACACGCCCATTACAACAGAAGACCATAGGAGCCAATGCCGACAGGGCTCTCCACATCAGCCAGCTGCACAGGAAGTTAGACTGCAATGTGGTATTCCTATAAATTGGTAGTATATGATAATAAATACAATTTAAAAGAGGAATTTGCATTTATTTAGTTATTTGCATTATTGTGCGCTTCCCTGGGAACACTCCCATTACTACAGAAGACCATAGGAGCCAATGCCAACAGGGCTCTCCACATCAGCCAGCTGCACAGGAAGTTAGACTGCAATGTGGTATTCCTATAAATTGGTAGTATATGATAATAAATACAATTTAAAAGAGAAATTTGCATTTATTTAGTTATTTGCATTATTGTGCGCTTCCCTGGGAACACGCCCATTACTACAGAAGACCATAGGAGCCAATGCCGACAGGGCTCTCCACATCAGCCAGCTGCACAGGAAGTTAGACTGCAATGTGGTATTCCTATAAATTGGTAGTATATGATAATAAATACAATTTAAAAGAGAATTTTGCATTTATTTAGTTATTTGTATTATTGTGCGCTTCCCTGGGAACATGCCCATTACTACAGAAGACCATAGGAGCCAATGCCGACAGGGCTCTCCACATCAGCCAGCTGCACAGGAAGTTAGACTGCAATGTGGTATTCCTATAAATTGGTAGTATATGATAATAAATACAATTTAAAAGAGGAATTTGCATTTATTTAGTTATTTGCATTATTGTGCGCTTCCCTGGGAACACGCCCATTACTACAGAAGACCATAGGAGCCAATGCCGACAGGGCTCTCCACATCAGCCAGCTGCACAGGAAGTTAGACTGCAATGTGGTATTCCTATAAATTGGTAGTATATGATAATAAATACAATTTAAAAGAGAAATTTGCATTTATTTAGTTATTTGCTTTATTGTGCGCTTCCCTGGGAACACGCCCATTACTACAGAAGACCATAGGAGACAATGCCGACAGGGCCCTCCACATCAGCCAGCTGCACAGGAAGTTAGACTGCAATGTGGTATTCCTATAAATTGGTAGTATATGATAATAAATACAATTTAAAAGAGAAATTTGCATTTATTTAGTTATTTGCATTTTTGTGCGCTTCCCTGGGAACACGCCCATTACTACAGAAGACCATAGGAGCCAATGCCGACAGGGCTCTCCACATCAGATAGCTGCACAGGAAGTTAGACTGCAATGTGGTATTCCTATAAATTGGTAGTATATGATAATAAATACAATTTAAAAGAGAAATATGCATTTATTTAGTTATTTGCATTATTGTGCGCTTCCCTGGGAACACGCCCATTACTACTGAAGACCATAGGAGCCGATGCCGACAGGGCTCACCTCAACAGCCAGCTGCACAGGAGGTTAGTCTGCAATGTGGTTATCTTATAAATTGGTCGTATATGATAATAAAAACTATTTAAAAGAGAAATTTGCATTTATTTAGTTATTTGCATTATTGTGCGCTTCCCTGGGAACACGCCCATTACTACAGAAGACCATAGGAGACAATGCCGACAGGGCCACCACATCAGCCAGCTGCACAGGAAGTTAGACTGCAATGTGGTATTCCTATAAATTGGTAGTATATGATAATTTATTATTTAAAAGAGAAATTTGCATTTATTTTGTTATTTGCAATATTGTGAATTTCCCTGGGAACACTCCCATTACTACAGAAGAACATAGAAGCCAGTGCCGACAGGGCTCTCCACAGCAGCCAGTTGCACAGGAAGTTAGTCTGCAAAGTGGTTGACCTCTAATTTGGTAGTATATGATAATAAATACTATTTAAACTAGAAATTTGCATTTCTTTTGTTATTTGCATTATTGTGCGTTTCCCAGGGAACACTCCCATTACTACAGACGACCATAGGAGCCAATGCCGACAGGGCTCTCCACAGCAGCCAGCTGCACAGGAAGTTAGTCTGCAATGTATTATTCCTATAAATTGGTAGTATATGATAATAAATACTATTTAAAAGAGAAATTTCCATTTATTTTGTTAATTTCATTATTGTGCGTTTCCCTGGGAACACTCCCACAATTACAGAAGACCATAGGAGCCAATGCCGACAGGGCTCTCCACAGCAGGCAGCTGCACAGGAGGTTAGTCTGCAATGTGGTTATCCTATAAATTGGTAGTATATGATAATAAATACTATTTAGAAGAGAAATTTGAATTTATTTTGTTATTTTCATTATTGTGCGTTTCCCTGGGAACACTCCCACTATTACAGAAGACCATAGGAGACAATGCCGACAGGGCCACCACATCAGCCAGCTGCACAGGAAGTTAGACTGCAATGTGGTATTCCTATAAATTGGTAGTATATGATAATAAATACAATTTAAAAGAGAAATTTGCATTTATTTAGTTATTTGCATTATTGTGCGCTTCCCTGGGAACACGCCCATTACTACAGAAGACCATAGGAGACAATGCCGACAGGGCCACCACATCAGCCAGCTGCACAGGAAGTTAGACTGCAATGTGGTATTCCTATAAATTGGTAGTATATGATAATAAATACAATTTAAAAGAGAAATTTGCATTTATTTAGTTATTTGCATTATTGTGCGCTTCCCTGGGAACTCGCCCATTACTACAGAAGACCATAGGAGACAATGCCGACAGGGCCACCACATCAGCCAGCGGCACAGGAAGTTAGACTGCAATGTGGTATTCCTATAAATTGGTAGTATATGATAATAAATACAATTTAAAAGAGAAATTTGCATTTATTTAGTTATTTGAATTATTGTGCGCTTCCCTGGGAACTCGCCCATTACTACAGAAGACCATAGGAGACAATGCCGACAGGGCCACCACATCAGCCAGCTACACAGGAAGTTAGACTGTAATGTGGTATTCCTATAAATTGGTAGTATATGAAATAAATACAATTTAAAAGAGAAATTTGCATTTATTTAGTTATTTGCATTATTGTGCGCTTCCCTGGGAACTCGCCCATTACTACAGAAGACCATAGGAGACAATGCCGACAGGGCTCTCCACATCAGCCAGCTGCACAGGAAGTTAGACTGCAATGTGGTATTCCTATAAATTGGTAGTATATGATAATAAATACAATTTAAAAGAGAAATTTGCATTTATTTAGTTATTTGCATTATTGTGCGCTTCCCTGGGAACACGCCCATTACTACAGAAGACCATAGGAGCCGATGCCGACAGGGCTCTAAACATCAGCCAGCTGCACAGGAAGTTAGACTGCAATGTGGTATTCCTATAAATTGGTAGTATATGATAATAAATACAATTTAAAAGAGAAATTTGCATTTATTTAGTTATTTGCATTATTGTGCGCTTCCCTGGGAACACACCAATTACTACAGAAGACCATAGGAACCGATGCCGACAGGGCTCTCCACATCAGCCAGCTGCACAGGAAGTTAGACTGCAATGTGGTATTCCTATAAATTGGTAGTATATGATAATAAATACAATTTAAAAGAGAAATTTGCATTTATTTAGTTATTTGCATTATTGTGCACTTCCCTGGGAACACGCCCATTACTACAGAAGACATTGGAGACGATGCAGACAGGGCTCTCCACATCAGCCAGCTGCACAGGAAGTTAGACTGCAATGTGGTATTCCTATAAATTGGTAGTATATGATAATAAATACAATTTAAAATGGAAATTTGCATTTATTCAGTTATTTGCATTATTGTGCGCTTCCCTGGGAACACGCCCATTACTACAGAAGACCATAGGAGCCCATGCCGACAGGGCTCTCCACAGCAGCCAGCTGCACAGGAAGTTATTCTGCAATGTGGTTATCTTATAAATTGGTAGTATATGATAATAAATACTATTTAAAAGTGAAATTTGCATTTATTTTGTTATTTTCATTATTGTGCGCTTCCCTGGGAACACGCCCATTACTACAGAAGACCATAGGAGACAATGCCGACAGGGCTCTCCACATCAGCCAGCTGCACAGGAAGTTAGACTGCAATGTGGTATTCCTATAAATTGGTAGTATATGATAATTTACTATTTAAAAGAGAAATTTGCATTTATTTTGTTATTTGCATTATTGTGCGCTTCCCTGGGAACACGCCCATTACTACAGAAGACCATAGGAGCCAATGCCGACAGGGCTCTCCACATCAGCCAGCTGCACAGGAAGTTAGACTGCAATGTGGTATTCCTATAAATTGGTAGTATATGATAATAAATACAATTTAAAAGAGAAATTTGCATTTATTTAGTTATTTGCATTATTGTGCGCTTCCCTGGGAACATGCCCATTACTACAGAAGACCATAGGAGCCAATGCCGACAGGGCTCTCCACATCAGCCAGCTGCACAGGAAGTTAGACTGCAATGTGGTATTCCTATAAATTGGTAGTATATGATAATAAATACAATTTAAAAGAGAAATTTGCATTTATTTAGTTATTTGCTTTATTGTGCGCTTCCCTGGGAACACGCCCATTACTACAGAAGACCATAGGAGCCAATGCCGACAGGGCTCTCCACATCAGCCAGCTGCACAGGAAGTTAGACTGCAATGTGGTATTCCTATAAATTGGTAGTATATGATAATAAATACAATTTAAAAGAGAAATTTGCATTTATTTAGTTATTTGCATTATTGTGCGCTTCCCTGGGAACACGCCCATTACTACAGAAGACCATAGGAGCCAATGCCGACAGGGCTCTCCACATCAGATAGCTGCACAGGAAGTTAGACTGCAATGTGGTATTCCTATAAATTGGTAGTATATGATAATAAATACAATTTAAAAGAGAAATATGCATTTATTTAGTTATTTGCATTATTGTGCGCTTCCCTGGGAACACGCCCATTACTACTGAAGACCATAGGAGCCGATGCCGACAGGGCTCTCCTCAACAGCCAGCTGCACAGGAGGTTAGTCTGCAATGTGGTTATCTTATAAATTGGTCGTATATGATAATAAAAACTATTTAAAAGAGAAATTTGCATTTATTTAGTTATTTGCATTATTGTGCGCTTCCCTGGGAACACGCCCATTACTACAGAAGACCATAGGAGACAATGCCGACAGGGCCACCACATCAGCCAGCTGCACAGGAAGTTAGACTGCAATGTGGTATTCCTATAAATTGGTAGTATATGATAATTTATTATTTAAAAGAGAAATTTGCATTTATTTTGTTATTTGCAATATTGTGAATTTCCCTGGGAACACTCCCATTACTACAGAAGAACATAGAAGCCAGTGCCGACAGGGCTCTCCACAGCAGCCAGTTGCACAGGAAGTTAGTCTGCAATGAGGTATTCCTATAAATTGGTAGTATATGATAATTTACTATTTAAAAGAGAAATTTGCATTTATTTTCTGATTTGCAATATTGTGCGTTTCCCTGGGAACATTTCCTTTACTACAGATGACCATGGGAGCCAATGCCGACATGGCTGTGCACAGCAGCCAGCTGTACTGAAGGTTAGTCTGCAAAGTAGTTAACCTCTAAATTGGTAGTATATGATAATAAATACTATTTATACTAGAAATTTGTATTTATTTTGTTATTTGCATTATTGTGTTTTTTCCTGGGAACACTCCCATTACTACAGAAGACCATAGCAGCCTATGCCGACAAAGCTGTGCACAGCAGCCAGCTGCACAGGAGGTTAGTCTGCAAAGTAGTTGACCTTTAAATTGGTAGTATATGATAATAAATACTATTTAAAGGAGAAATTTGCGTTTATTTTGTTATTTGCATCCTTGTGCGTTTCCCTGAGTACACTCTCATTATTACAGAAGACCATAGGAGCCAATGCCGACAGGTCTCTGCACAGCAGCCCGCTACACAGCAAGTTAGTCTGCAAAGTGGTTGACCTCTAATTTGGTAGTATATGATAATAAATACTATTTAAACTAGAAATTTGCATTTCTTTTGTTATTTGCATTATTGTGCGTTTCCCAGGGAACACTCCCATTACTACAGACGACCATAGGAGCCAATGCCGACAGGGCTCTCCACAGCAGCCAGCTGCACAGGAAGTTAGTCTGCAATGTGGTATTCCTATAAATTGGTAGTATATGATAATAAATACTATTTAAAAGAGAAATTTCCATTTATTTTGTTAATTTCATTATTGTGCGTTTCCCTGGGAACACTCCCACAATTACAGAAGACCATAGGAGCCAATGCCGACAGGGCCCTCCACATCAGCCAGCTGCACAGGAAGTTAGACTGCAATATGGTATTCCTATAAATTGGTAGTATATGATAATAAATACAATTTAAAAGAGAAATTTGTATTTATTTTGTTATTAGCATTATTGTGCGTTTCCCTGGGAACACTCCCATTATTACAGAAGACCATAGGAGCCAATGCCGACAGGGCTCTCCACAGCAGGCAGCTGCACAGGAGGTTAGTCTGCAATGTGGTTATCCTATAAATTGGTAGTATATGATAATAAATACTATTTAGAAGAGAAATTTGAATTTATTTTGTTATTTTCATTATTGTGCGTTTCCCTGGGAACACTCCCACTATTACAGAAGACCATAGGAGACAATGCCGACAGGGCTCTCCACATCAGCCAGCTGCACAGCAAGTTCGTCTGCAATGTGGTATTCCTATAAATTGGTAGTATATGATAATAAATTCAATTTAAAAGAGAAATTTGCATTTATTTAGTTATTTGCATTATTGTGCGCTTCCCTGGGAACACGCCCATTACTACAGAAGACCATAGGAGCCAATGCCGACAGGGCTCTCCACATCAGCCAGCTGCACAGGAAGTTAGACTGCAATGTGGTATTCCTATAAATTGGTAGTATATGATAATAAATACAATTTAAAAGAGAAATTTGCATTTATTTAGTTATTTGCATTATTGTGCGCTTCCCTGGGAACACGCCCATTACTACAGAAGACCATAGGAGCCAATGCCGACAGGGCTCTCCACATCAGCCAGCTGCACAGGAAGTTAGACTGCAATGTGGTATTTCTATAAATTGGTAGTATTTGATAATAAATACAATTTAAAAGAGAAATTTGCATTTATTTAGTTATTTGCATTATTGTGCGCTTCCCTGGGAACTCGCCCATTACTACAGAAGACCATAGGAGACAATGCCGACAGGGCCACCACATCAGCCAGCTGCACAGGAAGTTAGACTGCAATGTGGTATTCCTATAAATTGGTAGTATATGATAATAAATACAATTTAAAAGAGAAATTTGCATTTATTTAGTTATTTGCATTATTGTGCGCTTCCCTGGGAACACGCCCATTACTACAGAAGACCATAGGAGACAATGCCGACAGGGCCACCACATCAGCCAGCTGCACAGGAAATTAGACTGCAATGTGGTATTCCTATAAATTGGTAGTATATGATAATAAATACAATTTAAAAGAGAAATTTGCATTTATTTAGTTATTTGCATTATTGTGCGCTTCCCTGGGAACTCGCCCATTACTACAGAAGACCATAGGAGACAATGCCGACAGGGCCACCACATCAGCCAGCGGCACAGGAAGTTAGACTGCAATGTGGTATTCCTATAAATTGGTAGTATATGATAATAAATACAATTTAAAAGAGAAATTTGCATTTATTTAGTTATTTGAATTATTGTGCGCTTCCCTGGGAACTCGCCCATTACTACAGAAGACCATAGGAGACAATGCCGACAGGGCCAACACATCAGCCAGCTACACAGGAAGTTAGACTGCAATGTGGTATTCCAATAAATTGGTAGTATATGAAATAAATACAATTTAAAAGAGAAATTTGCATTTATTTAGTTATTTGCATTATTGTGCGCTTCCCTGGGAACTCGCCCATTACTACAGAAGACCATAGGAGCCCATGCCAACAGGGCTCTCCACATCAGCCAGCTGCACAGGAAGTTAGACTGCAATGTGGTATTCCTATAAATTGGTAGTATTTGATAATAAATACAATTTAAAAGAGAAATTTGCATTTATTTAGTTATTTGCATTATTGTGCGCTTCCCTGGGAACTCGCCCATTACTACAGAAGACCATAGGAGACAATGCCGACAGGGCTCTCCACATCAGCCAGATGCACAGGAAGTTAGACTGCAATGTGGTATTCCTATAAATTGGTAGTATATGATAATAAATACAATTTAAAAGAGAAATTTGCACTTATTTAGTTATTTGCATTATTGTGCGCTTCCCTGGGAACTCGCCCATTACTACAGAAGACCATAGGAGACAATGCCGACAGGGCCACCACATCAGCCAGCGGCACAGGAAGTTAGACTGCAATGTGGTATTCCTATAAATTGGTAGTATATGATAATAAATACAATTTAAAAGAGAAATTTGCATTTATTTAGTTATTTGAATTATTGTGCGCTTCCCTGGGAACTCGCCCATTACTACAGAAGACCATAGGAGACAATGCCGACAGGGCCACCACATCAGCCAGCTACACAGGAAGTTAGACTGCAATGTGGTATTCCTATAAATTGGTAGTATATGAAATAAATACAATTTAAAAGAGAAATTTGCATTTATTTAGTTATTTGCATTATTGTGCGCTTCCCTGGGAACACACCAATTACTACAGAAGACCATAGGAACCGATGCCGACAGGGCTCTCCACATCAGCCAGCTGCACAGGAAGTTAGACTGCAATGTGGTATTCCTATAAATTGGTAGTATATGATAATAAATACAATTTAAAAGAGAAATTTGCATTTATTTAGTTATTTGCATTATTGTGCACTTCCCTGGGAACACGCCCATTACTACAGAAGACATTGGAGACGATGCAGACAGGGCTCTGCACATCAGCCAGCTGCACAGGAAGTTAGACTGCAATGTGGTATTCCTATAAATTGGTAGTATATGATAATAAATACAATTTAAAATGGAAATTTGCATTTATTCAGTTATTTGCATTATTGTGCGCTTCCCTGGGAACACGCCCATTACTACAGAAGACCATAGGAGCCCATGCCAACAGGGCTCTCCACAGCAGCCAGCTGCACAGGAAGTTATTCTGCAATGTGGTTATCTTATAAATTGGTAGTATATGATAATAAATACTATTTAAAAGTGAAATTTGCATTTATTTTGTTATTTTCATTATTGTGCCTTTCCCTGGGAACACTCCTATTATTACAGAAGACCATAGGAGCCAATGCCGACAAGGCTCTCCACAGCAGCCAGTTGCACAGGAGGTTAGTCTGCAATGTGGTTATCCTATAAATTGGTAGTATATGATAATAAATACTATTTAGAAGAGAACTTTGCATTTTTTTTTGTTATTTTCATTATTGTGCGTTTCCTTGGGAACACTCCCACTATTACAGAAGACCATAGGAGAAAATTCCGACAGGGCTCTCCACACCAGCCAGCTGCACAGGAAGTTAGACTGCAATGTGGTATTCCTATAAATTGGTAGTATATGATAATAAATACAATTTAAAATGGAAATTTGCAATTATTCAGTTATTTGCATTATTGTGCGCTTCCCTGGGAACACGCCCATTACTACAGAAGACCATAGGAGCCCATGCCAACAGGGCTCTCCACAGCAGCCAGCTGCACAGGAAGTTATTCTGCAATGTGGTTATCTTATAAATTGGTAGTATATGATAATAAATACTATTTAAAAGTTCAATTTGCATTTATTTAGTTATTTGCATTATTGTGCGTTTCCCTGGGAACACTCCCATAATTACAGAAGACCATAGGAGCTAATGCCGACAGGGCTCTCCACAGCAGCCAGCTGCACAAGAGGTTAGTCTGCAATGTGGTTATCCTATAAATTGGTAGTATATGATAATAAATACTATTTAAAAGAGAAATTTCATTTATTTTGTTATCTTCATTATTGTGCGTTTCCCTGGGAACACTCCCATTATTACAGAAGACCATAGGAGCCAATGCCGACAGGGCTCTCCACAGCAGCCAGCTGCACATGAGGTTAGTCTGCAATGTGGTTATCCTATAAATAGGTAGTATATGATAATTAATACTATTTAAAAGAGAAATTTGCATTTATTTTTTATCTTCATTATTGTGCATTTTTCTGGGAACACTCCCATTATTTCAGAAGACCATAGGAGCCAGTGCCGACAGGGTTCTCCACAGGAGCCAGCTGCACATGAGGTTAGTCTGCAATGTGGTTATCTTATAAATTGGTAGTATATGATAATAAATACTATTTAGAAGAGAAATTTGCATTTATTTTGTTATTTTCATTATTGTGCGTTTCCCTGGGAACACTCCCACTATTACAGAAGACCATAGGAGACAATGCCGACAGGGCTCTCCACACCAGCCAGCTGCACAGGAAGTTAGACTGCAATGTTGTATTCCTATAAATTGGTAGTATATGATAATAAATACAATTTAAAAGAGAAATTTGCATTTATTTAGTTATTTGCATTATTGTGCGTTTCCCTGGGAACACTCCCATAATTACTGAAGACCATAGGAGCCAATGCCGACAGGGCTCTCCACAGCAGCCAGCTGCACAAGAGGTTAGTCTGCATTGTGGTTATCCTATAAATTGGTAGTATATGATAATAAATACTACTTAAAAGAGAAATTTCATTTATTTTGTTATCTTCATTATTGTGCGTTTCCCTGGGAACACTCCCATTATTAAAGAAGACCACAGGAGCCAATGCCGACAGGGCTCTCCACAGCAGCCAGCTGCACAAGAGGTTAGTCTGTAATGTGGTTATCCTATAAATTGGTAGTATATGATAATAAATACTATTTAAAAGAGAAATTTGCATTTATTTTGTTATCGTCATTATTGTGCGTTTCCCTGGGAACACTCCCATTATTACAGATAACCATAGGAGCCAGTGCCGACAGGGCTCTCCACAGGAGCCAGCTGCACATGACGTTAGTCTGCAATGTGGTTATCTTATAAATTGGTAGTATATGATAATAAATACTATTTAGAAGAGAAATTTGCATTTATTTTGTTATTTTCATTATTGTGCGTTTCCCTGGGAACACTCCAACTATTACAGAAGACCATAGGAGACAATGCCGACAGGGCTCTCCACATCAGCCAGCTGCACAGGAAGTTAGACTGCAATGTGGTATTCCTATAAATTGGTAGTATATGATAATAAATACAATTTAAAAGAGAAATTTGCATTTATTTAGTTATTTGCATTATTGTGCGTTTCCCTGGGAACACTCCCATAATTACAGAAGACCATAGGAGCCAATGCCGACAGGGCTCTTCACAGCAGCCAGCTGCACAAGAGGTTAGTCTGCAACGTGGTTATCCTATAAATTGGTAGTATATGATAATAAATACTATTTAAAAGAGAAATTTGCATTTATTTTGTTATCTTCATTATTGTGCGTTTCCCTGGGAACACTCCCATAATTACAGAAGACCATAGGAGCCAGTGCCGACAGGGCTCTCCACATCAGCCAGCTGCACAGGAAGTTAGACTGCAATGTGGTATACCTATAAATTGGTACTATATGATAATAAATACAATTTAAAAGAGAAATTTGCATTTATTTAGTTATTTGCATAATTGTGCGTTTCCCTGGGAACACTCCCACAATTACAGAAGACCATAGGAGCCAATGCCGACAGGGCTCTCCACAGCAGCCAGCTGCACAAGAGGTTAGTCTGCAATGTGGTTATCCTATAAATTGTTAGTATATGATAATAAATACTATTTAAAAGTGAAAATTGCATTTATTTTGTTATTTGCATTATTGTGCGTTTTCTTGGGAACACTCCCTTTACTACAGAAGACCATAGGAGCCAATGCCCACAGGGCTCTGCACAGCAGCCAGCTGCACAGGAGGTTATTCTAGAAAATAGTGACCTCTCAATTCGTAGTATATGATAGTAAATACTATTTAAAATAGAAATTTGCAATTTTTTTGTTATTTGAATTGTTGTACGTTTCACTGGGAACACTCCCATTACTACAGAAGACCATAGGAGCCAATGCTGACAGGGCATTGCACAGCAGCCTGCTGCACAGGAGGTTTGTCTGCAAAGTAGTTGACCCCTAAATTGCTAGAATATGATAATAAATACAATTTAAATTAGTAATTTGCATTTATTTTTTCATTTGCATTATTGTGCGTTTCCCTGGGAACACTCCCATTACTACAGAAGACCATAGGAGCCTATGTCTACAGGTCCTTGCACAGCAGTCAGCTACACAGGAAGTTAGTCTGCAATGTAGTTGACCTCTAAATTGGTAGTGTATGTTAATAAATACCATTTCAAAGAGAAATTTGCATTTATTGTTTTACTTGCATTATTGTGCTTTTCCCTGGGAACACTCCCATTAGTGTATAAGACCGTAGGAGCCAATGCCGACAGGGTTCTGCACAGAGCCAGCTGCACTGGAGGTCAGTCTGCAAACATGTTGACCTCTAAATTGGTAGTATAAGATAATGAACACTATTTAAAAGAGAAATTTGAATTTATTTTGTTATTTGAATTATTGCGCTTTTTCCTGGGAACACTCCCATTACTATAAAAGACCGTAAGAGCCAATGCGGAGAGGGCTGTGCACAACAGCCAGTTGCACATGAGGTTAGTCTGCGAAGTATTTGAACAATAAAATGGTAGTATATGATAATAAATACTATTTAAACTAGAAATTTGCATTTATTTTGTTATTTGCATTATTGTGCTACTCCTTGGGAACACTCCCATTACTATAAAAGACCGTAAGAGCCAATGCTGACAGGGCTGTGCACAGCAGCCAGCTGCACAGGAGAATAGTCTGCAAAGTAGTTGACCTCTGAATTGGTAGTATATGATAATGAATACTACTTAAACTAGAATTTTGCATTTATTTCTTTATTTTCATTATTATGATTTTCCCTGGGAACACACCCATTAGTGTATAAGACCGTAGGATCCAATGCCGACAGGGCTGTGCACAGCAGCCAGCTGCACAGGAGGTTAGTCTGCAAAGTAGTTGACCTCTAAATTGGTAGTATATGAACATTAATACTATTTAAAAGAGAAATTTGCATTTATTTTGTTATTTGCATATTGTGCGTTTCCCTGAGATCACTCCTATTACTACAGAAGACCATAGGATCCATTGCCGACAAGGTTCTGCACAACAGCCAGCTGCACAGAAGGTTACTCTGCAAAGTAGTTGACATCTAAATTGGTAGTATATGATAATATATACTATTTAAACTAGAAATTTGCATTCATTTTGTAATTTGCATTATTGTGCTTTTCCCTCGGGACACTCCCATGACTATAAAAGACCGTAAAAGCCAATGCGGTCAGAGCTGTGCCCAGCAGCCAGCTCCACAGGAGGTTAGTCTGCAAAGTAGTTGACATCTAAATTGGTAGTATATGGTAATAAATACTATTTAAACTAATAATTTGCATTTATTTTGTTATTTGCATTATTGTGCTTTTCCCTGGGAACATTTCCATTACTACAGAAGACCAGAGGAGCCAATGCCGACAGGACTGTGCACAGCAGCCAGCTGCACAGGAGATTAGTCTGCAAAGTAGTTAACTTATAAATTGGTGGTATATGATAATAAATACTATTTAAACTAGTAATTTGAATCTATTTTGTTATTAGCATTTATGTGCTTTTCCCTGGGAACACGCTCATTACTCTAAAAGGACATAGGAGCTGTGCACAGCAGCCAGCGGCACAGGAGGTTTGTCTGCAAAGTATTTGACGCACTAAATTGGAAGTACATGATAATAAATACAATTTAAAAGAGAAATTTGCATTATTGTGCATTTCTCAGGGAACACTCCCATTACTACAGAAGACCATAGGAACCAATGCTGACAGGGCTCTACAAAGTTGCCAGCTGCACATAAAATTAGTCTGCAAAGTATTTGACCTCTAAATTGGTAGTATATGATAATAAATACTATTTAAAAGAGAAATTTGCATTTATTTGGTTATTTCCATTATTATGCTTTTCCCTGGGAACATTCCCATTACCATAGAAGACCATAGGAGCCAATGCCGACAGGGCTCTGCACAGCAGCCAGCTGCAAAAAAGAGAGTCTGCAAAGTAGTTGACCTCTAAATTGGTAGTATATGAAAATAAATATTATTTAAAAGAGACATTTGCATTTATTTTGTTATTTCATAATTGTGGTTGTCCCTGGGAACACTCCCATTAGTGTATAAGCCCGTAGGAGCCAATGCCGACAGGGCTGTGCACAGCAGCCAGCTGCACAGAATGTTAGTCTGCAAAGTAGTAGACCTCTAAATTGGTAGTATATGATTATAAATACTATTGAAAAGAGACATTTGAATTTATTTCATTATTTGCATTATTGTGCTTCTCCGTGGGAACACTCCCATTACTATAAAAGACCATAGAATCCAATGCCGACAGGGCTGTGCACAGGAGCCAGATGCACAGGAGGTTAGTCTGCGAAGTATTTGAACAATAAATTGGTAGTATATGATAATAAATACTATTTAAACAAGAAATTTGAATTTATTTTGTTATTTGCATTATTGTGCTTCTCCATGGGAACACTCCTTTTAGTATAAAAGACCGTACGAGCCAATGCGACAGGGCTCTGCAAAGCAGCCAGCTGCACAGGAGAATAGTCTGCAATGTAGTTGACTTCTAAATTGGTAGTATATGATAATAAATACTATTTAAAAGAGAATTTTGCATTTATTTTGTTATTTGAATTATTGTGCGTTGCCCTGGGAACACTCCCATTACTACAGTAGACCATAGGAGCAAATGCCGACAGGGCTCTGCACTGCAGCCAACTGCACAGCAGGTTAGTCTGCAAGGTAGTTGACATCTAAATTGGTAGTATATGATAATAAATACTATTAAATTAGTAATTTGAATTTATTTTGATATTTGCATTATTGTGCTTTTCCCTGGAAACACTCCCATTACTACAGAAGACCGTAGCAGCCAATGCCGACAGGGCTCTGCACAGCAGCCAGCTGCACAGGAGGTTTGTCTGCAAAATAGTTCACCTCTAAATTGGTAGTATATGATTATAAATGCTATTTAAAAGAGAAATTTGCATTTATTTTGTTACTTGCATTATTGTGCTTTTCCCTGGGAACCCTCCCATTAGTGTATAAGACCGTTGGAGCCAATGCCGACAGGGTTCTGCACAGAGCCAGCTGCACTGGAGGTCAGTCTGCAAACATGTTGACCTCTAAATTGGTAGTATATGATAATGAATACTATTTAAAATTGAAATTTGCATTTATTTTGTTAGTTGCTTTATTGTGCGTCCCCTGAGATCATTCCCATTTCTATAAAAGACCGTAGGATCGAATGCCGACAGGGCTGTGCACAGTTGCCAGCTGCACAGGAGGGTAGTCTGCAATGTGGTTAACCTATAAACTGGTAGTATATGAAATGAATACTATTTAAAAGAGATATTTGCATTTATTTTGTAATTTGCATTATTGTACTTTTCACTGGGAACACTCCTATTACTACAGAAGACCATAGGAGTCAATGCCGACAGGGCTCTGCACAGCAGCCAGCTGCACAGAAGGTTACTCTGCAAGGTAGTTGTCCTCTAAATTGGTAGTATATGATAATATATACTATTTAAACTAGAAATTTGCATTCATTTTGTAATTTGCATTATTGTGCTTTTCCCTCGGGACACTCCCATTACTATAAAAGACCGTAAAAGCCAATGCGGTCAGAGCTGTGCCCAGCAGCCAGCTCCACAGGAAGTTAGTCTGCAAAGTAGTTGACATCTAAATTGGTAGTATATGATAATAAATACTATGTAAAAGAGAAATTTGCATTTATTTAGTTTTTTGCATTATAGTGCGTTTCCCTGAGTACACTCCCATTACTACAGAAGACCATAGGAGCCAATGCCTACAGGGTTCTGAACAGCAGCCAGCTGCACAGGAAGTTAGTCTGCAACATAGTTGACCAGTAATTTGGTAGTATATGATAATAAATACTATTTACACTAGAAATTTGCATTTATTTTGCTACTTGCATTATTGTGTTTTTCCCTGGGAACATTCCCATTACTATAAAAGACAGTAGGATCCAATGCCGACAGGGCTGTGCACAGATGCCAGCTGCACAGAAGGGGAGCCTGCAATGTAGTTAACCTATAAACTGGTAGTATATGAAATGAATACTATTTAAAAGAGAAATTTGAATTTATTTTGTTTTTTGCATTATTGTGCGATTCCCTGAGAACACTCCCATTACTACAGAAAACGATAGGAGCCAATGCCGACAGGGCTCGACACAGCAGCCAGCTGCACAGGAGGTTAGTCTGCAAAGTAATTGAACTCCAAATTGGTAGTATACGATAATAAATACTATTTAAACTAATAATTTGCATTTATTTTGTTATCTGCATTGTTGTGCTTTTCCCTGGGAACATTCGGATTACCACAGAGGACCATAGGAGCCAATGCCGAAAGGGCTCTGCACAGCAGCCAGCTGCACAGGAGGTTAGTCTGCAAGGTAGTTGACTTCTAAATTAGTAGTATATGAAAATAAATAGTATTTAAAATAGTTATTTGCATTTATTTTGTTATTTGCATTATTGTGCTTTTTCCCTGTGAACACTCCGGTAACTACAGAAGACCACAGGAGCCAATGCCGCCAGGGCTCTTCACAGCAGGCAGCTGCACAGGATGTTAGTCTGCAAAGTGTTTGCCCTTTATTGTAAGTATATGATAATAAATACTATTTAAAAGAGAAATTTGAATTTATTTGGTTATTTGCATTATTGTGCCTTTCCCTGGGAACACTACCATTACTATAAAAGACCGTAGGAGCCAATACTGACAGGGCTCGGCACAGCAGCCAGCTGCACAGGATGTTAGTCTGAAAAGTAGTTGAACTCCAAATTGGTAGTATACGAAAATAAATACTATTTAAACTAATAATTTGCATTTATTTTGTTATCTGCATTATTGTGCTTTTCCCTGGGAACATTCGCATTACCACAGAGGACCATAGGAGCCAATGCCGAAAGGGCTCTGCACAGCAGCCAGCTGCACAGGAGGTTAGTCTGCAAGGTAGTTGACTTCTAAATTAGTAGTATATGAAAATAAATAGTATTTAAAATAGTTATTTGCATTTATTTTGTTATTTGCATTATTGTGCTTTTTCCCTGTGAACACTCCGGTAACTACAGAAGACCACAGGAGCCAATGCCGCCAGGGCTCTTCACAGCAGGCAGCTGCACAGGATGTTAGTCTGCAAAGTGTTTGCCCTTTATTGTAAGTATATGATAATAAATACTATTTAAAAGAGAAATTTGAATTTATTTGGTTATTTGCATTATTGTGCCTTTCCCTGGGAACACTACCATTACTATAAAAGACCGTAGGAGCCAATACTGACAGGGCTCGGCACAGCAGCCAGCTGCACAGGATGTTAGTCTGAAAAGTAGTTGAACTCCAAATTGGTAGTATACGAAAATAAATACTATTTAAACTAATAATTTGCATTTATTTTGTTATCTGCATTATTGTGCTTTTCCCTGGGAACATTCGCATTACCACAGAGGACCATAGGAGCCAATGCCGAAAGGGCTCTGCACAGCAGCCAGCTGCACAGGAGGTTAGCCTGCAAGGTAGTTGACTTCTAAATTAGTAGTATATGAAAATAAATAGTATTTAAAATAGTTATTTGCATTTATTTTGTTATTTGCATTATTGTGCTTTTTCCCTGTGAACACTCCGGTAACTACAGAAGACCACAGGAGCCAATGCCGCCAGGGCTCTTCACAGCAGGCAGCTGCA
Organism: Locusta migratoria; assembly: GCA_026315105.1. Lineage (NCBI taxonomy): Eukaryota > Metazoa > Arthropoda > Insecta > Orthoptera > Acrididae > Locusta > Locusta migratoria. The sequence continues at coordinate 146,060 of JAOYRU010000469.1, read as the reverse complement.
CAGGATGTTAGTCTGCAAAGTGTTTGCCCTTTATTGTAAGTATATGATAATAAATACTATTTAAAAGAGAAATTTGAATTTATTTGGTTATTTGCATTATTGTGCCTTTCCCTGGGAACACTACCATTACTATAAAAGACCGTAGGAGCCAATACTGACAGGGCTCGGCACAGCAGCCAGCTGCACAGGATGTTAGTCTGAAAAGTAGTTGAACTCCAAATTGGTAGTATACGAAAATAAATACTATTTAAACTAATAATTTGCATTTATTTTGTTATCTGCATTATTGTGCTTTTCCCTGGGAACATTCGCATTACCACAGAGGACCATAGGAGCCAATGCCGAAAGGGCTCTGCACAGCAGCCAGCTGCACAGGAGGTTAGTCTGCAAGGTAGTTGACTTCTAAATTAGTAGTATATGAAAATAAATAGTATTTAAAATAGTTATTTGCATTTATTTTGTTATTTGCATTATTGTGCTTTTTCCCTGTGAACACTCCGGTAACTACAGAAGACCACAGGAGCCAATGCCGCCAGGGCTCTTCACAGCAGGCAGCTGCACAGGATGTTAGTCTGCAAAGTGTTTGCCCTTTATTGTAAGTATATGATAATAAATACTATTTAAAAGAGAAATTTGAATTTATTTGGTTATTTGCATTATTGTGCCTTTCCCTGGGAACACTACCATTACTATAAAAGACCGTAGGAGCCAATACTGACAGGGCTCGGCACAGCAGCCAGCTGCACAGGATGTTAGTCTGAAAAGTAGTTGAACTCCAAATTGGTAGTATACGAAAATAAATACTATTTAAACTAATAATTTGCATTTATTTTGTTATCTGCATTATTGTGCTTTTCCCTGGGAACATTCGCATTACCACAGAGGACCATAGGAGCCAATGCCGAAAGGGCTCTGCACAGCAGCCAGCTGCACAGGAGGTTAGTCTGCAAGGTAGTTGACTTCTAAATTAGTAGTATATGAAAATAAATAGTATTTAAAATAGTTATTTGCATTTATTTTGTTATTTGCATTATTGTGCTTTTTCCCTGTGAACACTCCGGTTACTACAGAAGACCATAGGAGCCAATGCCGCCAGGGTTCTTCACAGCAGCCAGCTGCACAGGATGTTAGTCTGCAATGTAGTTGACCTCTAAATAGGTAGTATATGGTAATAAATACTATTTAAACTAATAATTTGCATTTATTTTGTTATTTGCATTATTGTGCTTTTCCCTGGGAACATTTCCATTACTACAGAAGACCAGAGGAGCCAATGCCGACAGGACTGTGCACAGCAGCCAGCTGCACAGGAGGTTAGTCTGCAAAGTAGTTAACTTATAAATTGGTGGTAGATGATAATAAATACTATTTAACTTAGTAATTTGCATTTATTTTGTTATTTGCATTATTGTGCTTTTCGCTGGGAGCACCCCGATTACTACAGATGACCATAGGAGCCAATGCCGACAGGGCTCTACACAGCAGCCAGCTGCACAGGAGGTTAGTCTGCAAAGTAATTAACTTATAAATTGGTGGTATATGATAATAAATACTATTTAAACTAGTAATTTGTATTTATTTTGTTATTAGCATTATTGTGCTTTTCCCTGGGAACACGCTCATTACTATAAAAGGACATAGGAGCCAATGACCGACAGGGCTGTGCACAGCAGCCAGCTGCACAGGAGGTTTGTCTGCAAAGTAGTTGACGTCTAAATTTGAAGTACATGATAATAAATACAATTTAAAAGAGAAATTTGCATTTATTTTGTTATTTGCATTATTGTGCGTTTCTCAGGGAACACTCCCATTACTACAGAAGACCATAGGAACCAATGCTGACAGGGCTCTACAAAGCTGCCAGCCGCACATAAAATTAGTTTGGAAAGTAGTTGACCTATAAATTGGTAGTATATGATAATAAATACTATTTAAAAGAGAAATTTGCATTTATTTTGTTATTTCATAATTGTGGTTGTCCCTGGGAACACTCCCATTAGTGTATAAGCCCGTAGGAGCCAATGCCGACAGGGCTGTGCACAGCAGCCAGCTGCACAGAATGTTAGTCTGCAAAGTAGTAGACCTCTAAATTGGTAGTATATGATTATAAATACTATTTAAAAGAGACATTTGCATTTATTTCGTTATTTGCATTATTGTGCTTCTCCGTGGGAACACTCCCATTACTATAAAAGACCGTAGAATCCAAGGCTGACAGGGCTGTGCACAGCAGCCAGCTGCACAGGAGGTTAGTCTGCAAAGTAGTTGACCTCTAAATTGGTAGTATATGACTATAAATACTATTTAAAAGAGAATTTTATATTTATTTTGTTATCTGAATTATTGTGCGTTGCCCTGGGAACTCTCCCATTACTACAGAAGACCGTAGGAGCCAATGCCGACAGGGCTCTGCACTGCAGCCAACTGCACAGCAGGTTAGTCTGCAAGGTACTTGACATCTAAATTGGTAGTATATGATAATAAATACAATTAAATTAGTAATTTGAATTTATTTTGATATGTGCATTATTGTGCTTTTCCCTGGGAACACTCGCATTACTACATAAGACCATAGGAGCCAATGCAAACAGGGCTCTGCACAGCAGCAAGCTGCACAATAAAGTAGTCTGCAAAGTAGTTGACCTTTAAATTGGTAGTATATGATAATAAATACTATTTAAACTAGTAAATTGCATTTAAATTGTTATTTGCATTATCCTGCGTTTCCCTGGGAACACTCCCATTACTTCAGAAGACCATAGAAGCCAATGCCGACAGGGCTCTGCACAGCAGGCAGCTGCACAGGTAGTTAGTATGCAAAGTAGTTAACATCTAGATAGGTAATATATGATAATAAATACTATTTAAACTAGTAATTTGCATTTAAATTGTTATTTGCATTATTGTGCGTTTCCCTGCGATACTCCCACCACTACAGAAGACCATAGGAGCCAATGCCGACAGGGCTCCGTAAAATAGTCAGCTGCACAGGAAGTTAGTCTGCAAAGTAGTTTACCTCTAAATTGGTAGTATATGACAATAAATACTACTTAAACCAGAAATTTGCATTTATTTTGTTATATGAATTATTGAGCTTTTCACTGGGAGCACTCCCATTACTATAAAAAAACGTAGGAGCCAATGCCTACAGGGCTGTGCACAGCATCCAGCTGCACAGGAGGTTAGTCTGCAAAGTAGTTGACCTCTAAATTGGTAGTATATACTAATAAATACTTTTTAAAAGAGAAATTTTCGTTTATCTTGTTATTTGCATTATTTTGAGTTTCCCTGACTCCCATTACTATAAAAGTCCGTAGGAGCCAATGCCGCCAGGGCTGTGCACAGCAGCCAGCTGAACAGGATGTTAGTCTGCAAAGTAGTTGACCTCTAAATTCATAGTATATGATAATAAATACTATTTATAGTAGAAATTTCCCTTTATTTTGTTATTTGCATTATTGTGAGTTTCCCTGGGAACACTCCCATTACTATATAGAAAACATAGTAGCCAATGCCGCCAGGGCTGTGCACAGCAGCCAGCTGAACAGGAGGTTAGTCTGCAAAGTAGTTAACCTCTAAATTGGTGGTATATGATAATAAATACTTTTTAAACTAGAAATTTGCATTTATTTTGTTATTTGCAATATTGTGCTTTTTTCTGGGAACACTTCCATAACTATAAAACACCATAGGAGCCCATGCTGACAGGGCTGTTCACAGCAGCCAGCTGTCCAGGAGGTTAGTCTGCAAAGTAGTCTACCTCTAAACTTTTAGTATATGATAATAGATACTATTTAAAACAGTAATTTACATTTATTTTGTTATTTGCATTATTGTGCGTTTCCCTGGGAACCTCCCATTATTTCAGACGACCATACCAGCCAATGACCACAGGGCTCTGCACAGCAGGCAGCTGCACAGGAAGTTAGTCTGCGAAGTAGTTACTTCTAATTTGGTAGTATATGATAATAAATACTATTTGAACTAGTAATTTGCATTTATTTTGTTAATTGCATTATTGTGCTTTTCCCTGGGAACACTCCCATTACTATAAAAGACCATAGGAGCCAATGCCGACAGGGCTGTGCACAGCAGCCAGCTGCACAGGAGGTTAGTCTGCAAAGTAGTTGACCTCTAATATCATAGTATATGATAATAAATACTATTTATAGTAGAAATTTCCATTTATTTTTTTTATTTGCATTATTGTGAGTTTCCCTGGGAACACTTCCATTACTATATAGAACCTAGTTGCGAATGCCGACGGGGCTGTGCACAGCAGCCAGCTACACAGGAAGTGAGTCTTCAAAGTAGTAGACCTCTAAATTGGTAGTATATGATAATAAATACTATTAAAAAGAGAAATTAGCGTTTATTTTGTTATTTGCATTATTGTGAGTTTCCCTAGGAACACTCCCACTACTATATAGAGAACATAGTAGCCATTGCCGACAGGGCTGTGCACAGAAGCCAACTGCACAGGATGTTAGTCTGCAAAGTAATTAACCTCAAAATTGGTAGTAGATGATAATAAATGCTATTTATACTAGTAATTTGCATTAATTTTGATATTTACATTATTGTGCGTTCCCTGTGAACACTCCCATTACTATAAAAGTCTGTAGGAGCCAATGCTGACAGGGCTGTGCACAGCAGCCAGCTGAACAGAATGTTAGTCTGCAAAGTAGTTAACTTCTAAATTGGTGGTATATGATAATAAATACTTTTTAAACTAGAAATTTCCATTTATTTTGTTATTTGCAATATTGTGCTTTTCCCAGGGAACACTTGCATAACTATAAAACACCATAGGAGCCAATGCTGACAGGGCTGTGCACAGCAGCCAGCTGCACAGGATGTTAGTCTGCAAAGTAGTTGACCTCTAAATTCGTAGTATATGATAATAAATACTATTTATTGTAGAAATTTCCATTTATTTTGTTATTTGCATTACTGTGAGTTTCCCTGGGAACACTCCCATTACTATATAGAACCTAGTTGCGAATGCCGACGGGGCTGTGCACAGCAGCCAGCTACACAGGAAGTGAGTCTTCAAAGTACTAGACCTCTAAATTGGTAGTATACGATAATAAATACTATTTAAACTAGTAATTTGCATTTATTTTGTTCTTTGCATTATTGTGAGTTTCCCTGGGAAGACTTCCATTACTATATAAAGAACCTAGTAGCTTATGCCGACAGAGATATGCACAGCAGCCAGCTGTTCAGGAGGTTAGTCTGCAAAGTAGTTGACCTCTAAATTCGTAGTATATGATAATAAATACTATTTAGAAGAGAAATTTGCATTTATTTTGTTATTTGCATTATTGTGAGTTTCCCTGGGAACACTCCCATTACTATATAGAGAACCTAGTAGCCAATGCCGACAGGGCTGTGCACAGCAGCCAGCACCACAGGAGATTGGTCTGCAAAGTAGTTGACGTCTAAATTGGTAGTATATGATAATAAATACTATTGAAACTAGTAATTTGCATTTATTTTGTTATTTGCGTTATTGTCCTTTTCCCTAGGAACACTCCCATTAGTATATAAGAGTGTAGCAGCCAATGAAAACAGGGCTGTACACAGCAGACAGCTGCACAGGTTACTCTGCAAAGTAGTTAACCTCTAAATTGGTAGTATATGATAATGAATACTATTGAAACTAGTAATTTGCATTTATTTTGTTATTTGCATTATTGTGCTTTTCCCTGGGAACACTCCTATTGCTATAAAAGCCCGTAGGAGCCAATGCCGACAGGGCTGTGCACAGCAGTCAGCTGCAGAGGAGGTAGGTGTGCAAAGTAGTTACCTTTTAAATTGTTAGTATATGATAATAAATATTATTTAAATAGAAATTTGCATTTATCCTGTTATTTGCATTATTATGAGTTTCCCTGGGACCACTCCCATTACTATATGAAGAACCTAGTAGCCAATGCCAACAGGGCTGTGCACAGCAGCCAGCAGCACAGGAGGTTGGTCTGCAAAGTAGTTGACGTCTAAATTGGTAGTATATGATAATAAATACTATTGAAACTAGTAATTTGCATTGATTTTGTTATTTGCGTTATTGTCCTTTTCCCTGGGAACACTCCCATTAGTATATAAGAGGGTAGCAGCCAATGAAAACAGGGCTGTGCACAGCAGACAGCTGCACAGGTTACTTTGCAAAGTATTTAACCTCTAAATTGGTAGTATATGATAATAAATACTATTTAAACTAGATATTTTCATTTATTTTGTTAATTGCATTATTGTGCTTTTCCCTGGGAACACTCCCATTACTACAAAAGACCGTAGGAGCCAATGCCGACAGGGCTGTGCACAGCAGCCAGCTGTACAGTAGGTTATTCTGCAAAGTAGTTGACCTCTAAATTGGTAGTAAATGATAATAAATACTATTTAAACTAGTTATTTGCCTTTATTTTGTTATTTGCATTATTGAGCATTAATCCGTGACACTCCCACTACTACAGAAGACCATAGGAGCCAATGCCGACATGACTGTGCACAGCAACCAGCTGCCAAAGCCGACTTGGCTCTGCAGAGCAGGCTGCTGCACAGGAAGTAAGTCTACAAAGTATTTGACCTATAAATTGGTAGTATATGATAATAAATATTATTTAAACTTGTTATATGCATTTATTTTGTTATATGCATTATTGTGCTTTTCCCTGGGAACACTCCCAATACTATAAAAGACCGTAGGAGCCAATGCCGACAGGTCCGTGCACAGCAGCCAGCTGCACAGGAGGTTAGACTGATAAATAGTTGATCTCAAAATTGGTAATATATGATAATAAAAACTACTAAAAGTCAAATTTGCATTCATTTTGTTATTTGCATTATTGTGAGTTTCCCTGGGAACACTCCCATTAGTATGTACGACCGTAGGAACCAATGCCAACAGGGCTGTGGACAGCAGCCAGCTGCACAGGAGGTTAGTCTGCGAAGTAGTTACCTCTAATTTGGTAGTATATGATAATAAATACTATTTGAACTAGTAATTTGCATTTATTTTGTTAATTGCATTATTGTGCTTTTCCCTGGGAACACTCACTTTACTATAAAAGACCGTAGGAGCCAATACCGACAGGGCTGTGCACAGCAGCCAGCTGCACAGGAGGTTAGTCTGCAAAGTAGTTGACCTCTAAATTGGTAGTATATGATAATAAATACTATTTAAACTAGTAATTTGCCTTTATTTTGTTATTTGGATAATTGTGCGTTTCCATGGGACACTCCCACTACTACAGAAGACCATAGGAGCCAATGCCAACAGGAATGTGCACAGAAGCCAGCTGCCCAGGAGGTTAGTCTGCAAAGAAGTTGACCTCTAAATTGGTAGTATATGATAATAGATACTATTTAAAAGAGTAATTTCCATTTATTTTGTTATTTGCATTATTGTACGTTTCCCTGGGAACACCCCCAATACTACAGAAGACCATAGGAGCCAATGCCAACAGGGCTCTGCACAGCAGCAAGCTGCACAGTAAGTTTGTCTGCAAAGTAGTTGACCTCTAAATTGCTAGGAGATCTAAATGAATACTATTTGAACTAGCAATTTGCATTTATTTTGTTAATTGCATTATTGTCCTTTTCCCTGGGAACACTCCCATTACTATAAAAGACCGTAGGAGCCAATGCCGACAGGTTTGTGCAAAGGAGCCAGCTGCACAGGAGGTTAGACTGAAAAATAGTTGACCACATATTTGGTAATATATGATAATAAAATCTACTTAAAAGAGAAAGTTGCATTTATTTTGTTATTTGCATTATTCAGAGTTTCCCGGGGAACACTCCCATTAGTATACACGACCGTAGGAGCCAATGCCGAAAGGGCTGTGGACAGCAGCCAGCTGCACAGATGGTTAGTCTGCAAAGTAATTGACCTCTAAATTGGTAGTATATAATAATAAATACTATTTAAACTAGTAATTTGCCTTTATTTTGTTATTTGCATTATTGTGCGTTTTCCTGGGACACTCCCACTACTACAGAAGACCATAGGAGCAAATGCCGACATAGCTCCGTACAGCAGCCAGTTGCACAGGAAGTTAGCCTGCAAAGTAGTTAACCTCTAAATTGGTAGTATATGATAATAAATACTATTTAAGCCAGAAATTTGTATTTATTTTGTTATTTGCACTATTGTGTTTTTCCCTGGGAAAACTCCCATTACCATTAAAGACCGTAGGACCCAATGCCTACAGGGCTGTGCACAGCAGCCAGCTGCACAGGAGCTTAGTCTGCAAAGTAGTTGACCTCTAAATTGGTACTATATGATAATAAGAACTATTTAAAAGAGAAATTTCCATTTATTTTGTTATTTGCATTATTGTGCGTTTCTCTGGGAACACTCCCATTATTATATAAAGAACCTAGTACCCAATGCCGACAGGTCTGTGCACAGCAGCCAGCTGCACAAGAGGTTAGACTGAAAAACAGTTAACCTCAAAATTGGTAATATATGATAATAAAAACTACTTAAAAGAGAAAGTTGCATTTATTATTTATTTGTATTATTGTAAGTTACCCTGGGAACACTCCCAATAGTATATACGACTGTAGGAGCCAATGCCGACAGGGCTCTGGACAGCAGCCAGCTGCACAGGAGGTTGTCTGCAAAGTGGTTGACCTCTAATTTGGTAGTATATGATAATAAACACTATTTGAACTAGTACTTTGCATTTATTTTGTTAATTGCATTATTGTCCTTTTCCCTGGGAACACTCCCATTACTATAAAAGACCGTAGGAGCTAATGCCAACAGAGCTCTGCACAGCAGCCAGCTGCACAGGAAGTTAGTCTTTAAAGTAGTTGACATCTAAATTGGTAGTATAAGATAATAAACACTATTTAAACTAGTAATTTGCATTTATTTTGTTATTTTCATTATTGTGCTTTTCCCTGGGAACACTCCCATTACTATTAAAGACTGTAGGAGCCAATGCCGACAGGGATGTGCACAGCAGCATGCTGCACAGGAGGTTAGTCTGTAAAGTAGTTGACCTCTAAATTGGTAGTATATGATAATAAATACAATTTAAACTAGAAATTTGCATTTATTTTGTTATTTGCATTATTGTTATTTCACTGGGAACACTCCCATTACTATAAAAGACCATAGGAGCCAATGCCGACTGGGCTCTGCACAGCAGCCAGCTGCACAGTTAATTAGTCTTCAAAGTAGTTGACCTCTAAATGGTAGTATATGATAATAAATACTATTTAAACTAGTACATTGCATTTATTTTGTTATTTGTAATATTGTGCTTTTCCCTGGGAACACTCCCATTACTATAAAAGACCTTAGGAGCTAATGCCGACAGGGCTCTGCACAGCAGCCAGCTGCACAGGAAATTAGTCTTTAAAGTAGTTGACATCTAAATTGGTAGTATAAGATAATAAACACTATTTAAACTAGTAATTTGCATTTATTTTGTTATTTTCATTATTGTGCTTTTCCCTGGGAACACTCCCATTACTATTAAAGACTGTAGGAGCCAATGCCGACAGGGATGTGCACAACAGCATGCTGCACAGGAGGTTAGTCTGTAAAGTAGTTGACCTCTAAATCGGTAGTATATGATAATATATATTATTTAAACTAGAAATTTGCATTTATTTTGGTATCTGTATTATTGTGCATTTCCCTGGGAACACTCCCATCAGTATATAAGACCATAGGTGCCAATGCCGACAGGGATGTGCACTGCAGCCAGCTGCACAGGATGTTAGTCTGCAAAGTAGTTAACCTCAAAATTGGTAGTATATGATAATAAATACTATTTAAACTAGTAATTTGCATTTATTTTGATATTTACATTATTGTGCTTTCCCTGTGAACACTCCCATTAGTTAATAGACCGTGGAAGCGAATGCGGACAGGGCAGTCCACAGCAGCCAGCTGCACAGGACGTTAGTCTGCAAAATAGTTAACCTCTAAACGTCTAGTATATGATAATAAATACAATTTAAACTAGAGATTTGCATTTATTTTGTTATTTGCATCATTGTGAGTGTCCTTGGGAAACTCCCATTACTATGTAAAAAACCTAGTAGCCAATGCCGACAGGGCTGTGCACAGCAGCTGGCTGCACAGGAGGTTAGTCAGCAAAGTATTTGACCTCTAAATTGGTAGTATATGATAATAAATACTATTTAAACTAGATATTATCATTTATTTTGTTATTTGCATTATTGTGAGTTTCCCTGGCAACACTCCCTTTACTATATAAAGAACCTAGTAGCCAATGCCGACTGGGCTGTGCACAGCAGCCATCTGAACAGGAGGTTAGTCTGCAAAGTAGTTAACCTCTAAATTGCTAGTATATGATAATAAATACTATTAAAACTAGAAATTTGCATTTATGTTGTTATTTTCATTTAAAAGGGTAATTCGCATTTATGTTGTTATTTTCATTATTGTGAGTTTCCCTGGGAACACTCCCATTACTACATAAAGGACCTAGTACCCAATGCCGACAGGGCTGTGCACAGCAGCCAGCTGAGGAGGAGGTTAGTCTGCAAAGTAGTTAACCTCTAAATTGGTGGTATATGATAATAAACACTTACAGTTCTACAGTGTGTCCGCCTAAGTGTACTTGCGTCTGTGTAAATGTGTGGGTGTGTGTGTTTTTGCTTACCCTGTTTTTTTCCCCCCAAGGTAAGTCTTTCCTGTCCCGGGATTGGAATGACTCCTTATCCACTCCCTTGAAACCCTCATCATTTCCTTTTCCCTCTCCTTCCCTTCTGCCTGACGAAGCAGCTAGGCTGCGAAAGCTTGTATGTGTGTTTGTGTGTGATTTTATTTATTTTATTTGTTTCTATCGACGAGCCGGTCCTTTTGGTAAGTCATCTGTCTTCTATTTTTATTTAAATACTTTTTAAACTAGAAATGTGCATTTATTTTGTTATTTGCAATATTGTGCTTTTCCCTGGGAACACTTGCATAACTATAAGAGACCATAGGAGCCAATGCCGACAGGGATGTGCACAGCAGCCAGCTGCACAGGAGGATAGTCTGCAAAGTAATTGACCTCTAAATTCGTAGTATATGATAATAAATGCTATTTATAGTAGAAATTTCCATTTATTTTGTTATTTGCATTATTGTGAGTTTCCCTGGGAACACTCCCATTACTATATAGAACCTAGTAGCGAATGCCGACGGGGCTGTGCACAGCAGCCAGCTACACAGGAGGTTAGACTGCAAAGTAGTTGCCCTCTAAATTGGTAGTATATGATAATAAATACTATTTATAGTAGAAATTTCCATTTATTTTGTTATTTGCATTATTTTGAGTTTCCCTGGGAACACTCCCATTACTATATAGAGCACATAGTAGTCAATGCCGACAGGGCTGTGCACAGCAGGCAGCTGCACAAGACGTTAGTCTGCAAAGTAGTTACTCTCTAAATTGATAGTATATGATTCTAAATACTATTTAAACTAGAAATTTGCATTTATTTTTTTATTTGCAATATTGTGAGTTTCCCTGGGAACACTCCAATTACTATATAAAGAACCTAGTAGCCAATGCTGACAGGGCTGTGCACAGCGGCCAAATGCACAGGAGGTTGGTCTTCAAAGTAGTTGACCTCAGAATTGGAAGTATATGATTTAAACACTATTTAAACTAGGCTCTGCACAGCAGCAAGCTGCACAGTAAGTTAGACTGCGAAGTAGTTGACCTCTAAACTGGTTGTATATGACAATAAATACTATTTAAACTAGTAATTTGCATTAATTTTGATATTTACATTATTGTGCGTTCCCTGTGAACACTCCCATTACTTAAAAGACCGTAGAAGCGAATGCTGACACGGCTGTGCACAGCAGCCAGCTGCACAGGAGGTTAGTCTGCAAAGTAGTTACTCTCTAAATTGATAGTATATGATTCTAAATACTATTTAAACAAGAAATTTGCATTTATTTTGTTATTTGCATTATTGTGCTTTTCCCTGGGAACACTCCCATTACTTTAAAAGTCCGTAGGATCCAATGCCGCCAGGGCTGTGCACAGCAGCCAGCTGCACAGGAGGTTAGTCTGCAAAGTAGTTACTCTCTAAATTGATAGTATATGATTCTAAATACTATTTAAACTAGAAATTTGCATTTATTTTTTTATTTGCAATATTGTGCTTTTCCCTGGGAACACTTTCATAACTATAAACACCATAGGAGCCAATGCTGACAGGGCTGTGCACAGCAGCCAGCTGCACAGGAGGTTAGTCTGCAAAGTAGTTGACCTCTAAATTCGTAGTATATAATAATAAATACTATTTATAGTAGAAATTTCGATTTATTTTGTTATTTGCATTATTGTGAGTTTCCCTGGGAACACTCCCATTACTATATAGAACCTAGTTGCGAATGCCGACGGGGCTGTGCACAGCAGACAGCAACACAGGAAGTAAGTCTTCAAAGTAGTTGCCCTCTAAAGTGGTAGTATACGATAATAAATACTATTTAAACTAATAATTTGCATTTATTATGTTATTTGCATTGTTGTGCTTTTCCCTGGGAACATTCGGATTACCACAGAGGACCATAGGAGCCAATGCCGAAAGGGCTCTGCACAGCAGCCAGCTGCACAGGAGGTTAGTCTGCAAAGTAGTTGACCTCTAAATTCGTAGTATATGATGATAAATACTATTTATAGTAGAAATTTCCATTTATTTTGTTATTTGCATTATTGTGAGTTTCCCTGGGAACACTCCCATTACTATATAGAGAACTTAGTATCCGATGACGACATGGCTGTGCACAGCAGGCAGCTGCACAGGACGTCAGTCTGCAAAGTAGTTGACCACAAAATTGGTAGTATAAGATTTTAAATACTATTTAAACTAGAATTTTGTATTTATTTTGTTATTTGAATTATTTTCCTTTTTCCTGGAAACACTCCCATTGGTATATAAGACCGTAGGAGCCAATGCCGACAGGGCTGTGCACAGCAGATAGCTTCACAGGATGTTAGTCTGCAAAATAGTTAAGCTCTAAACTGCCAGTATATGATAATAAAAGCTATTTAAACTAGAGATTTGCATTTATTTTATTATTTGCATTATTGTGAGTTTCCCTGGGAAGACTACCATTACTATATAAAGAACCTAGTATCCAATGCCGACATGGCTGTGCACAGCAGCTAACTGCACTGGAGGTTAGTCTTCAAAGTAGTTGACCTTTAATTGGTAGTATATGATAATAAATACTATTTAAAAGGGAAATTTGCATTTATTTTGTTATTTGCATTATTGTGAGTTTCCCTGGTAACACTCCAATTACTGTATAGAGAACCTAGTCGCCAATGTCGACAGGGTTGTGCACAGCAGTCAGCTGCACAGGACGATAGTCTGCAAAGTAGTTAACCTCAAAATCGGTAGTATATGATTTTAAATACTATTTTAACTAGAATTTTGCATTTACTTTGTTATTTGCATTATTGTGCTTTTCCCTGGGAACACTCCCATTATTATATAAGACCGTAAGAGCCAATGCCGATAGAGCTGTGCATAGCAGTCAGCTGCACAGGACGTTAGTCTGCAAAGTAGTTAACCTCAAAATTGGTAGTATATGATTTTAAATACTATTTGAACTAGAATTTCGAATTTATTTTTTATTTGCAATATTGTGCTATTCCCTGGGAACACTCCCATTAGTATATAAGACTGTAGGAGCCAATGCCGATAGGGCTGTGCACAGCAGCCTGCTGCACTGGAGGTTATTCTGCAAAGTAGTTAACCTCTAAATTGATAGTATATGATAATAAATACTATTTAAACTAGAAATTTGAATTTAATTTGTTATTTGCATTATTGTGAGTTTCCCTGGGAACACTCCCATTACTATATAAAGAACCTAGTTTCCAATGCCGACAGGGATGTGCACAGCAGTCAGCAGCACAGGACGTTAGTCTGCAAAGTAGTTGCCCTCAAAATTGGAAGTATATGATTTTAAATACTATTTAAACTAGTATTTTGCATTTATTTTGTTATTTGCATTATTGCGCTTTTCCCTGGGAACACTACCATTAGTATATAAGACTGTAGGAGCCACTGCCGACAGGTTTGTGCACAGCAGCCAGCTCAACAGGAGGTTAGTGAGCAAAGTTGTTGACCTCTAAATTGGTATTATATGATAATAAATACTATTTATTCTAGAAATTTGCATTTACTTTGTTATTTGCATTATTGTGAGTTTCCCTGGGAACACTCCCATTACCATATAAAGAAGAAATTGTTATTTGCATTACTGTTCGTTTCCGTGCGAACACTTCCATAACTGTATAAAGACTCTTGTATCCATTGCCAACTGGGCTGTGAACAGAAGACAGCTACACTGGAGGTGAGTCTGCGATGTAGTTTACCTCTAAATAGGTAGTATATGAAAATAAATACTATTTAAACTAGAAATTTGCATTTATTTTGTTATTTGCATTATTGTGAGTTTCCCTGTGAACACTCCCATTACAATATAGAGAACCTAGTAGCCAATGCCGACAGGGCTGTGCACAGCAATCAGCTGCACAGGAGGTTAGTGTGCAAAGTAGTTAACCTCTAAATTGTTAGTATATGATAATAAATATTATTTAAAATAGATATTTGCATTTATTCTGTTATTTGCATTATTGTGAGTTTCCCTGGGAACACTCCCATTACTATATAAAGAACCTAGTAGCCAATGCCAACAGGGCTGTGCACAACAGCCAGCTGCACAGGAGGTTAGTCTTCAAAGTAGTTGACCTCTAAATTGGTAGTATATGATAATAAATACTATTTAAACTATCAATTTGCATTTGTTTTGTTATTTGCATTATTGTGCTTTTCCCTGGGAACACTTGCATTACTATATATGACCGTAGGAGCCAATGCCAACAGGGCTGTGCACAGCAGTCAGCTGCACAGAAGGTTAGTCTGCAAAATAGTTAACGACAAACGGCTAGTGTATGATAATAAATACTATTTAAATTAGAAATTTGCATTTATTTTGTTATTTGCTTTATTGTGAGTTTCCCTGTGAACACTCCCATTACAATATAGAGAACCTAGTAGCCAATGCGAAACAGTGTTGTGCACAGCAGTTAGCTGCACAGGACGTTAGTCTGCAAAATAGTTGACCTAAAAATTGGTAGTATATGATTTTAAATACTATTTAAACTAGAATTTTGGATGTATATTGTTATTTGCATTATTGTGCTTTTCCATGGGAACACTCCCATTAGTATATAAGAGGGTAGCAACCAATGAAAACAGGGCTGTGCACAGCAGCCAGCTGCTGAGAAGGTCAGTCTGCAAAGTAGTTAACCTCCAAATTTGTAGTATATGATAATAAATACTATTGAAACTAGTAATTTCCATTAATTTTATTATTTGCATTATTGTGCTTTTCCCTGGGAACAATCCCATTACTATAAAAGACCCTAGGAGCCAATGCCGAAAGGGCTGTGCACAGCAGTCAGCTGCACAGGGGGTTAGTCTGCAAAGTAGTTATCCTCTAAATTGGTAGTATATGATTTTAAATACTATTTAAACTAGAATTTTGCATTTAATTTGATATTTGCATTATCGTGCATTTCCCTGGGAACACTCCCATTAGTATATAAGACTGTAGGAGCCAATGCCGACTAGGCTGTGCACAGCAGCCAGCTGCACAGGAGGTTAGTCTGCAAAGTTGTAGACCTCTAAATTGGTAGTATTTGATAATAAATACTATGGAAACTAGAAATTTGCATTTATTCTGTTATTTGCATTATTGTGAGATTCCCTGGGAACACTCCCATTACTATATAAAGAACGTAGTGGCCAATGCTGACAGGGCTGTGCACAGCGGCCAACTGCACAGGACGTTAGTCTGCAAAGTAGTTGACCTCTAAATTGGTAGTATATGATAATAAATACTACTTAAACTAGAAATTTGCATTTATTTTGTTATTTGCATTATTGTCAGTTTCCCTGGGAACACTGCCATTACGATATAAAGAACTTAGTAGACAATGCCAACAGGGCTGTGCACAGCAGCCAGCTGCACAGGAGGTTTGTCTGCAAAATAGTTGACGTCTAAATTGGTAGTATATGATAATAAATACTATTGAAACTAGTAATTTGCATTTATTTTGTTATTTGCGTTATTGTGTTTTTCCCTAGGAACACTCCCATAAGTATATAAGAGTGTAGCAGCCAATGATAACAGGGTTGTGCACAGCAGCCAGCTGCACAGGTTACTCTGCAAAGTAGTTAACCTCTAAATTGGTAGTATATGATAATGAATACTATTAAAACTAGTAATTTGCATTTATTTTGTTATTTGCATTATTGTGCTTTTCCCTGGGAAGACTCCCATTGCTATAAAAGCCCGTAGGAGCCAATGCCGACAGGGTTGTGCACTGCAGCCAGCTGCACTGTTGGTTAGTCTGCAAAGGTGTTGACCTCTAAATTGGTAGTATATGATAATAAATACTATTTAAACTAGTAATTTGCATTTATTTTGTTATTTGCATTATTGTGCTGTTTCCTGGAAACACTCCCATTACTATATAAAGACGCTAGGAGCCAATGCCGATAGGGCTGTGGACAGCTGCCAGCTGCACTGGAGGTTAGTCTACAATGTGGTTATCCTATAAATTGGTAGTATATGATAATAAATATAATTTAAAAGAGAAATTTGCATTTATTTTGTTATTTGCATTATTGTGCGTTTCCTTGCGAACACTTCGATTACTATATAAAGACCCTAGGATCCAATCCCAACTGGGCTGTGAACAGCAGACAGCTACACTGGAGGTTAGTCTGCAACGTGGTTGACCTCTAAATTGGAAGTATGTGATAATAAATTCTATTTAAAAGAGATATATGCATTTTTTTGTTATGTGTATTATTGTGTGTTTCCCTGATAACACTCCCATTACTATATAAAGACCCTAGGAGCTAATGGTGACTGGTGTGTGGACAGCAGCCAGCGGCACTGAGGGTTAGCCTGCAACGCTGTTGACCTCTAAATTGGTAGTATATGATGATGAATACCATTTAAAAGAGAAATTGTTGTCGACGAACGGCGTCAGCAGGGAGCCATTCGCAAGGCACAGTCATGGGCCTCAGCCAATGGTTTCACCTTCTCCTCTTCCAAAACCCGGGTCGTACACTTCTGTCGTCATCGGGCTGTTCACCCAGATCCAGAACTCTATCTAGATGACGCACAGCTTCGTGTCAAAGAAACACAGCGGTTTCTCGGCATGCTGTTTGACAACCGACTGACTTGGGGGCCGCACCTTCGTCAGTTGAAGGGGAAATTCTCGAGGTCTTTAAATATCTTGCGTTGTCTCAGCCACACTACCTGGGGAGCTAGCCGTCAAACTCTCCTGCTCCTCTACAAGGCTGTAATCCAAACCCGCCTGGATTATGGAAGCCAGGCGTGTGACTCTGCAGCACCTTGCGCTTTACTGATCTTGGATCCTATCCTTCATGGTGCTGTACGTTTAGCAACAGCGGCTTTCCGTACCAGCTCTGTTATAAGCCTCCCTGCCGAAGCTGGCATCCCGCCTTTGCGGTATTGCCGGCAACAGCTGTTGGCTTCCTACGTTGCCCATATCCACACTACACCGCACCATCCCAATTGCAGGCTTTTGTTTTCGAATACTTCCCTACCCCGTCCACAGCGTGAACCAGATTGCGTCATCCGATCGCAGTCCGCGTTCGTGGTCTCCTTTCCTCCCTCGAGGCCCTACCTGTCCCTATCAAATTCTCCTGCCACTCCCATATCCCTCCTAGGTCCATCCCTCGCTTATAGCTCCACCTGCAATTGTCCTGCGACCCAAAGACGTCGGTTCCTTCACACATACCTACCGGACTGCCGTTGTGGCGCGCTGCTGACGGTGGAACACATCTTGTCGGACTGTCCGCTTTTAGCTGCATTGCGGCAGTCTTTTATACTTCCTTCTGCGCTTTCTTCGATTTTAGCCGACGATGCCTTCATGGTTAACCGTGTTTTAGGTTTTATTCGCGCAGCTGGATTTTATCACATGATTTAATGGTGGCACCTGAAGCTCGATCTTTCAGGCGCCCACCATTCAAACAGTTTTAATATGTTGTTACTTTCGTCTCGCTAATCATTTTTACTTGGCAGTTTTAGTACGTGCAGAATGGCTGGCTCATCCATTATTATCCTAAGGATCAGCCAGCCTCAATCTTCTGTTGTGCTGTTTTAACAACATTGCTTAATTGAGCATCAACTTTTATGGTTTTTCCCCTTTTTATGTTGTCATTTTAGCGCCTCTTGTCCCTTCATCATCCTGTTAAATGGGCTATAAAGTGCTCGTCTTTCCAATGGAAAACCATACTTGGTGCACTCTTCGATAGGAATGGGGGACTGATAACCCAGTCGTTTAGCCCCTCTTTAAAACCACCACCACCACCAACAACAACAACAACAACAACAAGGCACCCTTACCAGAGGCGACCAAAGAAAGGTTTAGAAACCGCATTGAGTCTCACCATACCGGTCGTCTGAAATCAATGATTCTCGTGGGCCACCTGTCGAGATTGCGTCTTTTTCAAGTAGAGACCGCCCTATATCTGAGGTTTACTTCTGAAACATTAGTCATTTGGTGGGATCGACAGGGCACCCTTACCAGTGACGACCAAGGGTAGGTCAGAAACTGAATTGAGTCTCACCATACCGCTCGTCTAAAATCAATGATTATCATGGGCCACCTGTCGAGATTACAAGTTTTTCAAATAGATGCCGCCCTATATCTGAGGCTTACATTTGAAACAGGAGACGTTTGGTTGGATCGTCAAGGCACCCTTACCAGTGGCGACCAAGGGATGGTCTGAAACCGCATTGAGTCTCAGTCTCAACATACCGGACGTCTGAAATCAATGATTATCCAGGGCCACCTGTCGAGATTGTGTGTTTTTCAAGTAGATGCAGCCCTATATCTGAGGTCTACTATTGAAACAGAAGACGTTTGGTGGGATCGCCAAGGCACCCTTATCAGTGGCGACACGGGGAAGGTCAGAAATCTCAACATACCGGTCGTCTGAAATCAATAGTTATCATGGGCCTAGTGGCGAAATTGCGTGTATTTTAAGTAGAGACCGAACTACATATGAGGTTTAATTTTTAAACGTAAGTCATTTGGTGGGATCGACAAGGCACCCTTACCAGTGGCGACCAAGGGTAGGTCAGAAACTGAATTGAGACTCAACATACCGCTCGTCTAAAATCATGGTGGGATCGACAAAGCACCCTTCGCAGTGGCGACCATGGGAATATCAGAAACCACATTCAGTCTCAAAATACCGGTCGTCTAAACTCAATGATTAACATGGGCCACCTGTCGAGATTTTGTGTTTTGCAAGTAGAGACCGCCCTACATTGGAGGTTTACTTTTGAAACTGAAGTCGTTTGGTGGGATCGCCCGTGGAGGTTCGAGTCCTCCCTGGGGCATGGGTGTGTGTGTTTGTCCGTAGGTTAGTTTACCTAGGTTTAAGTAGTTTGTAAGCTACGGACTGATGACCACGCAGTTTGGTCCGATAGATTTACAGACATTTGAACATTTTTTTTGGTGGGATCGCCATGGAACCCTTACCAGTCGCGACCGAGGGAAGGTGAGAAACTGAACTGAGTCTCAACATACCGGTAATCTGAAATCAAAGATAATCATGGGCCACCTGTCGAAATTGCGTGTTTTGCAAGTAGAGACCGCCCTATATCTGAGGTTTACTTTTGAAACAGGAGTCGTTTGGTTGGATCGCCAAGGCACCCATACCAGTTACGACCCAGGGATAGTCAGATATGGCATTGAGTCTCAACATACCGGTAATCTGAAATCATGATAATCATGGGCCACCTGTCGAAATTGCGTGATATTCAAGTAGATGCCGCCCTATATCTGAGGTTTACATTTTTAACTGGACACGTTTGATGGGGCCGCCAAGGCACCCTTACCAGTGCGACGAAAGGAAGGTCAGAAACCGCATTGTGTCTCAGCATACCGTTCGTCTGATTTCAATAAATATCATGGGCCAGGTGTCGAAATTGCGTGTTTTTTAAGTAGAGAGCGCCCTATATATGAGGTTTAATTTTGGTGGGATCGACAAAGCACCCTTACCAGTGGCGACCATGGGAAGGTCAGAAACTGCATTGTCTCAACATAGCGATCGTCTAAAATCAATGATTATCATGGGCCACCTGTCGAGATAGCGTGTTTGTCAAGTAGATGCCGCCCTATATCTGAGGTTTACATTTAGATCTGGAGACGTTTGATGGGACCACCAAGACAACCTTACCAGTGGCGAACAAGAGAAGGTCAGAAGCAGCATTGAGACTCACGATACCGGTCATCTGAAATCAATGATTATCATGGGCCACCTGTCAAGATTGTGTGTTTTGCAAGTTGAGACCGCCATATATCTGAGGTTCACTTTTGAAACAGGAGTTGTTTTGGTGGGTTCTCCAAGGCACCCTGACCAGTGGCGACCAAGGGGAGGTCAGAAACCGCATTGAGTCTCAACTTACCGGTCGTCTGAAATCAATGATTTTCATGGGACACTTGTCGAGACTGCGTGTTTTTCAAGTAGATACCGCCCTAAAAAAAATGTTTGTAATGTCTATTGGACTTAACTACGGGGTCATCAGTCCCTAAACTTACAAACTACTTATGAACTACTTACAAACTAGGACGGCACAAATATCCACGCCCGAGGGGGGATTCGAACCCCCGACCGTAGTGGCTGTGGAGACCGTGACTGGAGCGCCTTAGTCTCCTCGGCCACCGCGGCCGGCATGCCGCCCTATATCTGAGGTTTAAATGAAACAGGAGACGTTTGGTTTGATCGCGAAGGCACCATTACCAGTGGCTTCCAAGTGATGATCTGAAACCGCATTGAGTCTCAACATACAAGTCATCTGATATCAATCATTATCGTGGGCCACCTGTAGAGATTTTTTTTTTTTTTTTTCAAGTAGATGCAGCCCTATATTTGAGGTTTACTTTTGGAACGGGAGACATTTGGTTGGATCGCCAAAGCACCCTTACGAGTGGCAACCAAGGGAAGGACAGAAACCGCATTGACTCTCAACATACCGGTCATCAGAAATGAATGATTTTCATGGGTCAACTGTCGAGCTAGCGTGTTTTTCATGTAGATGCCGCCCTATATCTGAGGTTTATATTTGAAACAGGAGACGTTTGGTTGGATCGCAAAGAACCCTTACCAGTGGCAACCAAGGGAAGGTCAGAAACCGCATTAGGTCTGAACATACCGGTGGTCTAAAATCAATGCTTATCATGGGCCACCTGTCGAGATTGCGTGATTTTCAAGTAGATTCCGCCCTATATCTGGGGTTTATATTTGAAACAGGAGACGTTTTGTTGGATCGCCAAGGCACCCTTAGCAGTGGCGACCCAGGGATGGTCAGAAACCGCATTGAGTCTCAACATAACGCTCGTCTGAAATCAATGATTAACATGGGCCACCTGTCGAGATTTTGTGTTTTGCAAGTAGAGACCGCCCTAAATCGGAGGTTTACTTTTGAAACTGAAGTCGTTTGGTGGGATAGCCATGGCACCCTCACCAGTGGCGACCAAGGGAAGGTCAGAAACCGAACTGAATCTCAACATACCGGTAATCTGAAATCAATGATAATCATGATCCACCTGACGGGATTGCATGTTTTGCAAGTAGATGACGCCCTATATCTGAGGTTTACATTTGAAACAGGAGACGTTTGATGCGATCGCCAAGGCACCCTTACCAGTGGCGACCCAGGGATGGTCAGAAACCGCATTGAGTCTCAACATTCCGGTCGTCTGAAATCAATTATTATCATGGGCCACTTGTCGACATTGCTTGTTTTTCAAGTAGAGACCGCCCAATACATGAGGTTTACTTTTGAAACAAGAGTCATTTTATGGGATCGACAAGGCACCCTTAGCAGTGGCGACCATAGGAAGGTCAGAAACCGCATTGAGTCTCGTCTAACATCAATGATTATCGTGGGCCACCTGTCGAGATTGCGTGTTATTCAAGTAGATGTCGCCCTATATCTGAGGTTTACATTTGAAACAGGAGTCGTTTGGTTGGATCGCCAAGGCACCCATACCAGTTACGACCCAGGGATGGTCAGATATGGCATTGAGTCTCAACATACCGGTAATCTGAAATCAATGATAATCATTGGCCACCTGTCGAGATTGCGTGTTTTGCAAGTAGGGACCGCACTATATCTGAGGTTTACTTTTGAAACAGGATTCGTTTGGTGGGTTCGCCAAGGCACCCTTACCAGTGGCGACCAAGGGAAGGACAGAAACCGCATTGAGTGTCAACATACCCGTCGTCTGAAATCAATGATTATCATGGGCAACGTGTTGAAATTGCGTGTTTTTCAAGTCAACACCGTCCTATATATGAGGTTTACTTTTGCCTACAACGATAATTAAAGAGGTACCTCGATAGTTGTTACAATCTTTTCTGTTTCCATGTTTGAAAATTGGCATGATTACCGCTTTCGTCCAGTCACACGGAACCTGTCCCGAATCTCAGGTCTTCTCAATTATCCCATGCAACCATTTGAGACCTGATATTCCACTGTATTTGACGAGTTCCGGCTTAATTTCATCCACCCCAGCCGCTTTACTGCACTGTAATCTACTGACCATTTTCTCAACTTCCTTAAATGAAATCCTGTTTCCATCGTCTTTCCTATCCCATTGTACCTGAAAATCTGACACATTATTGAACGTTTCACTTACATTGAGCAATTCTTCAAAATATTTCCTCCATCTGCTCTAGGCATCCACAGGGTTCCGTAGCAGCTTTCCTGACCTGTCCAAAACACTTGTTAATTCCTTCTTCCCTCCCTTTCGAAGATTGCTAACACGTTCCAAAATTGTTTTCCCGCGGCTTGACCCATAGTTTGTTTTTATGCCATCTCACATCTGTATAAAGTATCACACTAAAATTTCCGCTCCAGTTGTCACAATGTAAAAATGTCCGAACGACATGTTTCGGGCCTACATTATCCCATTCTCAAGTTCTAAAAAGAAGAAAGCCCGGAACACGTAAATTAAAACGAAAACACTAAAACCTTAAATATGATCCCTGTCAATATGACAAAGTATGTTCATCCTAGATTGGCTTACCTTGAATGCTAAAACATGTCTGCCCTAAGGCAACATCAAGCGTAAAATATTTGCGGCATATGCGCAATATCAAGATATGAACATTCCTCACAGTATAACATGTTGCTAGTTGGAGGCACAGTTGTAGACTGCTAACTATCTCCTCTGCTATATCGGAGATAGTCCAAACGCTACCCACTACCAAAGATAAACCTACCATATTGCTACTATTGAAAGTAACCCGTCTAAAAACACAAACCTAAACCCAAAGGAACCAAATGCGAGGGGAAGTTTCACTGTTTATCGAGAAGGACATTACCAAAATGAGACCAGAAATATTCTTTTGACAATTCCGTCTGTTTATTTAATATGCTATTCGGTTCTTTTCTTAACGCACATAAAATTTCAACCTCCTCCACGCTAGACAGCAACCATCCCTTATCCTCATAATGAATTGGCCTCATACTGTTATTAATATTTTTTAGATGCTTCGCCACCGCCGAAGAGCCATTCTCAACGTTGTTATGCTTTTTAAATCGAATTTTAAAATTCCGACCAGTCTGTCCTACGTATTTCATTTCACAATTTAAACATTTAACTTCATATACTCTCGCTTTCTCCGCCCAATTGTCTCCTGAATCAACCTTGTGTTTCAACCTCTGTTCTAATCTGTTGTGTGTCCTAAAAGCTATTTTCACCCCTTATTTGTTGAATAATTTAGTCACTTTATGTGAGATATTACCCCTGCTGTTCATTCTCTACCATAAATACTATGTTCCTGTGCGTCTTGTTAATGTCACTCGTAAAATCATTTATCTCTTCCTCAGTACCCTTGTACACTAAAAGTATGCCATCAACATACGTTGGCGACATGATGAACAGCAGGGTATTTTAAATTATTTGGATTTGAGGATTCAGAATAAAGAGAATAAGCTCGACCTAGGAATTTTCAGGAAGCCCACATTTACAGGTGCCGTTATTAATAAAACGACTTTCCACTCCCACAAACATAAAGTAGCGTTTTTCAAAAGTGCGGTACACAGGGTGAACTCCATTGCGCTAACCTCTGAAATTAAGAAAGTAGAAATGCGAACACTTCGGCAAAAAGCGGTAGAAAATGGTTATGAGGCCGTCCAGTGACTATAAATCATTACTTTCAACTACCTGGTACCTGTCGGAGATCATTGCTTTGTAATTCTGCCTAATTTCCTTTTTGAAGCTTCTCCACTCTTATCCTGCTACACATGGACATGACCTTCTGCTCTTTTGGTCTCACAAAACCAATTTCACTGCAGATTAAATAATGATCAATATAATCAATGAACCCCCCCCCGAAAGCCGGCCACGGTGACCGAGGGACTGAGGCGCTCGAGTCACGGTCTGCACGGTCTGCACGGTCGGGGGTTCGAATCCCCTCTGGGGCATGGATATTTGTGCCATCCTTAGGATTAGCTAGTTCATAAGTAGTTTGTAAGTTTAGGGACTGATGACCCCGTAGTTAAGTCCCATAAGCTATACAAACATTTGAACTTTTTTTTTTGAACCCCCTGAAAACACGTGTGTCCTTGACTATCTTCCTGAATTCCTGCTCTGTTATTATATAGTCAATGACAGATCTGGTTACCCTTCCTTCCCAAGTAGAGCGGTGAATGTCCTTATGGTTAAAGGGGTTTGTGATAACTGAGACCATACTGGAACAGAAATCCAAAAGCTGTTTTCCGTTCCTGTTGGCCTCCATATCGTCTCCAAACTTAACCATCACCTTTTAATAACCTTCTGTTCGATTTCCTATCCTGGCGTGGAAATCACCCATGAGCAAAACATTCTTGACTCTAACAACTAAATCACTAAGTGCGTTGTAAAATCTGTCCATCTCATCTTGATCTGTCCCTTCACAGGGTGAATACACTGCCAAAAACCTAATTTTCTTGCTGGAGATGGCCAAATCTATCCACATCAGCCGTTTATTTACACACCTTATTGCAATGATGCTGGGTTAGATTGCTTTCCTGATGTAAAACCCTACACCCCACTGTGCTCTTCCTACTTTGACTCCTGACGGGTAGACCTTGTATTCTCCGACTTCGTCCTCTTTCTCTCCCCTTACTCTAACATCACTAACAGGTAAGACATCTAACCCCATCTTACTTGAAGTCTCCGCCAGCCCTACATTCTTCCCATTGCAATCCTCATTGATATTAATAACTTCCCATCTCATTCCAGATCGTTTGCCAAGTCGTATCGGAGGAGTCCCTGGTCTGTCAATTAGTGGTAGGACTCCAAAGGTCCGCGGCATTTTGCTCTGGAATCTATTGGTAGGACATATTCTTAGATATTAAGGAATCGTGAGTTTAGGATTGCAGGGAAGTGTGTGGAGTAAAAATCACAGAGGGAGACCAAGAGGCGAATACATTAACCAGATTAAAATGGATGTGGGTTGCCGTTCTTATGAGGAGATTAATATGTCTATCAAGCTTAATTTATGTAAGCAGCAGAGCATAACACTAAAATGTGTTCAATTCTTTTGTTTATTCGTGACAGGAGGAGTGTCTTACCAATTAATCGTCAGGTAAATCACAGGTTCCGTGAAGGCGCTTTGTACAGAGCGCACAATTACCGCAAAGAAAGAAAAGTACACCCGTTCATTGACTATCTACATTTTTTGTGCGAGTCAACGTTTATTTCGTAAATCAGGTGAAAGTGTGTCTGTACCGTAGATAAGAGTTATGTTTTTATGAATAATGTGTTTTTACAATTTACTGTAACATTTCTTCAACTATGCAAGGTACTTGCACTTTTGATGGTGTTGTTTGATTTCACCTTATGGAAAAATTCGAAAATGTACAGTCGAAAAAAGGGGCCGCAAAGGGCAATGACAGGGCTGGGCGGGGCGGGGCGGGTTAGCCACCCCACCCCACCCCACCCCACCCCACCCCACCCCACCCCACCCCACACCACCCCACCCCACACCACCCCACCCCACCCCACACCACACCACACCACCCCACCCCACCCCACACCACACCACACCACACCACACCACCCGACACCACCCCACCCCACACCACCCCACCCCACACCACCCGACACCACCCCACCCCACCCCACCCCACCCCACCCCACACCACCCCACCCCACCCCACACCACCCGACACCACCCCACCCCACACCACCCCACCCCACCCCACCCCACCCCACACCACCCCACCCCACCCCACCCCACACCACCCCACCCCACCCCACACCACACCACCCCACCCCACCCCACCCCACCCCACCCCACCCCACCCCACCCCATACCACACCACCCCACACCACCCCACCCCACCCCACACCACACCACACCACCCCACACCACCCCACCCCACCCCACACTACCCCACACCACCCCAAACCACCCCACCTCACCCCACACCACCCCACACCACACCACCCCACACCACCCCACCCCACACCACCCCACACCACCCCACCCCACCCCACCCCACCCCACCCCACCCCACCCCACCCTACACCACCCCACCCCACCCCACACCACACCACATCACCCCACCCCACCCCACACCACCCCACCCCACCCCACACCACCCCACCCCACCCCACCCCACCCCACACCACCCCACCCCACCCCACCCCACCCCACACCACCCCACCCCACCCCACCCCACCCCACACCACCCCACCCCACCCTACACCACCCCACACCACCCCACCCCACCCCACACCACACCACACCACCCCACCCCACCCCACACCACCCCACCCCACCCCACCCCACACCACACCACCCCACCCCACCCCACCCCACCCCACACCACCCCACACCACCCCACCCCACCCCACCCCACCCCACACCACACCACATCACCCCATCCCACCCCACACCACCCCACCCCACCCCACACCACCCCACCCCACCCCACCCCACCCCACCCCACACCACCCCACCCCACCCCACCCCACCCCACACCACCCCACACCACCCCACCCCACCCCACACCACCCCACCCCACCCTACACCACCCCACACCACCCCACCCCACCCCACACCACACCACACCACCCCACCCCACCCCACACCACCCCACCCCACCCCACACCACCCCACCCCACCCCACACCACACCACACTTAAAAAATTATTTTTTTTCATTAATGGGCTTGCAGCAGTGAATATATCGTAATATGACATTTTTAATAAGTATGATACCCTTTACTGCTGTGAAAGTTGTTACCAACAGATAGTTGCAACCACACTAGTGCTCCTTGCCTCCAAAAGAGTTATGTTTGTTTATAATCATTTTTGTAGATAATTAACGAAATAGTATAATTTTTGCATTACTATCATTAGTAA
Organism: Locusta migratoria; assembly: GCA_026315105.1. Classification (NCBI taxonomy): domain Eukaryota; kingdom Metazoa; phylum Arthropoda; class Insecta; order Orthoptera; family Acrididae; genus Locusta; species Locusta migratoria. Next base: position 118,572 of record JAOYRU010000469.1, on the reverse strand, counting down.
AATGTCAAGACACGTACATAATACGGGAATTAATATAAAAACAACAGTACTTATCTGATTCATTGGTATAACGAAGAACTTCGTCATGAACCATGCATATTCCGCAGAAACTAAGTAGAATATAAACATAAGAGAAGATTACATTTCTATTTCGATCTGTTCTTACTATGACAAAGAGTTTTTTTGACGCGTATCAATTCGGTATGGACTTTAATGATTCGCACGTTTTTAGGCTTCACTCGTCTTTCTTACACGCGCATATTCTTTGGAGTGTGATTACTTTAGCTTAAGAAGACAATGTCTCGAAGATGTTTGCCGTTTGTGGTTCAGCTGCACCAACAATTGTGGAACTAGGTTCTTTTTTGACAGCAGTTTCAAGAGGGGCAGCAGCCTTTTCAGTAGTTATAGGGGCAACAGTCTGGATGATTGACTGAGCTGGCCTTGTAACATCAGCTAATGTGGCTTTCCCACACAGCTACTGCGAACGGCTGAAAGCAAGGGGAAACTACAGCCGTTACTTTTCCCGAGGACATGCAGCTCCACTGTATGAACATATGATGATGACATCCTCTCAGGTAAAATATTCTGGAGGTAAAATAGTCCCCCATTCGGATCTCCGGGCGGGGACTACTCAGGAGGATGTGATCATCAGGAAAGACAATACTGGCATTCTACGGGTCGGAGCGTGGAATGTTAGATCCCTTAATCGAGTAGGAAAATTAGAAAATTTAAAATGGGAAATGGATAGGTTGAAGTTAGATATAGTGGGGATTAGTGAAATTCGGTGGTAGGATGAACAGGATTTGTGGTCAGGTGAGTACAGGATTATAAATACAAAATCAGTTGGGGGTATCACAGGAGTAGGACTGATAATGAATAAGAAAATAGGAATGCGGGTAAACTACTATGAGCAGCACAGTGATCACATTATCATTGTCAAGATAGATACGAAGCCAACACCGACAACAGTAGTACAGGTTTATATGCCAACTAGCACTGCTGATGATGAGGAGATCGAAGAAATATATGAGGAGCTAAAGGAAATTATTCAGACAGTTAAGGGAGAGGAAAACTTAATTGTGATGGGAGACTGGAATTCGGTAGTAGGAAAAGGAAGAGAAGGAAAAATAATAGGTGAATATGGACTGGGCAGAAGGAATGAAAGAGGAAGTCGCCTGGTAGAATTTTGCACGGAACATGATTTAATCGTAACAAACACGTGGTTTAAAAATCACAAAACAAGGTTGTATGCATGGAAGAGACCAGGAGACACCGGAAGGTATCAGATAGATTTTATAATGGTAAGACATAGGTACCGGAACCAGGTTATAAACTGCAGGACATACCCAGGGGCAGATATAGACTCTGACCATAATTTGTTAGTCATGAACTGTAGGCTGAAGCTGAAAAAACTGCAGAAAGGTAGGAAAATAAGGAGATGGGACTTAGATAAATTGAAGGAAAGTGAAGTTCTGGAGAATTTCAGAGGGAGATTTAGGAAACAATTGACAGAAACAGGAGGAAATAAAACAGTAGAAGAGGAATGGGTAGCATTGAGAGATGAAATAGTGAAGGCAGCGGAGGACAAAATAGGTAGAAAGGCAAGACCTACAAAAATCCATGGATATCACAGGAAATACTACAGTTAATTGATGAAAGGAGAAAACATAAAAATGCAGTAAATGAAACAGGCAAAATGGAGTACAGACGACTAAAAAATGAGAATGACAGCAAGTGCAAAATGGCTAAGCAGGAGTGGCTAGAAGCCAAATGCAAATCTGTAGAAGAATGTATAGCAAGGGGAAAAGTAGATACCGCCTACAGGAAAATAAAAGAGACATTTGGGGGCAAGAAAAGCAACTCTACGAATATCAAGAACTCAGATGGGAAACCAGTTCTCAGCAAAGAAGGGAAAGCTGAAAGGTGGAAAGAGTACATAGAGCAGCTCTACAAAGGAAATGAACTGAGAGACGATGTTGTAGGAAGGGAAGAGGAAGTATATCAAGATGAAATAGGAGATACTATACTGAGAGATGAATTTGACAGCGCCTTGAAACACCTAGGTCCGAAAAAGGCCACAGGAGTAGATGACATACCCCCAGAGCTACTAAAGTCTCTGGGAGAGCCAGCCATGACAAGACTATTTGAACTGGTGTGTAGGATGTATGAGAAAAGCGAAATGCCCTCAGACTTTAAGAAAAATGTAATAATCCCCATTCCAAAGAAATCAGGCGCAGACAGGTGTGAAAATTACAGAACCATCAGTTTGATAAGTCATGGTTGCAAAATTTTAACACGAATTATCTACAGGAGAATGGAAAAGCTGGTAGAAGCTGACCTCGGGGAAGATCAGTTTGGATTCAGGAGGAACATAGGAACCCGGAAGGCTATATTCACTTTACGTCTTATCTTAGAAGATAGATTAAGGAAAGGCAAACCTACATTTTTAGCTTTTGTAGATTTGGAGAAAGCATCTGACAATGTTGACTGGAATACACTCTTTCAAATTCTGAAGTCAGCAGGGTTAAAATACAGGGAGATTTATTTACAACTTGTACAAAAGCCAGACCGCAGTTATTAGACTCGAAGGGCATGAAAGGGAAGCATCAGTTGGGAAGGGAGTAAGACAGGGTTGTAGCCTTTCACCGATGTTATTCAATTTATTCATCGAGCAGGCAGTGAAGGAAAGCAAGGAAAAATTTGGGATATGGATTAAAGTTCAGAGATAGCAAAGGACCTGGAAGAGCAGTTGAATGGAATGGACAGCGTGTTGAAGAGATCATATAAAATGAACATTAACAAGAGCAAAACAAAAATAATGGAATGCGGTCTTAGAAAATCAGGTGATGCTGAAGGAATTAGATTAGGTAACGAAACAATGAAGGTGGTAGATGAGTTTTGTTACTTGGGTAGTAAAATAACATGCGATGGTCGTAGTACAGAGGATATAAAATGCAGAATGGCAATGGGAAGAAGAGCATTTTTGAAAAAGAGAAATTTGCTAAGATCGAATATTAATTTAAGAGTAAGGAAGTCTTTTCTGAAGGCATTTCTGTGGGTGTTGCCTTGTACGGGAGTGAAACATGGACAATAAGCAGTGCGGACAGGAAGAGGATAGACGCTTTTGAAATGTGGTGCTACAGAAGAATGCTGAAGATTAGGTGGGTAGATCGCATAACTAATGAAGAGGTACTGAACAGAATTGGTGAGAAAAGGAATTTTTGGCATACCCTGACTAAAAGAAGGGATCGCTTGGTAGGACATATTCTGAGACATCGGGGAGTCGTAAATTTAGCATTGGAGGGAAGTGTGTGGGGTAAAAATCGCAGAGGGAGACCAAGATACGCGTATAGTAAGCAGATTCAAGTGGATGTGGGTTGTCGTTCTTATGAGGAAATGAAAAGGCTTGCTCAGAATAGAGTAGGGTGGAGAGCTGCATCAAAACAGTCTCCGGACTGAAGACCATAACAACAACACATTCGTTTCGTATGTTCCACCCTCACCTATTCTGCTGGAATTGTAGCGAAGAAACCTTAAAGTTTCTGAGTCGGAAAATGACGTCTTTCTATCAAAGGGCATGTCTTCCGATACTTCCTAGCCATTTCTCTATTTTAACAGTAAATGAAATTATTCAGTAAAAGCCTGTAGGCTACAACGTAATTGTAAATGAACTGTGCTGCAATGTCCCGTTTGCTACTTTGTCAGGGATCTTAGGAAACCTGAGAAAGACAAAGGTGCAGCTATTTTTAACTTATTACCTATTTAATGACATTAATTACGTTTCCTAACGTAAAACGTTTGTTGAAATCAATATAAACGATACTATTCGCACTCATGTAATATCATATTCAGAAATGTAGCTTGCCGGCCACTTGGAGTGCTGCTATCTACATCTACATATATACTCCGAAATCCATCGCGAGGTGCGTGGCGGAGGGTACACTGTACCACTACTAGGTATTTCCTTTCCTATTCCTCTCCAAAATAGAGCAAGGGAAAAAAGGATGCCTCTATGCCTCCGTACGAGCCCTAATTTCTCTCATCTTGTTATTGTGATCTTTACGCGAAATGTAAGAAGGCGGCTTTAAGTTCGTTCGACACTCAGCTTCAAATTCCGGCCCTCTACATTTACCCAAGAGAAATTCACGAAAAGAACGTCGTATTTCCTCCATCGATCCCCAACTGAGTTGCCGAAGCATTTCCGTGACACTCGCGCATTGGTCGAACCTACCGGTAACAAACCTAGCTGCTCGCCTCTGACTACTTCTATGTATTCCTTCAAACTGATCTGCTGCGGGTGCCAAATACTTGAACAATACTGAAGACGTGGGCGTACAAGCGTTTTATACGCGGTCTCCTTTACAGATGAAGTACATCTTCCCAAAATTGTACCAATAAACCAAAGTCGGCTGTGTGCCTTACTCACAACTGTCCATTTCAAATCCCTCTGCAAAGTTACGCCTAGGTATTTGAACGACGCGACTGCATCAAGAAGCTCACTTAGAATATTATGTGATTGTTTTTCCTACTCGTGCGCATCGCCTTACATTTTTGTACATTGAGGGATAGTTGCCTATCTTCGAACCAACTATAAATTTTGTCTAAGTCATCCTGTATGCTACTACAGTCAAAGACGACACCCTCCCATACACCACAGCATCATCAGCAAACAGACGCAAATTACTACTTTCTCTGTCCATCACATCATTTATATAGATAGAAAATAATAGCGGGCCTATGACACTCCCCTGGGGCACGCCTGACGATACACTCGTCTCTGATGAACACTCGCCGTCGAGAACAACGTCCTGCGTTCTATTACTTAGGAAGTCTTCTATCCAGTCATAAATCTGTGAACCTATTCCATAAGTTCGTATCTTAATTAGCAGTCTGCAGTGGGGCACCGCGTCGAACGCCTCTTTGAAGTCGAGTAAAACACAATCCGACTGGTGCCCTTCAACCGTGGCTCGCAAGATGTCATGTGAGAGAAGAACCCTCGCTGATCCACAGAGAGAAGCTTTTGCGTCTCGAGGGACTCGTGTGACAGCAACGTGCAGCCGGCAGCCGCGCCGTTAACCTCCTTCCAGCGGCGCCAAGGCCTCCGGTCGCGGCCGAACGTTCGAGGCCGTCTGGCGCCACAGACGCCACCTGTCAGCCCCGCGGCCACGGGCCTGCCCCGGAGACGAGCCCGGGCCCGCGGCGGCGGCGCGCGCGGCCGCCTCGCCGCCACCCGCCCGCCGGCCGACGCGCGGCGCCCGGCGCCCGGCGCCTCCGCGGCCCCAACACCTGTTGGCCGGCGACGAGGGCGTCGACGACAGCGCCGGCGCCGGGAGCGGCGCGTTACTCAACGAGGAGCGGCGGCTCTGAGTCAGCGCGCGGCCGTGGAAGGCGAAAACGCGGCGGTGGCGCAACTGAGGCCGGCTGCGGCTGACACACTTGCAGTCCGCTGCTGACGGTCGCCTTTCCTCCTTGATGTCTCTCGTGTACACGAAACAGCTGTCTGTAATCTATAAATGTGAATGTCTGTTCGGTGTACGTTTATCACGTCTGAACCACAAGACATAAAGAGCTAAAAATTAGTACAGTTACTAACGTATAGGTTATCAGAGTTGAAGGGCGTGAAACGGATGCAGTGGTTCGGAAGGGAATGCACAAAGGTATTCAATTTCTTCATTGAGCATAAAGGAAAGCGAGGAGAAATTTGGAGAAGAAATTAAAGTTCAGGGAAAAGAATTAAAAACATTGCGTTTTGCCGACAACGTAGTAATTCTGTCAGAGACGGCAAAGGACCTGGAAGAGCAGTTGAACGGAATGGACAGTGTGCTAAAAGGTGCATATAAGATGAACATTAACAAGAGCAAAACTAGGGTAATGTAGTGCAGTGTAAGAAAATCACGTGATACTGAAGGAATTAGATTAGATAACGAAACAATAAAGGATTCACATGAGTTTTGTTACTTGGGCAGTAAAATAACAAATGATGGTCGCAGTACACAGAATATAAAATTCAGAATGGCGATGGGGAGAAAAGCGTTCTTCAAAAAGGGAAATTTGTTAACATCGAATATTCGTTTAAGCCTAAGGAAGTCCTTTCTGAAGGCATTAGTGTGGACAGGAAGAGGATAGAGGATTTTGAAATGTGGTGCTACAGAAGAATGGTGAAGATTAGGTGGGTTGTTCGCGTAACTAACGAGGAGGTACTGAACAGAATTGGGGAGAAAAGGAATTTTTGGCATACCTTGACTAAAAGAAGGAATCGATTGCTAGGACACATTTTTAGACATCGAGGAATTGTGAATTTAGCGTTGGAGGGAAGTGTGTGGGGTAAAAACCGCAGAGGAAGACCAAGAGATGGATACAGAAAGCAGATTCAGACAGATGTTGCCGTTCTTATGTGGATTTGAAGAGGCTTGCTCAGGATAGGGTATTGGGGAGAGCTGCACCAAACCAGTCTCCGGACTGAGGACCACAACAACAACACTAATGTCTACCCGGGGAAGGCTTTAGGCACGGTTTTATGCCGATCGGATAGCTATTTATCTCTCTCTATATATATTAATGTGATTGTCTGTTCAGAGTACGCTTATCGCGACGCAGAGACTTAAATATTTGTACAGTTACTAATTTATACCTGAGGAAGGTTTTAGGCACAGTTTTATAGCGATGTGATAGATATTTACTAATTAGCAGAATATAACGCGAAATGCGGAACAATAATTAATCTTTGAAAGTTATATTTACTCTTTGAAAATGGTTTTATTGATTACATTGTTGCTTGAGGGCTCATAATGATAAAAGGTTGGAGCATATTGGGATGGAAAGTTATGTGTGTGTATAAATTCTACGTCTGTGTGTGTGTGTGTGTTAATATTTCGCTCTGCAGCGAAAACTATAGAACACAAACAATGGTCTGTGTGAAATTATTGTCCGAAGTCTCCCGTTGTACACCATAGCAGTTCCATGCCGACAGCTATAAGGGGGTGGAAGATATGGTGGTTAAAGTCGTGAAATTACAAAAAAAAAAAAAAAAAAAAAAAAAAAAAAAAAAAAAAAAAAAAATCGGACAGAAGGCCAGCGATGGCGTTAGCGACTCTATAGCAAAGAGGTTACATACAGCGAAAAGTGATGCCAAAGACCATATCTTTGGTCTGTGCGTGCTATAATGTCTTCAGCTGTTTCTCTGTAAGGATAAGCATACGAATAAGGAAATATAAGAATAAATAAAAAAAGCAGTAAAAGTGACTTTTTTTAATACATCCCCTTTAAAAAAATCGATTTGACGTTTCGCGCATTACATCAAGTGAGCGATCTGTGATATTATTACAATCATTATTGTTGAATTTCGTGATTGGATTCTTCAAAACGAGTGCATTTTTACGTGTGATTTGATCTACACTACTTACTTTCCTGATAATATTGATTAAAAATTTTTGTTTCTAAAGAAGGTATTGTATTTTATTTCATCCTTCAAAACCAGGCTCATAGCAAACTACTGAAAGATAGATTATCAATCATAATCAATCAACACGCGAGCGGCGCCGCGGGTTTAAGCTAGTTTCTATACTTATAAGACGCATTTGTTGTCTGTATGTCTGTTCTCTTATAACTCAAGATACAGACAACCAAATAACGTGAAATTTGGTACACGCACACAAAATTACATGTGGGAGGTTCTTAAGCAGGTTTCGTTCCATCTTTTGGAAAACCAACCTGAAAATTTGAGATAAAGTGAAACTGCGTTTTCAGTGTGTCCGTGTAAATCTATATCTTCGCACTGATCTTGATAGAATTTTGCATAATTCACCTTCAAAACAAGAGGAAGGGCACAGTATACATATTATTTAGTTCAGTGCATGGTTGAAGGTACTTATAGATTTCGCCAAAATCCGCAGTTTTGCTCCGATCTTGATGAATTTTTGTACACTAGACATTTAAGGATGTCTTGAGGGAAACTAGCTATGATGTTCAAGCACTTCGAGCCTGAGACAACATATAATTCAAGAGAATACAGTTCCCTATGAAACTGTGTTTTGCCGTGACAATCAACAAGTCACACGGCCGGTCTTTTGGGATTGCTAGTACAGATTTGCAGACACCATGGTCCAAATAGAACTGTGAAAAATGTTGTTATCACATTGCTTTAACATAAATGTACCTTTTTATTACATGCAAATAATCTATTTTGTACGCTTCTACAGAAAACCTGATTTCAAACCCGTACAAACCGGATACTTGCAGCTAGTTTTCATATACAAGGTCAGTCAGTAAGATGCAACACCCGATTTACTCCGAGAACGGTTACACATATCGAAACTCGGTTTTTAGCACACGGTAGGGCGTCTAGGGGCACATGTATTTTTGTCCGGAGATCGGTTTTAGCGCAGCTGTCAACTGAGATACTGCAGCAAGTACGTTTCGTTTAACGGTAGTGCTTAATTTTCATAACTACTTTCTATAGTTCTTGAGAAGACAATTACGGTGACATAGTGTTTTTTAATGTTAACGTTGCAACCTGTCGTAAAGAATCAGAGAAATATGTATGAGTTTGAGAGCAACGTCACCGGAATCGGCGATATCAGTGCAAGCACAGCCGAACAGGCTGATGAAGTAAATATCAACAAATAACACAATTCCTTGAAGCAACATTGTATGCTATACCAGTGGCATTAAACATAAGGAGAATCAATGATTAAAAATTTGTGCTGTGGCCGGGATTCGAAGCCAGGACCTTGTACATACTAGGTAGGCTTTATACATTTTTTTTTTCATTTCTATTTTACATTACTTACTAGGTAGGCACTTTAGGGTTTATGTATATATTGGACCACTCAGCAAACACAGCGTTGCAGGCAAAGCAACTACAATGAATGTCTTAAAGCTCGTCTCCCTCCACACCACATACTTTAATTCTGCCTCGTGTTCCCTGTGAAATGCGTGTCTAATTGTCAGTTCTCTTCTATATTGGAATAGCACCCCAGCAAAGAACGCGAATGGAAACGATCCCAGTTTGTTTATCAGGCCTAGGTGATATAAATGTCAATAAATTATACAATTGCTTGAAGCAACATTTAGTACTATACTGAAGTCAATGATTTAAAATATTTTCTATGGCCGGGATTCGTTGGCAGGACCTCGTACTTACTAGGTAGAGGCTTCAGACACTTTTTACCACTTGTTTATTTTTTATTGTATTCTTCCTCCATAAATAACAAAAGAAATCTGACGTACCTCCGTCGAATACACTTTTTTTTCGCTCTGAAAGATCCCGAGTTCGCCTTTCCGAAAAATGAAAGTTACCGTTTTGTTTCTATCGTTTCTTGCAATTCAGTTAAGTTCTTTCCTCTTTATTTATCTTGTCTTAACTCGCGAATCATGAGCTGCCAGGTTTTGAATTTTTATGATGATAGATGTTAACCCATAGGGGGAAATGCTTAGCACGTCATTAAAGGAAAGGCGTCCTATCGCCATTTAAATGTAGAACTTATTGAACAAAAGTGTTTGACATAACAGAAAATAAAGGGATAAAAATACTCTTATTAGAAGGACATCAAATTACATACTATCTTCGTGTTCCATGTTTTTAAATGTTTGTGATTCTCAGTAATTCCTACATTCGTCTCTGAAAACTGCTTCCAAAAAGTTCGCATAGTTTCGCTCGTAATATTTTTTTCGTAATAACTGGCGAAGTTGCTGAACTATATACATGCAGATGTCCTCTTCGCTTTTAGTTGTGCTTGACATTAAATAGTGGACGAAGTGCCCTTTTAGCCAGTTAACAGAGTTCCGTTTTGTTTTAGGGTACGGAATAGTATCTGTGTACAAGAAAGCGTCAGGTGTAATGCGAAGAACCGATGTTTATGTGATGGTTACAAGCTTTTTACGAATATAGTTCCAGACTTCTTGGACCTTGGAGCACACAAAAAGATGTTCGTCGCTGTCCATTAAGTTGCACGTTGCGCACAAAGGTGAGTCCACCAAATGTATGGAACATCGCTTGGAGTTGGTGTGGATTTTCTGTGGTGTCGAACAAGTATGAAGTGCGCGCCACCTACTTTCGCCGCGCGCCGCCATGCACGCACGGCGCGGCGTTCTTACGACGTCAGCCACGAGCGCCCTCTGCTGCAACTCCGCTCGTGGCCACGACTGCTGCATCGACCACTTGGGACTGAGATAGGAACCAGTTAACACTTGGGATTCAGATAGGCACCAGTTAAGACTTGGCTATCGGATAGGCACTAGGAATCATCAGTAGGCAGGCCTCTATCTAATCTATGTATCAGCACTCTGCAGTCAAGAACTATGTAAAAGTTAAGTATTACTAAGTCTCTATGAAATATATATCTCGATCTAATTTACTCTAGTGTTTCTAGTTTCTGCTGTCCCACTGGCTGGTCATCTCCGTACCTGCAGAAGCGTGGATCCTTTATTCCTGTGTCGGTCTCTTCCTACTCGGCCACCGACACCTACGACGACCGGCGGAAACGAGACACAAAATTTTCCTGTTCACTAAGCGATACCAGGAGGCTCTGACCGCAGTTGTCAAATCACGGAAGTGGATGTTCTTCCAGATTATTGGCCATCTGTGATTGGGATATTTTTGGTCAATGACGTTCCGGTTCTTGCTTTCCATTGACTTCTTATAAACTGTATGCACCGTCATGAGCTCTTCATCTGATATGTTTAGCTGCAGGTAGCTCAACATGACAAAAAAGGTTATAAAATGCGATATAGCGCTCGTAATATGTCGGACAATGATCGGAGGCTGCAGACTGGTAGTCGTAATCTCGTTTAACAGGTGGGCTGTTAAACTCTTTGGTAAGTTCTTCCCGATCTTGTATGTATTACACACGTATAGCGCCCGTGCCTTATTTGCAACATGCGTAAGATTTAATCCACCATCCCAAATGGCCAAAGTAAGCATGTCGTATTTGACTTTGAAGATGTACCCTCGAGTGACAAAGCGACCCAAAGCTGACATAATTTGTTTCATTGTCTCGTGTGGCATCGGTAAAACTTGTGCAACATAATTGATGGTCGATGTTATGTAAACGTTAACTCTGTATGCATGCACGCAGATATGCGAGAAGATTTCTGTAATTGACAGCGATCTTGTGCCTTATGTCACTCCGGTATTCGATACCTAAGCATGTCAGTTCGGAGACTGGATTTAAGTATTCATGGTGCTGCACGGCAATCCCACATCCTATGTTCATAAAACCACACTTTCTTTCATTTAACTTCGTCGCTGATGCAAGTTCGTATTTATTAACAATTTGGAGAGCTGCTCCTAACTCGTGTTCGTCCGTAACTAAGCAACCTACGTCATCCGCGTAAGCATTGCAGGCTATCTTAATTCCATTGATTGTCAATCCCCGTAGACGTTGGTTCAGTGTAGCAAGACGGGGTTCAATGGCGATAGCAAAAAGTGCCATTGACAAAGGGCAGCCGTGTCTCACCGAGCTCTTTATTCTAATTTCTTTTGTGTGCTGTCTGTTTCACTAATGCTCTTGTTACACCTTTACTGAGGATTTCACTTATGAAGTTTGTGAAGCGCTGCGGAAAGCCCATAGCACACATGAAACTCAAGAGGTACTGGTGGTTCAGTTTATCAAATGCCTTCGCAAAATCAAGTGATACCATGGCACACTGCCGGCCGCGGTGGCCGAGGGGACTGAGGCGCTCCAGTCACGGTCTGCACGGCCACTACGGTCGGGGGTTCGAATCCCCCCTAGGGCATGGATATTTGTGCCGTCCTAGTTCGTAAGTAGTTCATAAGTAGTTTGTAAGTTTAGGGACTGATGACCCCGTAGTTAAGTCCCATAAGCTTTACAAACATTTGAACATGGCACACTGAATTTCGCAAGCCTCTGCTGTAGCGATCACGTCTCTGTATTCGCATACGTTGTGTTGGATTTTTCTGCCAAGACCCACATACGTCTGGTATCTGCCTATTACTGTATTCAGCATCAGTTTCAGTCTATGGGCAAAAAATCGTGCCACGATTTTGTAATCACAGTTTAGTAGCGTCAGAAGTCTAAAATCGTCAATATGTCTGCCTCCTGGGTGTTTAGGGATGAAAACTGCAATTACTTCTACCAGCTCTTTAGGCAAATTAAAATGTGGTTGCAACAATTCATTGTACATAGCCAATAATTTTGGCTGCAGTTGTTCTCCAAAAATATGATAGAATTCTGCAGTGAGACCGTCAGGGCCCGGTGACTTGTTTTTGGGGCTTCGTTGTATGGCATATTCCAGTTCCTCGTCATCAATTTCTTTAAGGAGATTTTCACCTTGTGGCGTCACTTAACGTCCCGTGAAGGTTGTGTAACAGCTCGTGTTGCATTATTGCGTCGTTGCTTACTGTTGGCAGCAGCCCTTCCAGGAGAGTGTGAATTGCATTTTTTATTTCGTTTTGCTGCACGAGGGTGGTTCCGTCACGTAACAGGAGTTGCGTGATAATTTTTCTTTTGCCTCTCTTATTCTCACGAATGACGTGGAAAATAGAAGGTTCTACCTGCTCTATCTACATCTACATCGATACTCTGCAAATCACATTTAAGTGCCTGGCAGAGGGATCATTAACCACTTTCATAACTTTTCTCTACCGTTCCATTCTCTAATAGCGCGCGGAAAGAAAGAACACCTAAATCGTTCCGTTTTCGATCTGATTTCTCTTATTTTATTGGGATGGTCATGTCTCCCTAAGTAGGTGGGTGCTAGCAAAATATTTTCACATTCAGAACTAAAAGTCGGTGATTGAAACTTCGCAAACAGATCACGCCGCAATGAATAACGTGTTTTAACGATTTCCACCCCAATTCAAGCAACATTTCCGTGACGCTTTCGCCTCCTCCCCCCCCCCCCCCCCGTAACGTCATAAAACAAAACAAGCTGCCCTTCTCTGAACCTTCTCAATGTCTTCCGTCAGTCCCACCTGATGTGGGTCCCACAAGGGGCAACAGTACTCCAGGAGAGGACGCACAAGTGTGATGTAGGCAGTCTCTTTGGTGGAGCTGGTGCATCTTCGAAGCGTTCTTCCGATGAAACGTAACCTTTGGTTCGCCTTCCCCACAATATTTTCTATGTGATCTCTCCAGTCAAAGTTGTTCGTAATTGTAACTCCTAGGCATTTGGTAGAATCTACGACCTTAAGGTTTGACTGATTTATCGCGTAATTGAAGTTCAGCGGATTTCTTATAGTGGTCATGTGTATTACTTCACACTTTTCTTTATTTAGTGTCAATTGCCAATTTTCGCACCAAGTAGAAATTTTGTCTAAATCGCTTTGCAGTTGCTGTTGATCCTCTGTTGACTTCACTAACCGATAAACGACAGCATCATCCGCGAACAATCTTAGGGAGCTATTCAGATTGTCTCCTAAATCGTTTATAAACACGAGGAAGAGTAGGGGACCTATAACGCTTCCCTGTGGAACGCCAGATATCACTTCAGTTTTACTCGATGACTTACCGTCAATTACAACGAACTGTGTTCTTTCTGATAGGAAATCGTGAATCCAACCGCACAATTGGGGAGATATTCCATAAGCACGCAATTTCATAAGAAACCGCTTGTGGGGTACAGTGTCAAAAGCCTTCCTGAAATCCAAAAAAATATGGCATCGATTTGAGATCCCTTGTCGATGGCACTTAACACTTCATGTGAATAAAGGGCAAGCTGTGTTTCGCAAGAGTGATACTTTCTGAACCCGTGTTGTCTACTGGTTAATAGGTTGTTCTCTTCGAGGTAGTTCATAATATTCGAACAAAGTATATGTTCCAAAATCCTACTGCAAATCGACGTCAATGAGATAGGCCTGTAATTTTGGGGATCACTCCTATTGCCTTTCTTGAATATTGGAGTAACTTGGGCAACTTTCCAGTCTTTGGGTACAGATCTTTCGCTGAGTGATCGGTTATAAATTATGGCTAAGTACGGAGCTATTGCATCAGCATACTCTGAGAGGAATCTAGTTGGTATACAATCTGGCCCGGAAGATTAGTTTTTGTTTAGTAACTTAAGTTGTTTTACTACTCCAGGAACATCTACTTCTAAGTTTCGCATGCTGGCAGCTGTTCTTGGATTGAATTCTGGAGTGGTCACTTCGTCTTCTTTGGTGAACGAATTTCGGAAAGCTGTGTTTAGTAATTCTGCCTTAGCAGTACTATCATCGGTATTATTTCCATTGCTATCACGTAGTGATGATATTGTTTGTGTTTTACCGCTCGTGTACTTTACATACGACCAGAATTTCTTTGGATTTTCTGCAAGATTACGAGACAGGTTATCGACCGAGACCTGATATTGTGCACATCACACTGTTGTCGTTTAACTTTCAGAAGTTTTGTTTTAATACGCTTTATTTGTACGTAATTGTCAATTATCGTCGCGTCATATTTATATAATTCTCTTAAGCAAGAGAAGTAAAATTCTGTAGTCTTTTGTTGCCAGTAATACTTTTCTCGAGAATATGCTTGATATATTTTCCGTGTCCTTGGTTCGGCATGTTTCAGCCACCATTTCGTCACTGAGTTGTACTGTTCTGCTTTACTTTCACATGCCCTCCATGTATCATTAAATGCACGCCGGCATTCTACATCATGGGGAATGGAGTTACTCAGTTTCTACGTGCCTCTGGCCCGGTGTGTGCCTTATTTGCACATGTTAACTCTACATATATATGCAGCATTGTCTGATAAAATTGTCGGCCAAATTTCGGAATGTAGGACGGCAGAAGTAAGTTGTTCGGCCACATATATTCTGTCCAGCCGACTTGCAGAGTGGTTTGCGACATACGTGAATCCTTGTAACTTGCCATGCAGGTGTTCCCAAGTGTCAATTAAACGCAGATAATTGACAATACGTTTCAGTTCCATCGATGTGTTGAAATTGGGCGTCTGGTCTTTACAATGCAGCACACAATTAAAGTCACCTGCAAGTATTAGTTTATCATAATTCCTTCCAAAAAGCTGTACAATTTCACTGCTAAAGAATTCTGCCCTGCCCCGCCGATTGCTACTGCCGGATGGCGCATACACGTTAATTATGCGAGTGCGGTGAACAGTGACTGTAATTCCCCTGCGATTTGGCAATTTTTCCACGTCAGTCATTGTGATGCCTTCTTTTGCCAAAACAGCTGTCTCGACATCCGCTCCACTCCCCGGATTGGTGACAATAGTTTGTTGTTGTTGGGGTTGTGGTCTTCAGTCCGGAGACTGGTTTGAAGCAGCTATCCACAATACCCTATCCTGAGCAAGCCTTTTCAACTCAACAGAAGAACGGCAACCTACATCAGTTTGAATCTGTTTACTGTATCCATCTCTTGGTCTTCCTCTGCGGTTTTTACCCCACACATTTTCCTCCAACGCTTAATGCGCAATTCCTTGATGTCTAAGAATGTGTCATACCAATCGACCCCTTCTTTTAGTCAAGGTATGCCAAAAATTCCTTTTCTTCACAATTCTGTTCAGTACCTCCTCATTAGTTACGCGAACCACCCACCTAATCTTCAACATTCTTCTGTAGCACCACATTTCAAAAGCCTCTATCCTCTTCCTGTCCACACAAATGCCTTCAGTAAGGACTTCCTTAGGCTTAAACCAATATTCGATGTTAGCAAATTTCTCTTTTTCAAAAATGCTTTTCTACCCATTGCCATTCTGCATTTTATATCCTCTGCACTGCGACCATCATTTGTTATTTTACTGCCCAAGTAACAAAACTCATCTACCTCCTTTATTGTTTCGTTACCCAATCTAACTTCTTCAGCATCACCTGATTTTCGTAGACTGCACTCCATTACCCTAGTTTTGGTCTTGTTAATCTTCATCTTATATGCACGTTTTAGCCCACTGTCCATTCCGTCCAACTGCTCTTCCAGGTCCTTTGCTGTCTCTTGCAGAATTACTATGTCGTCGGCAAAACGCAATGTTTTTAATTCTTCACCCTGAACTTTAATCCCTTCTCCAAATTTCTCCTTGGTTTCCTGTATAGCTTGCTCAAAGTACAAATTGAATAACATTGGAGAAAGGCTAAAACCCTGTCTTACTCCCTTCCCAACCACTACATCCCTTTCATGCCCTTCAACTCTGACAACCACTGTCTGGTTTTTGTACAAGTTATAAATGACCTTAAGCTCCCTATATTTTACTACTGCTTGCTTCAGAACTTGAAAGAGTTTATTCCAATCAACATTGCCAAAGCCTTCTCCAAATCTACAAAAGCTAGATATGTAGGTTTCCCTTTTCTTAATCTATCTTCTAGGATAAGCCGTAAAGTGAGTATTGCCTCCCGTGTCCCTACATTTCTCCTGAAACCAAACTGATCTTCCCCGACGTCGGCTTCAACCAGCTTTTCCATCCTTCGGTAAATAATTCGTGTTATTATTTTGCGACCATGACTTATTAAACTGATGGTTGTGTAGTTTCACACCTGTCTGCGGCTGCTTCCTTTGGAATGGGGATTATAACATTTTTCTTAAAGTCTGAGGGCACTTCGCCTGTCTCATACATCTTACACACCAGGTGAAACAGTTTTGTCATGGCTGGTTCTCCCAGAGACTTCCGTAGCTCTGAGGCAATATCATCTACTCCAGGGGCCTTGTTTCGACTTAGGTCTTTCAGGGCTCTGTCAAATTCTTCTCTCAGTACAGTATCTCCTATTTCATCTTCATCTACATCCTCTTCCCTTCCTACAATTTTGTCTCGAAGTTCATTTCCTTCATAGAGCGTCTCTATATACTATTTCCACCTTTCAGCTTTCCCTTCTTTGCTGAGAACTGGTTTTCCATCAGTGTCCTTGATATTCATAGAGCTGTTTTTCTTACCTCCAAATATTTCTTTTATTTTCCTGTAGGCTGTATCTATTTTTCTCCTATTTACACATTCTTCTACATCCTTACATTTGCCGTCTAGCCACTTCTGTTTAGCCATTTTGCAATTCCTATCAATCTCATTTCTTAGTCGTCTGTACTCCATTTTGCCTGTTTCATTTACTGCATTTTTATATTTTCTGCTTTCATCGATCAAAATTAGTATGTCCTGTGATATCCAAGGATTTTTGTAGGTCTTGCCTTCCTACCTATTTTGTCCTCTGCTGCCTTCACTATTTCATCTCTCAGTGCTACCCATTCCTCGTCCACTGCTTTATTTTCCCCGGTTTCTGTCAATTGTTGCCTAAAGCTCCCTCGGAAACTCTCAGGAACTTCAGGTTCCTTCAGTTTATCAAGGTCCGATCTCCTTATTTTCCTACCTTTTTGCAGTTTTTTTCAGTTTCAGCCTACAATTCATGACCAATAAGTTATGGTCAGAGCTTATATCTGCCACTGGATATGTCTTACAGTTTAAAACCTAGTTCCGAAATCTATGTCTTACTATTATAAAATCTATCTGGTATCCCCCGGTGTCTCCTGGTCTCTTCCACGTATACAACCTTCTTTCGTGATTCTTAAACTAGGTGTTTGCTATATCTAAATTATGTTCCGTGCAAAATTCGACCAGGCGGCTCCCTCTTTCATTCCTTTTGCCAACATCATATTCACCTACTACCTTCCCTCCCCTTCCTTGTCCTACTACCGAATTCCAGTCTCCCATAACAATTAAGTATTCCTCTCCCTTAATTGTCTGAATAATTTCCTTTAGGTCCTCATATATTTTTTCGATCTCCGCATCATTGGCAGAGCTAGTTGGCATATAAACCTGTACTAATGTGGTCGGTGTTGGCTTCGTATCAACCTGGACTACGATAATGCGATCACTGTGTTGCTTATAGTAGTTTACCCCCATTCCTATTTTTTTTATTCATTATCAGATCTACTCCTGTAACACCCCCAACTGATTTTTTATTTATAATCCTGTACTCACCTGAGCAGAAATCCTGTACCTCTTTCCACCGAACTTCACTAATAACCACTATATCTAACTTCAACATATCCATTTCTCTTGTTAAACTTTCTAGCTTTCCTACCTGATTAAGGGATCTAACATTCCACACTCCGATCCGTAGAATGCCAGTGCTGTCTTTCCTGATGATAACATCCTCCTGAGTAGTCCCCTCCCGGAGATGCGAATGGGGGACGATTTTATCTCCGGTATATTTTACCCGAGAGGATGCCATCGTCATATGTTCATACAGTAGAGCTGCATGTCTTCGGGAGAGGTAACGGCTGTAGTTTCCCCTCGCTTTCAGCCGTTTGCAGTAGCTATGTGACAAAGCCACATTCAGAGCCATCATCCAGACTGTTGCCCCTGAACTACTGAATAGGCTGCTGCTCCTCTTCAGGAACCACACGTTTGTCTGGCCTCTCCACAGATACCCCTCCGCTGTGGTTGCACCTACGGTACGGCTATCTGTATCGTTGATGCACGCAAGCCACCCCCTCGGTAATGTCTGTGGTTCATGAGAGTGGGTGACAACAGTATATCCGTCAATTCGTTCGAGTTCTATGGCAGCCACTTCCTGTAGCAATATGATGTCAATACCGGCAGCACGTAACAGATCCTGTAACATAGACAGTCGGAACCCTAACCGTATCTTATTGATGTTCAGAGTGGCTATTTTATAAGCTTGCGACTGATTCATAGATTTAAGGTTTTCCAGCAGTTAATTTGTCCTGTTAGGGTGACTGGGAATATGAGGCGTTTG
Organism: Locusta migratoria; assembly: GCA_026315105.1. Lineage (NCBI taxonomy): Eukaryota > Metazoa > Arthropoda > Insecta > Orthoptera > Acrididae > Locusta > Locusta migratoria. Next base: position 99,930 of record JAOYRU010000469.1, on the reverse strand, counting down.
GGTTACCATCGTGCCATCTTTTGCAGTTGTAGTCTGGTCCCTGGAGATGGTTGAGGATTCCGTCCCCAATTTCTGGACCGCGGCCGTGTCAGCGTTCTTCTCTGCTTCTTCAATTTCCTCTGCCCAGGATTTGGAACATGTGGACTGATGCAAAGCCTCTGCTTGTTTTGTTTCTACAGATGGGGCCACTGCTAGTTGTGTAGCCGTGGTAGACGCTGTGCCATCACTTGACCCTAGATGCGAAATCGATCCGGAAGAGGCAGACATCTTGACATCCATTGATCCCAAGACCGGTTGACTCACATCAGTAGACACAGAATTTTAATGACGGATCTTGCTTATAATCTTCTTTGCTTTTTCCCGCAGTAATGGGGCGACTTGATTAGCGCCCTGGTGTGCTAGTCTCCGTTTATTAGTCTTCTTTGTCAAGGATGACACCTTCGATGACTCCTAACCATCAGGATCAGAAGTCCGTTGTTCCGTAGATTCGTTCCCATCAATAGATCCGAGATCCATCGATTCCCGCACTTCATGAGGTCCAGGTATAGGGAGGTCTTCACTCAAACCTGTTTGTTCGCGGTCTGGTTCACTTGGTCATGCGTCATCACTCCATATGTGTGTCACTGTGAATTTCAACAGTTGAAAGGACATCAACGTTTGAACTTGCAGGGACGCGTTCCGTAACTGTCAGCGCTGCAGCACGTTTATCATTGCCTTCTGGTGTCGGGACGTGTAAAGGTGGGGGCGCGGTGTGCACTGCACCCAGCGCAGACGAGCAAGTCAGGGGCAGCGCCTGCGTCACGAAGGGACGCGCGGCCGCCCCGGCTGGTATCTAACGTGGCCTGTCGAGCCGCAGACAGCGCAAGTCCTCGGCAGTCCATCGTATATGACAATCCCACGGTGTCCGCCTACAGTTATGTAAGAGGGTATATGTTTTCTTAGGTCGATCATAACCTTTCGCACACCGCTTAGAGCTGTGTGCAGGTAGGAAGGCGGCCGAGCGAGGTGTTCTGCGCAGAGAGACGCCGCCAGATGGCGCTTCCTGTCCTCTGCCCGCTGTCAGGCTGACAGCTGACGAAACCGCCGCGGCAACACCGCCACCGCCACCACCACCACCACCACCACCACCACCACCTGTTCAGGTGGCGGTGGCTCAGGTGGCTGCGGCCGCGGCCGCGCGCCCCCGGCCGTTTTCTTATCCGCTCGACTTCATCATTTCAAATGGATACATTCCACACACGGCGAACAAAATTCTACTTCACACCTCAGCTGGATATTCTGACCTCTTAATTCTTATATCGTCTATACAACACGAAAATTAATGCATTTTTCATTCTAATCGTTTCATTGGGACATAAATGTCAATGCTAACGGTTCAAGAAAAGCTAATTTTTGCTTGTCATAGAGAGCAACTGAAAATTTATACAAAGAGTCAATAAATCTTTTATTTATACTGCCATGGATATTTTGATGCATAGATTGTGTATAGAAAGCAAATATAATATCATATCCACGTAAATGAGCGCTTTAATACCGGTACTGTACTGCGCGCAGTTGTCTGTGCCACTTTGGTATGATCACAGACGGCAACAAAACGGATATGCAATTTAAATGATTTTGTTTTCGAAAGTGAATCTGCTCAAGCGAACATAACAGCAGCGAGAATAAATTTCAGTCACAACATCAATGTATAAAAATAAATGACATTCTATCACAGTATAGCTGGACTAGCGTAGCAAGGATGTCAAGAAAATATCAGGGACTAAAAACATAATTCACATTTATCAACGTACAACAAAATTGAAATAAGCCTGATTGAGAATAAGGACATTACTCTTTGTGTTAGTAAAGAGTGACATTAACGCAGCGTAACGTATCTGGAAATAATGCTGTCTGTCGATCATTACATGACACATCAATCTCATCAACTATTCGTGTAATGGTTTTATACTCGGTGTTAGCCAAGCCCAGGCATAAAAATCTACAGAGATCACTAAACAAAGTTATCCCGCAGCGTCTGTCTGTCCCAGTCCCCTTCATACGGTTTTCAACAAAGGACGGTAGGATTCATATGGAAGGTGGAGTGACGAACAAAACTCCCCGAAATAGAGCAATAAATACTCTTAGGAAAAGCTATATACATTCTGTGACAGTAATTTTCCCATATATGTGAAAACGCTTGTATTATGTCACAATATGACGTTTGTTTGGTTCCGTCATTTAATAACGAATCAACTGTCTGCCGAACGTGACGTACTTATATTTTTAACCCGTGCTCAAAGGGAACCAGAATATCTCAAGATGGATAACTCCAATAACGTACCGAGCATATTCATTTAGATATCCAATTATCATACATTTTAGCTGTGAAATGAACGAGCGCGCACACAGGAGCACACACACACGCACTCACACACACACACACACACACACACACACACACACACACGTACGTACGTACGTACGTACAATATTGGCTGGCGATTACTGTTTGCCGCTACACAACTAAAACCTAAAATTTTATAATAAATGTTTAAGGAGACATTAATAGCTACCAACAATAAGTAAGGCAACAGCTACACAAAGGTGATGGAGCGTTTAGTACTTACCACCCTTAGGTCAATAAATCTACGCCCTCATCTTCGCTGCCCGTGTCTGATGACTCTGACTCATTGAGGTTAACTATGAACGGTTCCATAATAGAGTCCCTACAAATTTCTTGATCATAGTCCTCAGCCTGTAGTTTTCCTGCGTGCCTGTCACAATCAGCCCACGCAGAAACTGTGATGCTCTCGATCGCTGCGCGTGTAAAACTTTGAATTCAGCAATTCTGAAAGTATTGTTCTTTTCAGCGACATATGCTTTCACTTGCGCCCATATCATTTCTATCGGATTGTAATGGCAATGGTACGGTGGCAATCGGACCACCTTGTGCCCATGTTCTTTCGCTATCTCATCTATTTCATACGTGCGTTACACTGGCTTATTAGCGTTGACAAGCAACAGCAATTCTGCTCTTGTTTGCAAAGGAATGTGACTAATATTATTGCTCGATAACCAAGCTATAATGTCAGATTTCCTGGTGTGGGTTGTAGGTACTTTGTTCAGCTGTACTGAGTAAACACTGGCATTGTCCATCACAATAACTGAATTTGGGCGTAGGTATGGCAGTAGCTGAGTGGTAAACCATTCCTTGAATACACTGTATGTCATTTCGCAGTGATAGTCCTCTGGTCTTTTCGACTTCGAAGCCTTAAATATTAATTCACTCTGAGGAAGAAACCCAGTGTCCGCTGACCCTGCATGAACAATAATAAGGCGACTGCCTTTACCTATTGGCACTTTAAGACCACCGAGTCCATTGCTCATTTTCCAACACATTGATCTTGCGTGGTTCTGGTTCACGTAAGTTTCGTCGATGTAATAAACACAAGATGTCCCACTATCCCGAATCTCCTGCATTTTTCTTAAAAATATTATTCTGGCAGCCACAATGTCACTTCTTTCCATAAGGAATTTTCTACCATCGTTCATCTTACGGTATTGAAACCCCATGTCCTTTAATATTCTCAACATTGTCCATCGACTGCCCTTAAAGTGCAACTTTTCTTTCATCTGCGAAACTAACTTATCTGCAGTCGGATATTCGCCACTCGAACACATTTCAAATATTGTCCGACGCAAAACATTCTTCGAAAAGTCGTCCATATCGCCTACTTCTTTCCTACGACTGCGTCGCTTCCCTGGCGATTTAAAGGCTGCTGAGCCGCCCTCTTTGATGGCCGAGTTGGCTTCGCTGGCGATGCGCTGCGCAGTCCTCAGCCCCGCGCCGCACGCCTCGGCCGCCCTCGCCTGGCAGCTGGCAACGTTGGGGTGAGCACCACGTGGCGGCGAGTCGTCTGCTTCCGCCTCCTTTCTGAAGTAGTTCAATACTCGAAGCACAATAGATCTCGCTTGCTTGTGTAACACTTGGCGCTTTTCTGATCCGTCAGCCATAACCAACACTTTGCAAACTAAATGACCTTCGGCACACGTCCACTGGAGTAAAAATTACGACTACACGTCGAAAGCACTCTCGGCTCGGCGCGAGACAGCGAAATGACGCTATTGGCCGGGACGTCACGTGGTACACCGGCTCTTGCTACTGCGCATCGCCCCGCCACCCGCCTTCCTAGCTGCACACAGCTCTAACACAGGGAATTTGTGGCTCTGAGAGAACTTTTCCGCAAAATTGTACAACTCCCTGCTATACGGCTCTAGGACCGCATTAATTTGTTCCTCTGTTGTTTCAAATGGCAGCTCGAATACGCGCACTGTCCAGGCGCCAAGTCCTGCCTGCGTAACAGTCACCTCACCGACAGCACCGTCCCTGTATATAAATTTCGAGGCCCCTCCACTGCTTGCTACTACTCTATCACATACCTCGGAGTTGATAACTTTAAGGAGAACCACACTAGTGACGATAGAAAAGTAAATTCCAATGACTTCATTGGTAGAAATCTTAGCGGTTCCTTCTAACCAGTTTTCTACTTCGAAAGAGCTCGGTCGAGGGAAAGTCGTATCGAAGGTAAACTTCAGGGTATCTATTCTCTTAGTCTGATTCACGGTTTCACGGTTTCCTCTACAGCTACGACGACGCTGTATGCGCGCGACTCACCGCGCTGATGGAAGCAAACTCGCTACGGCGCGCTGCTGCACAGGAAGTCCGCACACCGCCGCAGCCGTGACGAGACTGACCACCCAGCTAACGCAGCGCAGCAGCCAAAGCGACCACACGGACTGTCTTGAAGCACGTGTCCCTCCACGCCACCACATACTTTAGTTCTGTCTCATGTTCCCTGTGATATGGGTGTCTAATTGCTAGTGCTCTCCTATACTAGAATAGCACCCCAGCAAAGAATGCGAATGGGAAACATCGTGCCTTGTTCCTCAGGCCGAGGTGATGTAGATATCAATAAATAATTGAATTCCTTGAGATAACACTGTCTCGCTATAAAATCGTATTAAACATCTACATAGATACTCTGCAAATCACATTTAAGTGCCTGGCAGAGTGTTCATTAACCACTTTCATAACTTTTCTCTACCGTTCCATTCTCTAATAGCGCGAGGGAAGAAAGAACACCTAAATCGTTCCGTTTTCGATCTGATTTCTCTTATTTTATTGGGATGGTCATGACTCCCTAAGTAGGTGGGTGCTAGCAAAATATTTTCACATTCAGAACTAAAAGTCAGTGATTGAAACTTCGCAAACTGATCACGCCGCAATGAATAACGTGTTTTAATGATTTCCACCCCAATTCGTGCAACAAGATTTCTTTGGATTTTCTGCAAGATTACGAGACAGGATTTCCTTGTGGTAACTACTATAGGCTTCTCGCATTAAAGTCCGCGCCAGGCTGCGAGTTTCAGTAAAAGATTGCCAGTCTTGTGGATTCTGTGTCTTATTAAATTTTGAATGTGTTTTTCTTTGTTTCTGTAACAGTGATCTGACCTGTTTTGTGTACCACGGGGGATCAGCCACCTCTTTTATTAATTTATTTGGAGACTATCACTCAGGAAAGCGTGAAGAGAATTTTTAATCTGCTTTATTGAATAGATATATTTTTCGTTTATTTTTGGTCCATTTGGGAATTTGGACATCCAGTCTCGCTACTACAAGTCGATGTTCGCTAATCCCTGTATATGTTTCAATGCTCTTTAGTATCTCCGGATTATTTGTTGCTAAGAGATCAAGGGTATTTTCGCAACCACTTACTATTCTAGTGGGTTCATGAACTAAATGTTCGAAGTAGTTTTTAGAAAAAGCACTCAGAACTAGCTCGGACGATATTTTATGTTTGCCGCCGGTTTTTAATAAGTAATTATGCCAACATATTGAGTGTAAATTAAAGTCGCCACAGATTATAACACTATGCTTCGGATACCTATTTGAAATATGATTCAAGCTTTCTTGGAACATTTCGGCAACCGCATCGTCTGAGTCAGACCAACTCACAGGAAGTATCTGTCTCAATTTCGCTGCAGGATAAACCGTCCGTAACAGCAATAAACACGCCACCCCTTTTTTTCTGTTCTATCCTTTCTGAAGGCCATTTGGCCCTTTGAAGAAATTTCGGCCGAACTTTTCTCAGGCGTCATCCAGCATTCAGAACATATAACGATTTGTGCCTCAGTAGTTTCTATGAGAGCTTGGAGCTCTGGAACTTTCCCAATACAGCTACGACAATTTACAATTGTTATACCAATGGTTTCTAGATCTGCTTTCTTCCTGTGTCTGACCTGTCGCTTTGAGACTGAAACCCATTTTGTGTATTCCCGAGGCCCTCTGACCTAAAAAAACCGCCCAATCCACGCCACAGAGTCCCCACTACCCTGAGTATAGTGGACTCCTGACCTATTTAGCGGAACCCGAAAACCCACCACCCTTTGGCGCATGTCGAGGCATCTGCAGCCTACACGGTCGCGGAACCGTCTGAGCCTCTGATGCAGACCCTCCACTCGGCTCTGAACCAAAGGTCCGCAGTCAGTCCTGTCGACAATGCTGCAGATGGTGAGCACCGCTTTCATTTTGCAAGCAAGATTGGCAGTCTTTACCACTTCTGATAGCCGCTCAAAACCAGAGAGGATCTCTTCCGATCCAAAGCGACACACATCATTGGTCCCGAATTGAGCCACCAACTGCAGCTGGCTGTACCCTGTGCTCTTCATGGCATCCGTAAGGACCCGTTCCACTTCTGGAATGAGTCGCCCGGTATGCACACGGAGTGAACATTGGACTTCTTCCCCTTCCTTGCAGCCATTTTCCTAACGTTGGAGCTCCCAACTACTAGCAAACCCACCCTCTGTGAGTGCCCGGATCTTGAAGGCAGAGGGGCGAGTACAGGACAAGCGACACCATCTGCGTCAGGAACATCCCCTGCCACAGGCCGCGCCTCGAATCTGTTGGCAAGACTAACCGGGGAGGCCTCGAATTCGGCCCCCGGGCAGTCTTACACCGCTTGACACTCATTGAGGAGACCTCCCAATCCACCACGGATTGGGGGGCTACCTCCTCGCGGGCAGTGAGCGGGCTGGCTACAGCTGCAGGCTGATCGGAGGGCACAACAGACGCACAGGGCGTCTGCTGCACCCCCGCGAGCGGCCCACAACAGCGGCGCCCACCCGCCGCAGTCTCAAGCGTTGCCAGCGAAGCCAATGCCGCCTAAAGCTGCGAGCGAAGAGTCACCAACTCTGCCAGCATCCGTTCGCAGCAGTCACAGTTCCTAGCCATTCGAAAAACCTGTGTTTCTTCCAAGTAAGGACGTCTGTAGACACCGAAGTTTGATAAACATTGAGTTTCGAAAAATGTAAACCTAATACTGAATTGTTTAATAACGGCGAATCTGAAAAATATATACGCAAGTAAATAAATCAAAATATCAACAACTGAACTGATAATTAAAAGCGATTCTTAATAAATAAACACGCGAGCACACTCACGTATGAAGAGCTGCAAAAGACAGCACACACGAAATGAAAATAAGTCGCTTCTATTAAGAAGACAGTTACCGTACAATGTAGAGCTGCTGCTGCCACGTGTGCACTGGCTGCCGGTCACTCATAAGGAGAGGCATTGGATTAAAATTTGTGTTGTGGGCGAGATTCGAAGGCAGGACCTCCTACTAGCTAGTTATGCAGTTTAGGGTTTATTTTTATTTATTTATTTATTTTGGACCACTCAGCTAACACAGCGTTACAGCCAAAGGGACTACACGGACTGTCTTAAAGCACCTCGCCCTCAACACCACATAATTTAATTCTGCCTTATGTTCTCTGTGAAATGCGTGTCAAGTTGCCAGGGCTCTCCTTTATTGGAAAAGCACTTCAGCAAAGTACGCGATTTGGAAAAAAGGCGCATTGGTCCTTTAGGCCGAGGTGATATAAATATCAACAAATAATACAATTGTTTCAGATAACATTTTCTCGATATAAAAAAAGTATTAAACATAAAGAGAGGCATTGAATTGAAATTTGTGTTGTATCCGGAATTCGAGAGCAATGACTTCCTACTTACTAGGTGGGCACTTTAGGGTTTATTTTTATTTATTTATTTTTTGGACCACTGTTTTTCGGGTCTCCAACCTCCCCTACAACCTGTTCTTCCGCTCACCAAAGTCGCCCTCTTTGGCGTCGGCTTCAATCGGCCTTTTTTTTGAAATTTTATTTATTTTAATCCTTTCTTCCATCTTGTACTTGCAAATAAAAGTCCTTTCTGCGGAAATTTCATTAAGAAATAGAAAAAAAAATATTTGACGAATTTTCGTCTTGATGTGCCAAAGCTTTAGAACTAAAGTATACCAAACAAAAGTGAAGCCACTTATGTAGTAGCTACAAACTCCATCAGCAATGGTATTGTTTCATGAGCAATTTACATGATAGTTCTCGCAAGGAAATTGGCGTATTGACGATGATAATCCGTTATATTCAGTAGGTTTTGTAGCTGGGTCCTTATGTACGTCCAAAAGTCTTGTTCGGTCTTTTCAGTGTTTTTCAAAAAAGAAGGATGCTTACGGTTTAACGTGCCATTGACAGCTTGGTCATTAGAGACGGAGTTAACGCTCGGAGTTTTGGCTAAAGATGTGGAAGGAAATGGCCGTGCCCTTTTGAAAGGTGCCATCCCGGCATTTGCCTGGAGTGATTTAAGGAAATCACGGAAAACCTAAATCTGGATGGCCGGAGGTGGATTTGAACCACCGTCCTTCCGAATGCGAGTCCAGTGTCTTATCACTGCGCCACCTGGCTTGGTTCCAGCAGTGTTTTTCAGTATATAAAATACTTTATGTCCTCTTAACCAGTTAACCGCATTGTTATTCGTCTTGGGGTAAAATATTTAATCGGGTAATAAGAAGCTCGAGGGTGTTATTGTATGCGGCGGTGTTCTCTGGATGATCGCTAATTTTCTTCTGACCGACTGCCAGATGGTGTTCGCATCACCACGAAGAAACTGGTGATCATCAGTGTCATTTAGCTTAGGTGATGCACATAGGGGAAGCGGCTCTGCGAATGGATTGAAGGCGTTCGTTCGTTGTTATTTTTCTGTTAACGGCGTAGTACCAAGTTGCACTCACGCCAGTTGGTAAGTTCGAATGATGGATGTTTTTCCAGGTATTTGACCAGTTGACTGCGTTGAACTTAGTTTCTATGATATTCTTGTTATGAAACTGCATTAAGTTTTTGTATACTTCTTTGACACTAATCATATCTTTCCCTGCAATCCTCATCCTAAGATAACTGTGCTCCATTAAGAAATGTTTTAAGTGGTGTAATGTACTGGGGATGTGGTGAACATCAATTGGGGCATCGTAGTTGGCCGTTACTATTTCGTTAAGTAAAAATGCTGCTACGCTATTCGCTGACCTCTTCCACTGTTTGTACGTCTTGCAGATGTACAGCGCATGTGCTTTATTATACACGTCTACAAGGTTTAAGCCACCGTTAGTAGGTGGTAACGTCAGAGTTTCAAACTTTATTTTGAACATGTGGCCGCGGCTGACCAATTTGACCAAAGGCAGCCAGGATCCTTTTTGCCACGTCTTTTTGCATTGGAAGGACTTGTGCCACGTATTTTATTTTGGATGTTAGGTAAATGGTTTACGAATTGCACTCTCTGTATTTCATCAATCGTCCTGAGCGTAGGTTGGTCGATGCCGGCACGTATGACATTAAGTAAGTTTCTATAGTTTAAAGCAATTGTCTGCCGGATGTTTTGTGCAAATTCGATTCCAAGACATTTTATTGTGGGGGTCTCCTGTATTGGTCCTTGAATGGGAACTCTTAAGCAACGCCCAATATTCATTAGTGCACATTTATTGCTGTTCAACTTGGCTCCGGAAGCAAGTGCATACTTATCTACTATTTCTAGTACCTTGCATATCTCTTCGATATCTCGGACCAGAAATACAACGTCGTCAGTATAGGCCTTGTACACTACCTTCTCTCCATCTATTGTTATGCCTTGGAGATGTTGACTTAAACGGAAAAGCAGAGGCTCAGTGGCTATTGCAAATAGGGACATAGATAGTGGACACCCTTATCTCACTGAACTGTTTATTATGATGTGTTTGCTGGGCTGACCGTTGACTATGACTGTTTAAAAAATTCTTTATAATTCCGATGTAACGTTGCGGAAAGTACATATAACCCATAGTTTGGAAGAGATAATCATGACTGATTTATTTCTGGAAATCTAATGAAACGAGCGCGCATTTTATTTTACAAGCTCCAGCAATTGATATGATGTCTCTATAGTAACACAGTGTGTGGTGAATAGATCTGTCGCGTCCGACGCTGGATTGATACGGAGCAGTGACGGTGTTCATTACGGCTTCTAATCTCTCATTAAAAATACGGGAGAAAATTTTGTAGTCACAGTCCAGTAATGTGAGCGGTCGTAGATTTGTTACATATTTTTCTGCATGATTTTTCGGGACTAGAACTATTATTCCTCTTGAAACTCAATTGAGATATCACTGCTGGGATTCATTAATTCGTTGCAAATTCGTGTTAGCTTAGGTATAATTTGTCTTCGGAACGTGTGGTATAGCTCAGCTGGAATTCCGTCACGCCCAGGAGATTTATTTTTTTGACTTCGTGTTGTTGTATCCGCCACGTGATCTTCCGTTACGTCAGCTAACAGGTTATCTGCTTGATCCTGGTCCAGCTTCCGTGTCAGTCCTGTTGAAAGAAAATTTTGCGCTATAGTGTCCGTTTTGGTATTGCTTAACAGGTTGGTGAAATATTTATAGATTTTGTTCTTAATCTCACTTTGCTGCGTAATCAACCTACCATCCATGGAACGCATTTCAGTTAATATTTTCTTCCGGTGGCCCTTTCTTTCATTTATCACATGCTAAATTAACGTCTGTTCTCTTTTTACATCATTCTGAAGCCTTGATCGTATTTTGCAGCCTTCAATCTGTCCGTTTCAAAGCTAAGATTTTGGCCTGAAATCTTTTTATCTCTAAATGGTTATTGATTACTGATCGATTATTAGTGTATAATTCTCGAAGAACTTTAAAATAAAATTCAGTCGTCTGTTTTTGCCAGACATTCTTATCACTTGAGTAGTTTATCAGCGCTCGTCGTATCGACGGTTTAGCACATTTCAGCGACCAAGTCAGTGACGAGGGGGTATGATGTGAATTTCTTCTCGCACTCAGTCCATACACAATTGAATATATTGTCGCGTTGAAATGCGAGCTGGCTTGACTTCGAAGGCAACTGAACACATCACTTATACTCAAAGCACGTTTATTACGAACTTAACATACACGCAGCACTGACTGCTTCTCAGGCAGAGTGCTCTGCTATTTATACACAGACAGAATTTACCAGAAATTAGAATAACAGTTAACATAAGAAACAACTAGAATTTACAAGTGAACATAAGAAAGATGTAGAACATTCAGGAATTGTTAATTACAGAGAAATAAATTTTCGCCGGTGGGCGGGACTGAACCGGCGACTTTCAGCAACACAGTCCGTGACGCTATCCCCTGCGCCACGCCGGCAGTTGGTGTTCGTGCTCTCTCGCGGCATTGCTCCCTCTCCTGGAAAAACAGCGACCCGCTGTTATGCTCCCTGTGGAGCCAGCTGCAATGTCCTGGATCTTGACCGTGTCATGGGTCCTCTGTATGACAGTTCAAGAGAATCCTTCCCTTCTCCACCATTATCGACGAAAGATGTTCCTGTCGTGGCTTCATCGGGAACATTACCGTCCTTAGAGTCCTTGAACAAGATGCCATTGTCGTCTACCTGCTCTTCAGAATCGTAGTAAGGCTTCATGCGCAGGACGTGAACAATGTCTCTTCGTTTTCGACGTTTCGACGACGGCTCATAATGCTCAACTTCGTATGTGACGTCTGACAGGCGGTGTATGACACGATACGGACCAAAGTATCGCTTCAGTAACTTTTCTGATAGTCCAACCCTCCGTACAGGGGTAAAAATTCATACCAGATGTCCTGGGCTGTACACAACAGGTCGGTGCTTGTCGTTATACCGCTGACGGTCCTTCTCCTGGGCGTCCAGTGTCTGTATGCGTGCCGGCTGTCTTGCTTCTTCGATCCTGGTGATAAGCTGTTTAAGATAGTCATTCTGAGTGTCGTCCGGTTGGAACGGGAACAGCGTATCCATTGTCGTCTCAGCTTCACGGCCATGGAGCAGGAAAAACGGAGTGAAGCCTGTGGTGTCTTGTCTTGCGGTATTGTAAGCAAACGTCTCGACTGGCAGAATTGTATCCCAATCCTTCTGCTCAATATCGACGTACATAGACAGCATGTCGGCTAACGTCTTGTTAAAACGTTACGTAAGACCATTTGTCTGAGGGTGGTATGTAGTTGTCATTCTGTGGACAATGTCGCACCGTAACATTACCTCTGATACTAGTCTCGACTGCAAAACTTTTCCACGATCAGATATCATCATACGCGGTGCTCCATGCTTCAAAATAATGTCTTCTACAAGGAATTTTGTGATCTCTGGAGCTTCTGCAGTCGGCACAGGTTTGGTCACAGCGTAGCGTGTGAGGTAGTCAGTGCAGACTATTATCCAACGGTTACCGGTTGTCGACTTCGGGAACCTCCCTAAGAGATCGATCCCAACTCGGTGGAATGGAGCTTCTGCCGATGGAAGCGGTACGAGATGTCCTGGAGGTAATTGCGGCACATGCTTCCGTCGCTGGCACTCCTTACAGTGACTCACATAGTGCTTGACAGATCGGTCGAGACCTTTCCAGTAATACCTGCGTCTGATTTTGTCTAGGGTTTTCACGAATCCCAGATGACCGGATATTGGACAATAGCTGTCTGGAGATGAGCTGGAACAACCAGTAGTCATTTGGGGCCCAGTGGATCGTAGTTGCTCTTATACAATGTTCCGTTTATAACTTGGAACTCTCCATTGGTCAGTTCTCCTTTCTCCAAGGCCTCTATCGTTTTTAATAGTGCTGGATCTTCCCTCTGTTCAACTGTAACGTCTTCTAATTCAGTGAGGGCTGAAATTTCATTAATGCTGTTGTGTTCCACTATTGGATTCCTCGAAAGGCAGTCGGCATCTTTGTGTTTGCGCCCGTTCTTGAATACCACTGTGACATCGTACTCTTGGAGTCTTTGTGCCCATCTTGCTACTCGATCTGATGGATCCTTCAAGCTAGTTAGCCAACACAAAGAATGGTGGTCTGTCACGACTGTGAACTTTTTGCCGAATAAATACGGCCGGAACTTGTTGATAGCCCAGATAACTGCGAGACATTCTTTTTCAGTTGTATGGTACTTTATCTCGGACTTTGAGAGTACACTTGACGCATAGGCTATCACTTTTTCAGCACCTTCCTGAACTTGTACAAGCATTGCATCAATGCCATAACCACTGGCGTCTGTGTGAAGTTCAGTGTCCGCATTCTCGTCGTACCAATGCTAGTAGCACTGGTGCGGAAGTTAGAGCCTCCTTAAGCTCTTTCTTTTGTCTCGTTCTAGTAAAACTTGGCGTCTCCCTGCAGAAATTCTTGTAATGGACGTGCCTTGTTACAAAATCCTTTCATGAAACGTCGGTAGTATGAGCACAGCACAAGAAAACTTCTCACATCACGAATGTGCTGAGGAGTTGGAAATGCTATGACTGTCCTTACTTTATCTGGATCGGGACGGACACCATCTCCGTTGACTAGGTTCCACAGGATTTTTGTCTCTTTGGCGACGAAGAGGCACTTCTTTGGATTGAGGCTGAGACCTGCAGTCTAAACACACTTCGTCTAAAGCGTCTCGCTGCGGAGCGCGCGGTTGCTCGCCGTGGAGGTTCGTGTCCTCCCTGGGGCATGGGTGTGTGTGTTGTCCTTAGGTTAGTTTAGTTTAAGTAGTTTGTAAGCTACGGACTGATGACCACGCAGTTTGGTGCGATAGAATTACAAACATTTGAACATTTTGAACACACTTCAACACAGTTGACAGACGACTCAGATGTTCTTCAAATGTTTTCGAGAAAACGACAATGTCATCTAAATAGTAGAGACACGTCGTCCACTTAAGGTGTCGAAGCAAGTCATGCGTTCGAATGTGGCTGGAGCGTTAAATAATCCAAATGGCATTACTTTAAATTCATAGAAGCCGACAGGTGTAATAAAAGCCGTCTTCTCCCTGTCAGCTTCGTCAACCGCGATTTGCCAGTATCCTGTCTGCATGTCCACAGTTGAGAAGTATGTAGCTCCTTTCAAGCAGTCTAAGGTGTCGTCAGTGCTCGGCAATGGGTAGACATCTTTCTTTGTGATTCTGTTCAGTCGCCGATAGTCGACACAAACTTGCCACGTGTAATCCTTCTTCTTAACGAGGACCACCGGAGACGAGCAAGGACTCTCTGAAGGTTGAATATTGACATCTCGCAACATCTTCTCCACTTCTTCCCGAATTATCCGTCTCTCAGCTGCAGACACTCTATACGAACGCTGGCTAATTGGCGGATGTTGTCCAGTATTGATACGGTGCTTTATCGTGGGCCGTTTCGTCTGACTTTTCCCCTGCTGAGGTGTGAATGCACCCGAAAATTGGTGTAGTATACCTAACACCCGCTGGCGTTGTTCCTTGGTCAGTCCAGGCCATATTGGCAGTTCAACGTTTGTTTCCTCCAGCGTGTTGTCTGTACTTACAGCAGGGCATGGGTCTTCATTGATGACGTTGAGCTCACCGTCCTGCATTGGTTCAGCTGTCCGGATACACATTCCCTTGGGGATAAGTTGTGACTGCTCGTGACAATTTGTGATCCAAATCTCTCCTTGACCACCGGTAATACTTATGATAGCCGCTGGTATGTAAATTTCTTTTGTGAGCCTGATAAACTTTTTACTATCAACAATAACTTCACAGTGTAACCAGTCATCTGTGTTTGTGACTGCAACTCTTCTCATTGTCAACGGCGGTATCGTCACATTGTCAACGACAAATAACTTCCCAGAAAATTCTGTATTATGTGTATCCGGCGGAACAACTTCTTCAATTTGCAGCTCAGATTTTCCACAGTTAATGATAGCTTGGGATGCTTGAAGGAAGTCCCATCCGAGGATGACATTTTGACTACATTCTGTTAACACGACAAATTCAAACGGCTGCGTCCTGTTTTTGATGGTTATTCTTGCGACACAAGTTCCTGCTGGATGGACGTACTTTCCATTCGCGACCTTCAGCAAAGTTGCCCCCGTATCACAGAACATTGTCTTCTTTAGTGTGCGGCGGTAATTATCCGACAGTACAGAAAAAGAAGCTCCTGAATCAACAAGTGCCCGGACAGGTTGGCCGTCGATTATGACGTCGATGAGATTTCCGACATCTTAGCGACTGTCGTCCATGGAGTATTTTCATCTGCGGCGGCCTCACCTCCGTAGATGGTCGCCTCGCTTAGTTTTCCTGGGCGCGGCGGCTAGGGGAGCGGCTGGTACCTCTGTACGGTGACGGTGAACGGCTGCGGCGCGTCGGGGTGCGACCTCGTCTAGGGTACGGCGATGGGCTTCTTCCCATAGGTCGACTGAACTCATTAGCAGGTGATTGCCTGGGATAGAACTGCTCTGATGGCTGACGTCTTGCGGCAAAATAATCGTCGAATACTCGCCTTCTCTCTCTGCAGTAGTGTACGACATGTCCAGGGCGCCCACAGTGGAAACACAGTGGTGTGTTGTCTTCTGTCCTCCAGACGTCTGTTCTTCTGCGGGGCGTGATTGTTGCTGGGGGACTTGGTTGTGGCCGCGTCGGCCGGTTTATGGGCTGCCGTTTGGCGGCTGCAGCGTATGTCATAGCAGGGCGACGACATTCTTCACGTCGGGTGCGATTGGCGGGACAGACAGAAGCTAATGTTTGAAATACTTTTTCCTGAGCGGCGTCGGCTCCCTCGTGACTTACATGGCTTACATCCATGGCCATGTTCTGATGCTCGCTCGGTCTAATAATTCCGGCTGCCATGCACTGTGGTAATTCTTCTCTCATAATTTGTCGTATGAGAGAAGCGAAGTCATGCTGGTTTTCCGCAACGGCCATAGGGACTACATTGGAGAGTCGGTCATACTTCTGGCGTCCTACTCTCCTTTGTTGCATCTCTTCAATACGCTGGCACCACTTCATGAACTCTTCTGTTGTAGCGACGTCTTTTATCAGAAGGGCTTGGTACATGTCTTCTGCTATACCCTTCATCAGGTGCGTGATTTTGTCGGCCTCAGTCATATTCGGATTGACTATTTTACACATGGCCAAAACATTCTGTATGTACGACTGTGTCGGCTCACCATGTCGTTGGGCCCGGTTCTTCAGTTGTTCTTCCACCGAGCAGGTTTGTCGCTGTCGGTCTCCAAACGTCCGCCTGGAACGTTTCCCAATCATTCAGTTTCTCTTCATTGTTCTCGAACCATTGCTGAGCTGTTCCGTCCAGGTAGAAATGCACCCCACTTACCAACAGCACATTTTTTTTCTTTTTCTTTTTTTTTTGGGGGGGGGGGGGGGAGGGGGGCTCCCTTCTCCCCTACACCCCGTCCTTACACTCTCCAAGTCTGCCTTCATCGGCGAGCTTCTAGCGCTATCATATGGTGCCGTTGACTGCCGGTACGGGAAGTGGGAAAAAATAGTAGTAACTGAATAAACAATCATAAAACTAGAAAGTACATAGGAAGATAATAACAAAGAAATACAACATTTTCCCCTTCTGGGAATGGCAGTCCTAGGTGGCCAGTTTCGTTTCTTTACCGAACAGGGTTAATCGTGAAAAAAGAAAGGGAGATAATTTTCTTCGCCGCTGTCACAAACATAACGGAAATTTTACGTGCAAGACGTGTACTTTTCAACTAATTACAGTATAACACTCCACATAATGAACAATTAAATTTAATGTTCACTGTAGCGAACAACTAAACGGGTAAACCAAAAGTGTCTTCTTCAACAAACACAACATGGATGGAGCAAAGAAATTTCTCTCTTGCAGAACAATGACGTGGCATGTAATTTCTTAAAAGTTAGAAAATTAGATCATATCTGCTATTCCACAGCTTCCTAGTGAATTCCGATGACATATCGCAAACAAGTCACACGAAACAGTTTATAAAAGCATCCACCATCTAGAGGAGACACGATGACATCCGATAGTTCCGAACTATTCCTAAAATCACAAACGAAAAGCAAACAAATGTCACAGTTAAACAACAATGCAATTTCAAAATCCGAAGTATCAGCACAGTCCAGGTTTCCCTCATCTTCCCCTCGTCACTCCGTCACAAACTCCACGAAGCGTTAACAAGATTATGAAAAACAATAGTGAGAGATATTTTTATGAAGTTTTGAAAAGTCTCTTGATAATGTATGTGTCCTCTAATATACTGATGATGTTCCCACAAAAACATGAGGAATTGAGTTGCATCGGTAAGTTGTAGATGAAAGATGACATACGTCACATGCGCGACGATCCAGGTAGTGGCCGCCCGTTTACTTGCGGGGAACGGGTTGAAGTGCGGAACCAGTATTGTAGTGGCTTCAAAACAATCAGCGGTGTTGCGACTGACGATGCGCAACATCTCACGAGCCACGCCAGTTTGAAGCGGGGACACGTCACACGGTGTTCCACAGTGTCTACTCCACCGCAGGTATCGCTCAGAGCAGACGGAGAATGTTTTATCGTGTGCAGCCGAGCGTTAGTCGCGACAGTTCTGTTGACGACCTTGTACCAGGTAGCCTTGACATGCGGGGAGAGATATCGGGCCGAGATGTTCTGCCACGCGATCTTCCACAACCGTCGTGGGTTCCGAACTTCAAAGTCGTTAGGCGACGGGTTTCCTCTAACTGCTTCATAAAATTTCTTTGCTGTCCTATTGCGTGGCTCGAAGTATTCAGATGGAATATAACTCTTCTGCATGAAAAATTGGCGCACGTAAATTAACCGGAAAGGAACTGCCATCGGGTTAAGTGGAGCTACCTGTGATTCCGGTTGATGTATACGGAAGAACTCATCCGTAGGCCCGCGGGGGTGTTTCTCACAGATGGCAAGTGTACGGTGTACTAACAGCGCGGCGCTCATAGCCGGCAGGTCGATCAGTCCAAGTCCTCCCTCTGCCGGTGGCAATGTGCAGGTCGCGTGGGAGACTTTGAAAATCTCTCCTCTCCAAAGCAACCAATATACTGCCTGCACGATTGCTCTACCTATTTCCTTAGGTACGTGAAAAACGTGCGCCAAAAACCACGCCTTGGACAACAAGAAACCATTAATGAGAAGCACTTTTTGTCCCAAAGCTAGATACCTACGGGAATGCAACTTTGCTATAGCCCTAATAGAGTTAAGTAGAAGACGCCAGTTGTAAGAAGTCGTCCTTTGTAGGTTGGCTTGAAAGGAAATACCTAAGATGGTATGCTTGTCATTGATCGTAAACCAAGGTCTGCGTATCTGCACAGAGGACGGCCGTATCGGAAGCAGCACAGTCTTGCGTCGATTGACGTCGGAGCCTGAAGCACGGCGATACAGCTGCAGCACTGAGTACGCCACGTCGACGTCGTCCCACCTGCTGACGAACAGTCCGAGGCCGTCCGCGTACGCGCGGCACACAACCCGCGCGCCTCCCACCGTTATCCCCTGGTACATGGAGGTCAGTTTTCGGAGGAGGGGGTCCAACGCGATGGCAAACAAACCCATAGAAAGGGGGCAGCCTTGTTTGACGGAACTGTGTAGCTGCACCGGTTCTGACAGACAACCATTGATCATTATTCGTGAGGTGGAATTTGTCAGCAGGTGCATAATGGCGGTAATAAATTTTGTGCCAAAACCAAGTTTGAACATCACCTTCCGCAGATATTCATGGTTCACCTTATCGAATACCTCAGCAAAGTCAACGGATAACGCTGCTAAAGGCGTTTGTGTTATAGCAGCAAATGCAATGGTGTCCCTATATGTGAGTAACGCATCGAAAATTGTTCGGTCCGGAACGGCACAACACTGATATCCGCTGATCACCTTGGTCAAACCAGTACGTAGTCGAGCAGCAAAACAACGAGCGACCAACTTATAGTCTCCGTTTAAAAGAGTGACCGGCCGCAGGTGAGCTGCGTCACATTTGCAAACATCCTTCGGTAACAAAACAATGACGCCCTCTAGAAAGGCTGCAGGAACAGCAACGCCGTTAACGATTTCATTGACAATGTCCGTAAGTGTGTCACCCAACAAATTCCAGAAACGCAAATAGAATTCAGGAGGCAGACCGTCAGCCCCAGGAACCTTGCCTTTGGCGCTGGTTTTCAGTGCACGAAGAACCTCATCTGCCGTGAAACGTTCGTATAGAGCCATCCTATCCACCCGCGCGAGAGGATGTGGGAGGCCTTGTGGAAGAGCGTGAATCGCAGCATCGTCTATGTCTGCACGTGGAAATAGGGCGGTAAAGTAACGATGTGCCTCTAACAACATCGCAGCATTAGTAGTGAGACGCTCTCCATTACTTGATTGCAAAAAAGGCAACTGACATTGTTTCCGGCGTTTCATTTCCCGCGTTATGTGATAAACAGATGGTGCCTCACCAGGGATATTGCCGTCAGGTTGACTACGGATGATTGTACTACCATGCGCAAAAATATCCGAACGACCTGAATTGCGTTTCGCCTGATGTGCATGCAACCCAACTAACGTACGAGTCTTGCGGGTGCTCTGCTCGCTCCGCGGTATAGTCGTTCGACTATTCAAAATGGATCCACAACAGACAACTGCTCTTTATGGCAATCATTCCAGATGTAAATTAACACCACGATTTTGCAAATAAAAGGAAACACGTTCTTAAGTTCTTAACGTTTATTAAATCCAATTTCTTACAATGACAAATCTTAAGTATTGTCACACTTATTACAGTCTGATATAACAAACTCCGTCACATAAAACATCAATTAATCCTTAAACAACATTCAATATTGTTACAAACAACAGATTTTACTATAGTATCGGAAATCCTAAAGTCCTGTTGAAATTCGAAGTACTTTTGTTCTCTAAATCGTTTTCTCACAATTGCGAAACATCGTTCCACTGGCGAGCGGATTTTTATTAACCGATTGTTGAACTAACCAGATAATGAAAACTCAATTAACAGCAGAAAACGCACTATGGAAACTTCAATATTAACTGCGTATCACCAGCATTTTCCCCGTATTCATACCTGAACAAATATTTGCACACATCTTTGAACTTGAATTGATATGACAAACTTCCTTGTTCTGTAGCCGTAGCTAACCAAGCAATTCATTCTTGTCTTATAGATACTTTATTATGCCTAAGATTGTCACAGCGGACGAAGCATAAAGATGTGTGAAATATTGGAGATTTCCTCACAAATATCAGAACGCGCAAATCAAATCATATGAAATGCAAATTCTTAAAATATTTTTATTTATTTATTTTTTACTGAACCAGGAACTTAAAAATCACCGTTATACCCCTAATCACAAGTGCCCAGACTCAGTTCTGTGTGGGACTTACATACGAGGCTGCTCCTGTCGGTGCTTCTAGTCCTTCCTCGGTCAGGTGTATGTCTGTTGTCCTTATATTAGTTTAAGTAGTTCTAAGCCTAGGGACTGATGACCACAGTAGTTTGGTCCCATAGATTTACAAACATTTGATTTTGAGTTACATACCCGGTATCTAAATGGAAGATAACTAAGTGAAGTCAGATGTTAGTTGTCGAATTATTTCACCAGCAGCGGGATGTTTGAATCTGTAATCTGCATATAATTACGTTATGCGTCACCGGGAATCGAACCCCGAACCTACCAATGTCGTTTCTAAGCACGAATAGACGTTAAATCTGAAATGTTAACTCAACAGGAATGACGATGCGTGTGTGTCTGACTAGTAACAACGGCACCCATCGTTGTTATAATGATAGTAATAATAATAATTTCGTGTGGCTCAGTGTCCTGGTGCCAATCATTCAACTGTGCGCCACTTCAGAGACTTGCATGTCCCTAAGCTGCCCCAATTATCCAACCGGGAAAGGCGACCTACAGTTTAACGTGGAATCCAAACCACGTGTAGTTTATGACGGTTCCTCACATTGTTGAGACGTGAATCGTGGGTTAAAACTCAGAATGAAAAAAAAAAAAAAAAAAAAAATCTGGTGATCTGACTACGTTTCGAACCCGCGACCCTTCAGTTACCAGTCAAGCGCTGTACCCCAAGACCACCGCAACAACCTGGGTCGTGTTGATAATGCACGAAGAGACATTCAAAATATTTTCTTACTAGTAGTCCAGTGTGCTCTATCTAGGGCGTCAAATGAAATTATGAATATTTTGTGCTGGACCTGGATTCGAATCCATATACGTCCTTTCGTGGAGACCTAGAGGAGTCGGCAGTCGCGGAGAAAGCAAGGAAATTAGTCAACTATATGATTCCGAGCAGTGGCGGCGATGGGGGGGCCAGGGGGGGGGGACAGTTGCCCCCCCCCCCCCCCACACACACTTTCTGGGAAAAATATGATCAAATTATTCACTTTTTTAGCGTAGTAACACTTCTATACTTTTAAACTGATTTGCCCAATTGTAACATAGCTATAAGTGGGAATTATGGTGGTACACATGCTCGGCGCGACATTGTAGTAGAGAAGGAGGCTCCGCCTTCGCACATGACATCTGACAACAGTTGACGATCGTAGCCAAATATATCTGTCTGCGCGCCAGTACTATACGCAAACTGTAACTTGGCTTCTGGTGAGCGGGTGGTCGGCTTACTTCACATCGACCAGGCAGCCGACAAGCCGGCATTCTTGCCGGGCCGACGCGAGCTCCACGCCTCTTCGCAGCCACCCAGCAGCGACACGGCATGCCGCGCCGTGTCGTGACAGCCTTCCGTCTGCAGTTGCCTTCCCAGACTGCAAATGGAGCACCGTCAGTTATTAGCGTGGCTTGTCTTGTACAGACGTTTGAAGAGAAGAAGAATAGACGAAGTGGATGCATTCTCTGTCCTTTTTGAGGAATTAAGGGCAGATAAGTTTTTAATTATTTTCGGATAAGTTTATGGACTTTTGATGAATACGTGCAAGAATGAAGAGTTCCATTCAGCACAGCAACACATCTTTCTGGGAATGTTTCCAGCCTATACAGATGTTAGCAATTACAATCCGATGAGTGGAAAAACCAATAGTTAAAAATTTTAAAAAGATTTGTTATTCTAAAGAATGTACATTTTTCAAATCATATTTAAAAAAATAAAACATAGGTTAAAAATCGAACGAGATTTGTGATGGCGTGGAGGATCTGGAACATGTCCCTGAAAATTGTTCCACTGCTTGTTCGTAACGCTTTGTGTCGGGAGCGGGTGAGAGATTATTTTTCTTTTGCATTTGTTAAGTGCTTGTTAGTGATAAAGGGTTAAACATGACACATATGCACGTGATGTACTAGGGTGAGCGGCAGTCTTAATTTTAACCCATGACATTTTACATTTCTTAATTTCAGAAACAATTTTGCATAACCCTTAACTGAAATTCCACTACCTCATCGTCGTCATATGATTCCAGAGTTGGAACTATCCCGCAAAAAAAAAAAAAAAAAAAAAAAAAAAAAGCATATGCCGACTGGATTTTCTGTGCGGTGCATTAATAAGCTATACCTCTACAGGTACAATGGCCGAAATAGTGAGGATAGAAAATGTAGACACGGAATGGCAAGAAATTGCATTTCTGAAGAAGAGAAATTTGTTCACATCAAATATAGATTTAAGTGTTAGAAAATCTTTTTTGAAGGTATTTGTTTGGAGTGTAGCCTTGTATGGAAGCGAAACGTGGACGATAAATAGTGAAGAACCGAATAGAAGCTTCTGAAATGTGGTGTTACAGAAGAATGTTGAAATTTAGATAAGAGTTTCTGAATAGAATTGGGGATAAAAGAACATTGTGGCATAACTTGACTGAAAGGAGGGAGCAATTGATAGGACACATTCTGAGACATTACTGGAAGGAAGTATGGGGGTAAAAACTGTAAGAGGGAGACCATGTGATCAGTACAGTAAGCAGGTCCAAAAGGATGTAGGTTCCACTAGTTTTTCTGAAATCAAAAGGCTTGCACAGGATAGAGTAGCATGGACAGCTGCATCAAACCAGTCTTCGAACTGAAGACCACAACAACAACCTCTACATGATCCAGCTTCGTTTTCTTGTAAACGCAGCAACAGCACGCCTAAGCAACAAAGGAAACGACAAATGCAATCTACGTAGCACAGTTGGCATCGAACTTCTGCAACTCGCTACGCCATGAAATCTACAGACTGCTGCCGAGAGTTTCCGAGAAGTGGCCCGCAAGCCAGGTTACAGTTTGCGGATAGTACTGTTCCAGCACAAAGGTTGTCCTCTGTGTTTGTCGTAGTTCTGCTCAAATCGAATGCAGTTGTGTTTGTGTACGCACTTTTGTGTCTTTGTGTCTTGTATTGAAGCTACTGACTCCAAAACTGGTGAAGATGCTCACGGATTGATGACATGTATTACCAAGTTTGAGTTTATTTTTGTGTTGAATATTATGAAGTACTTTTTTGATAAAACTAACATTCTTTCAAAGTACATACAGAATCATGATGTATTCATTCATGAAGTAGTCCAGGTGGCTGACAGCGTAGTTATGTCCATAAATTTATTGAGAAATGAAGAAGAGTTCCAAAAGTTTTTTACTGAAGCAATTGATTTTTGTGAAAGACATGGCTTTGAGGGGCCAACAGTTCAACGCAAAAGAAAACTTCCACAAAAAATAGGAGGAGGAGACGTTAATCCTGAATATGATTCACCTGAAGCCCACTTTTTAAAAACATTTTACTACCCTCTGTTAGATACACTCAGAACATTAGGTCACGATTTGAAAAAAAAAAAAAAAAAAAAAACAGCTGGCTCTACTCTGAAACATGGAACTACTGCTGACGGCTTCGATGAAGAACAACTCAATTTGTAATGACCGTATCGAAGAAGCATGTTTTGCTGTGAGTTCCGCATTTGGTTTGGAAAATGATAATTTAGTCTCAGAAATCGATGTATTTTCAAGAAAGAAGCATGATTCAGACCAAATAAATCGTCATTTGGTTTCACAATATAAGTCTGAAAATGTTCTCAACCAGTATGTATTCCCTAATTTGTTCAAGCTACTGCAACTGTTTTTGACTATCCCGGGGTCCACTGCAATGGCAGAACGATCTTTCAGTGTCCTCAAACGGATCGAAATCTACTTGAGGAATTCTATGCTTCAAGAACGTTTAACACATTTAGCTATACTAGTCATTGAAAAAGATGTAGCTAAAACATCAAATTAGAAGAATGCGTAGAAATGTATGCCAGGCGTAAACCAAGGCACATAGCTTTGTTTTAAAGCAATTATGCTTTGACAAGACTATCATGTTAAATTACGCTATTGTCTTATTTTTGTTTATAATTAAGCTAATGTTCCTTTGTTTTTAACAGTTGTATTTTACTAGACAACTTAATTAAACAACTTATGGCAATTACAATTGTATATTGTCTTTTGTTTTTCCTCGCATTTGGTAATAGAGGCCTGTAGGTGCAAAAATCAAACTATAACATGAAACAATTTCTTACAATGCCATTTTTAGTTTTAGATTTTATTTTGCCCCCCCCCCCCCCCCCCACTTCTAACGTCCAATCGCCGCCACTGATTCCGAGAGGGTCGAGTGCCATAATTTTTAACGTCTCAAGTTAAATTCAGTACGAGACACGTGACCTTAAAGGACCATTGGTTTATAAAATAAAATAAAGTTTTGTAATATAAGAAAAACTTTCTAGCGACAGAGTTACTGATTGCCGTGTATTCTGCCTGTTACTGGCAACGATAAATCGGCTCTGTCCGAGTTGATAGCGAAATGATTCGGTTTAATACGGATTGTTAACTACGGCGCAACTTGACGTTCTTTACTTGGTGTTACCAGAGATGAAGTAGACATGATTGTGCCAGTTAAAAATATAGAGCTATAGGGCGCAATTGAACGCACACATGACAGATACTAAACTACAACCGATCCACCAGAGCACTACGGCAATGTAACGGAAACTGCGCTTAGCATATTGACCAGACGAAGTGCAGACAATTTGGTACTCAATGAAATGATCAGCTATAAGCAAGCATCTAACAAAGAAATTATACTAGTCTCACGTTATGACTTTTTACTCATTTTTGGAATTAGTTGTCCAACCGTCAAGAAATTGTATTTCTGGACAAATTGACTTCAACATGGTTCAGCGAAAGCTTTAACTCGAAAGTAATTGGGTTCTACACGCACGGAATCGGTTAATCACCTGACCATTGTAAGTCACTTTCAGAGTATATGAGACAATGCCGTCCTGGAAACAGCTAAACACCTTTTGACTGAGTAATTTCTTAAGAATTCCCTATTGATTTTAAATCTGGATACCTGTAGCTCTGTCAGGGAAGAACTAAAAATTTTTTGTTCTCACCACGATTGGTATCGAAAGTCGACAGCACGTTCGTTTCGCAGCCCACTACGTTACCCGAAGGCTAGCGAAGACTTCTCGTATTTGGTTTTTCCTTACTGGCCGACTAGTTAGGAGACGAGATATAGCGTAATCTTAAAAGAAGAGATTGCTTGCAATTTTCGCGTGGAACGAATTTCTAGGACTCAAAAATATGAATCAATAACTTTATGTCACACCTTAAGTGAAAATCACTCAGATTATTGAATGGAAATGACATGAAAAATCAAGTGAATTTATCAGCTTAATTCTGTGCTTACCAGGAAGTAGCTCCCGGTTACAGAGTTGCCAAACGTACTCTGCAATGTTGCCAATTCTCCATTAGACTAGCGACAGGCAGAATACGTTTGCTCGGCGTCTGTGTTCCTCGCGCTGCCTTAGCGCTGAAGGAGATAGCTGCTTCGAAGGCGCGGCGCGCAGCCTGCCACTGTGTTGACTGAGAAGAGATATACCCAGCATAGACGAATAAGTCTTAATCGCATTTCTTAAACTATAGCATCACCAGACGTTATTAAAATTTCTGCACAATACATTTTAATGTTATATACCTGAATACTATTTTCCTTATGAATTTTTTGTTGGCACCACCTCTAACACATAACTGCACAAATGTAAAGATAGAATTACCCTAATTACAATATGCGAACTTCACAAACATATTTCATAAGTTTCCAGCACACATGCACCGTGCAAATAAATCTTTCCCAATGATTGAAAAATAGGACTTATCATCTGCGAAATATTAAGCATCTGAACAATTTCAATGATAATTGGATTCAAGGTTATAACTGACATGAGAAACATTTGTGATAAGAATATGAAACAAGGAAAAAAGTCGCGAAAGTAATATTTAGAATATGTAATTCATTCTATAAAATCGAAAGGGACGATAAGTATGGACTACTCGTAAAGATTACAGTGTAACTGCTGGTGATGCTGTTTAAATAAAAGTGAAAAGCATCTTATGAATGAACTATCAACTTTCCAGTCTCCCAGAAACAGAGAGGTGCGAAAGAAACAGGAAGAGGTTACCCTAAGAGTGCGTGAGATGGGATTACTGTATAGTATCTCGCAGTTGGTATAGTTTGTTCGTAGTTCTAGTCTGACGCCCAACGCGGACAACGATCATTTTCGTTTTGTTTTAGAGACTATGAGAAGTGATATTAACGCCTTAAAATAGGTCCTGTGTTTACCAAATGGTCACCCGATTCAATTATTTATCGGCTTTTACTTGAATGTCACGCAGAGAGCGACGTTTAGCTCTGTAACTACTGCTGACTTCTTAAAATACCACACCTTGCAGAGGTGGACTGTTTTTGAAATCGCCTGGGAAATACTTTCCCTCCAGAGGACTGCACCAGTTCACGCGGAAACAAGAAGGAAGATTACCGTTTAACGTCCGGTCGACAGAGTGGTCATTAGAGACGGAAGTTCATCAGAGAGGACTTCTTTTCCCCAGCTTTTACAACAGTACACCTTCTGCAAGACCCAATTACAACGAACGTCTGTAGAAGTTCACCACAGTTAAAGGGTTAATTACTCATTTGGCATTTAATATCTGTTTAGGAGCTATTTTATAATCAGCGGTCTTACGGAAGAAATGATTTATGTTTCATTTCGAAATATTTTATTAATTTCACCATCCTTACTTCTTCTAATTTTGTTGCCTTGCAAAATTCGAAATTTTCATGTTAACTTGGTAAACCCGGCTACGCTTTACTGTAGCTCAGTCTGGTATGAAATGAATGGGACAGTAAGCAAAAGTATTCTTGCTAACACAGACGAACCGAGAAAATACATCAGTCTAATCAGTACATAATATTTCTTCCCCTTTTCCTACTTACACATTGAAATGGCTTATCAAATCTGAAATGTGCCATATATAGTAGGCTATTATGCTATGTTTAAAATAGGGTTCGAATTGTTTTCAATCTGGATGATTGTAATGTTCAAATAGAATTTTCCGTCTTTGTTCTTACAAAACATTTGTTATTATTTTGAAATTATAGCATGAATATCATTAAATTTCACGTTTGGGAGTGTGATCAAAAACGCTCTGTTATTGGCTTAAGCTCTGGTGAGGAAGAAGAAGCCATATGCGTGTTAGAGCAGTGTTACCGAAGGTTACTAAATTTTTCCTTACTTTTTCTGTGTACAATTAAGTTTCTTGTGATGGAAAACGCATTTATAACTTTTTTGTAAGAAGGGAGAAAATTATGTGAAGTCTGATAGTGAAAAAACCTTCCAAAAGTTGATGCGTTTAAGGCATCTAGTTTCTCGACAACAATCCAGATTTTTACGTACCGTAAGTAAGAAAGGTGAAAGTTGCATTTAAAGTAAAATATACGTATATTTGTTTGTATCTACAGACTCTAGTCGAAAGATACAAACTATTACCACCATAAACGTCTGTAAATATGGATTGCGTCTTAGATTAAGTCTTCGTTTTTCTACCAAATGCATTTCACATTTAAATTAACTCTGTTATAAAAGCCACTGCAAAAATTACACTGTAAGTGCGCTACTACGTAGTTACATTTTGGATTCCGATTAATTCATGTGTATATGCAATGCGCGCTAGCCACTTTCCAAAAATTACTATGCATTTTTCTCGTGCTATTTGGTTACAAAGAAATTTGTCAAGTTAAATCGGAACTTGTTAGGCTAAAGATGAATGAAATTAAAAGGATAACTATCTTGGCTTACGTGCCAAAATTAAAATATTCCAAGAAAAAATGTCGACGTTTTGAATTGAATTAATCAGCTCCACATAAGCTTGGTATCTATGCGGTTCCAGTATCGTTCACAAATTTTGCATTCCGTGTTCAAATCCAGTTGGTTTCACTATATGCGCTAAAAAGGCGTTTTTGAGACAGTGTTGATGTCTTTATCATATACTGAAACACTGCCTCACCGACGTAAATATTGACAACCATCATGAAATCTGTACTTTCACCAACTACGTTTGTAAACGACTTAAAATACAAAACTCTGGCGTGTTATATCGTGAACACCTGTTTCACAAATGTAAACATCAGTTCACTGATGTGTACACAATAATACTATATACCTTTGCGGCTACTGAGCACGATCTTAATAACATCTTAATAACGGTTGTGAACTAAGAGAATAATAATTGTTGTACGGAGTGTTTACTTACATCAAAGTAATCCTCCCAAAATTAAACGCACCAAGTGCCCGCTATCTGATTAGGATCTCTAAGAGCGACTATAAACCACATTTTATGCCTTTATCATTGCTTGGAAGATGCAAAATCAAATTTTCTAGATTTTTGTAGATTTATTTGTACAGTTCGGCACTACGCTACATTTGTAGACCTTTTCCCAAAATGCGAATGCACAGACAATATATCACTGTTAGTGAATGTTACAACAGTAGGAGCACACTATGTGGGTTGAGTTTACAGGCATCACATGACTCGACAAGGCAAGACGAAGCGAATTGCCATACTATGTGGAGAACACTTTCTTTGCCTCAGAAATCAAACTCTGAAAAAGTGTTCATAAACAAGTTTTTATTAAGTATCATTACGAATATCGTGAAAATGAATTTTGTCTCTAAATTTCATACGTAGTAATACTGACAGTGTTTCTGAGATTAAAAGTAAAATTTAGATGCACATAGTGGTTAAGGGCGAATTGTCCCGGCTATCGTATCTTCTTAAGAAAGTGTGTTACCTTACGTATGACATTATACCAGTTAGTAAGGCGAGCGTATTCGAAGGGAAGCATTGCATAGTAAGTAAGACGGTAAGTTGGTAATCTGTCATAAATCGGTTCAAATCCCGTCATGCCTACTAATTTTAATTCGTTACAAACAAAGTATTCTTTTTTGAAGAGTCAACGTAAATGCTGTGTTCGAAGTATTCATAACACATTATACATTTTTGCATACGCCTTCCGATACTCGGACGAGTACTTTATGGTCTGATGATTTCCATAGTTACAGAAACAGAACTTATGATACTTCCTACGGCAAAATACTTATTCTATCAGACGAAAAGATTAATCGGGCCCAGACATCCTACCCGGTCAACGAGCTGTTCTTATTTAGGAAATTTATGAAGACTCATCTAGGGCACGGTGGTCTCGGGGTAAAGCGTTCGACTGACAACCGAAGGGTGATGTGTTCGACACACGGTCGGACCTCGGTTTTTTTTAAGTAAGCATTTTAATCCGGCCTTCACCTCTCAACGATGTGAGGAGTCGCCAGAAACGACACGTGGTTCGGATTCCACGATAAACTGTCGATCCCCTTTCCTCGGTTGGATAACTGGGATAGACTAGGGACACGTAAGTCGCCGAAGTGGCTTCCAATCGAAAGACTTGCAGCAGGCCAATGAGCCACACGAAATTTTAGCACATTTTAAGAGGAAAATGAAATTCCTTCACGAAATTTCTTAACAGCGTGAACTAGTCGTTTCTGAATCAATTACCGGGTTTATTTCTCTGATTAGAAAGTAAATCTACCAGGAGGTAAGGACGAGAGAAAGGTCAAACATATACAGAAATGTAAGCCGCAGTACAAGTAAATTCTCGAATCCATGTGCATTGCATACACACGCAATAAGTGTTGTAGTGTTGTTATGGAGCCAAATAATCCAATGCCGTATTTCCCAGTAAGAAAGAGCGGAGGTTAACAGTCTTCACTACATCATACTTCTTCAGCTAACGCGTCTGACAAGGAGAGGGTCTTACATGTGTGTATTTTTAACTGGCACGATCATGTCGACTTCACCTCTTGTAACACCAAGTAAAGAACGTCAAGTTGCGCCGTAGTTAACAATCCGTATTAAACCGAATCATTTCGCTATCAACTCGGTCAGAGCCGATTTATCGTTGCCAGTAACAGGCAGAATACACGGCAATCAGTAACTCTGTCGCTAGAAAGCTTTTCTTATATTACAAAACTTTATTTTATTTTATAAACCAATGGTCCTTTAAGGTCACGTGTCTCGTACTGAATTTAACCTGAGACGTTAAAAATTATGGCACTCGACCCTCTCGGAATCATATAGTTGAATAATTTCCTTGCTTTCTCCGCGACTGCCGACTCCTCTAGGTCTCCACGAAAGGACGTATATGGATTCGAATCCAGGTCCAGCACAAAATATTCATAATTTCATTTGACGCCGTAGATAGAGCACACTGAACTACTAGTAAGAAAATATTTTGAATGTCTCTTCGTGCATTATCAACAAAACCCAGGTTGTTGCGGTGGTCTTGGGGTAAAGCGCTTGACTGGTAACTGAAGGGTCGCGGGTTCGAAACGTAGTCAGATCACCACATTTATTTATGGTTGGATAATTGGGGCAGCTTAGGGACATGCAAGTCTCTGAAGTGGCGCACAGTTGAATGATTGGCACCAGGACACTGAGCCACACGAAATTATTATTATTATCATTATAACAACGATAGGTGCCGTTGTTACTAGTCAGACACGCATGCATCGTCATTCCTGTTGAGTTAACATTTCAGATTTAACGTCCATTCGTGCTTAGAAACGACATTGGTAGGTTCGGGGTTCGATTCCCGGTGACGCATAACGTAATTATATGCAGATTACAGATTCAAACATCCCGCTGCTGGTGAAATAATTCGACAACTAACATCTGACTTCACTTAGTTATCTTCCATTTAGATACCGGGTATGTAACTCAAAATCAAATGTTTGTAAATCTATGGGACCAAACTACTGTGGTCATCAGTCCCTAGGCTTAGAACTACTTAAACTAATATAAGGACAACAGACATACACCTGACCGAGGAAGGACTAGAAGCACCGACAGGAGCAGCCTCGTATGTAAGTCCCACACAGAACTGAGTCTGGGCACTTGTGATTAGGGGTATAACGGTGATTTTTAAGTTCCTGGTTCAGTAAAAAATAAATAAAGAAAGCAAAACAACACTTATTACTGATTACTCTCAATATAAAATATATATAAAAAAGTACTAATCGTCACTAGTTCTAGTACATTTTTTATCGTATTGGTGAGCGGTTTAGGCCGCTTTCAGCCGTAATGGCGTCTAAAATGGTCCCGAGAAAGAATACCCTGTGTTTCGAGTTTGAGAAATCTACGAGAAAAAGAGTTCAACCGAATTCATTTGAGATACACGACTGGATTGCTGATGTAATAGGAATAACGTCTGATCAAATTCACACTGCGTGTTACGATACTGAAGTCTACTGTTTTTTTGTTTTTTTTTGTCAAGTTGTACAACCAAGTTTTGCTGGAACGGATTTTGCTGACACATGGTGGCAAAGCTGAGTTTCGTCATCGTGATGGTTCGGTGAGTACAGTTATTATTTTTAACGCTGATACACAGTACACTAACGTGCGTGTTTATAATCTGCCACCTGAAGTAGAAAACTGTTATCTCAGAGAGATATTAAGTAAATACGGTGATGTAAAATACATCCGAAATGAACGCTGGTCCAACCAGCACAGATTACAGTGCTTTAGTGGAGTCAGGTCTGTCGAAATGCACATCAGACAGGATATCCCCTCATATACGCATGTGTGTGGTTACAAAGCTCATATAACTTACACTGGTCAGACGGCCACTTCTTCTATTTGTAATGAAAGTGGTCATGTCAGATCAAATTGTCCGCGTCGGGTGTTTATTTTGAAAAATACACTAGAGCAACGTAGAAAACTCACTCTAGCTGATATTGTGAAGGACAATCCAGTATTAAATACAGAAGAGGCTAACAGTAGCGATGTTCCATTACAAGATCAAACTCTGTCAACGGCAGAGTTTCCTCCTATACACGTGAAACCTACTTCAAACAGGGTTACTCCGGTAATTGATATGCAATCATTTACAAATAAGAGGCGTCGAACGTCCGAGAGAAACAGCTCGGACGACGAAAACTCTGACTTAGGACAAGAAGTGAGGCAAGATCCGCAAAAAACTTTGCCTGAAACAACAGCTTCTATTCAGACAGATCCAGAAATAGAAAACATAGCAATAGAGGAAGCAGTGGTGACGGTAACTTCTATTGAAGATACACAGAATGGCACGCAGGCCGCTTTTGACTCACAACAGCTGGCCATGACAATGCCCAGCCTGCCAAGTAGAGTGGAGGACACGAAACAAACTGAATCGCAACAGATATCGCCTTCTGTTGTGTTGACACAGAGATTGCCAACATCAGTAGAAGCATTAAAACTAGTTACACTTACACATGATAAAAAGAATACCGAATGTCGAGTCAGATCCAGAAACAAACAAGCGAAGGGGCGTGAAGTTGTCTTACAAACCAGTTCCGATAGTGAAACTGAAGGCAGGTTGCTTAAGACAATTCCGACTAAGACACAGAAACAGGGTGCAATGCAAGAACATATAGACAATGAACTAGGCCTGACCACAAGTCATGGACGACGACGGAACAAAGAGAAGCCGAATCTAGATACAGTCCGGAAGAAAAACAAGTCTCCAGACTCTAAAGATAACAGAACTCATTCTAAGGAGGTAGATTCTCTTTCTGATACCAAAATGGACTTGGAATGACAACATATTTTATTCTGTCTGTCTTGAAATGTGAAAACTATAACTGTAAAACCGACTGTGCGCTGACATTAGTATATTTTAGATGACTTACCATTTTAGCATGTGCACTGTTAACTATCACACACAATAAATAGAATAATCTAATTCATGTTGACTACATTAATCTAATGAGTCAAGCATACAAAATATTGACATCAAATGTTAACAGGATTACTTCAGATCTGAAGAAAACAGCTCTGAAGAAATTTATTTATGAATCAGAAGCGGACATTGTTTTATTACAAGAAGTACTTTTTACTGATTTAAATTTACCTGGCTTTAACATAATTTTCAATGTATCGCCAGATGAAAGCACAGGAACGGCTATAATTACAAGGGAAGGGATCCCAGTAGGGGCACTTGATAAACTTGTACCAGGCAGAGGCCTAAGCTGTAAAATATTTGATGTCACCTTTATAAATCTTTATGCTCCTTCAGGTGGTTCTAATAAAACAGAAAGAGCTATGTTTTTTAAAGATGAAATTGTATATTTACTCAGAAAAAATCCTGTGAAAGTGATTATAGGCGGTGATTTTAATTGTGTTGTTAATAAGAAAAACCAGATACCAAATTTCAATTATTCTAAGGAACTGCATGATTTTATCAGACACATGAAGTACAAAGATGCCTGGGAAACTAAATTCCCCACGATTGTAAAATTCACGCATTTTACTTCAACTTCAAGTAGCCGGATTGATCGAATTTATGTCTCCGAGAACATCTGTAGTCAAGTTCTGGACGCCGAAATTATTCCCACGTTCTTTTCCGATCACTGTGCTTTAGCGGTCACTGTAAATCTAGCAAGGCAACCCACCAGACTTTTTCGAAGTCCATGGACTTTAAATGTGACACATTTGCAAGATGAAGAATTAGAAGATGCAGTCAGACAAACATGGACAACATGTCTTAAATCTATTACCAGATACCGAAACAAAATCGATTGGTGGGTCAAATTTGCAAAAGTAAAATTAATACAAACTGTAAAAACCTTTAGTTTCCTAAGAAATAGAGATGAAAAGAGAACGATTGAATTTTACTACACTGTATTACGGGATCTTTATAACAAACCTAGTGGATCAGATTTTAATCTCAAAGAAATTAAAAAGGTCAAAGCTAAACTACTTAGCTTAACACGCCAACAGTTAGAAGGATTGAAAATTAAGTCAAAGGCCAAATCTCTCTCACAAGATGAAAGAACTTCCATGTATCATCTGATGAAACACCAGTCCAATCGGCGACGTACTTTTATAAAAGAACTTCAAACAGACGATGGACGAGTAATCACAGAACAAAATGAAATAGTGCAAGCAATCCAGCAGCATTACACAAGGTTCTATAGTGCAGATCACATTGATGAACGAGTGATTATTGAAAATATAGGAATGTTACCTCAAGTGTTCACTATGGAAGACAATAATTCTCTGTTTGCAGCTTTTAATGAAGATGAAATTTTCGAACTCATAAAAATATCTTTACCTAATAAATCACCAAGACCTGACGGTTTGCCAAAGGAATTTTACCAGAGATTTTGGCCTATAATTGGTTCCACGTTCACTGAAATTATTAACGGAATACTGGGAGGAGATGAAATACCCATGGCTCTTAAAGAAGGCAATATTGTTTTAATACCTAAAAACAAAGGACGACCGAAAATCGACAATCTTCGTCCTATTATGTTGATGAACTTTGACTACAAAACAGTCGCACGAGCAATTAAACAGCGAATGACTCCCTTATTCAAGAGGTTTATAACAAACCATCAAGCCTGTTTTCCTGGAAGAACAATTATGTCTACAGTCTCCGAAAATAGAGACTTAATATCGATTACTGCAGTAACAAACATCAGGTGTGCACTATTCTTCATTGATTTTAGCAAAGCTTTTGACCAAGTCAGCCACCTTTACATGGAACTATTACTGAAAAGACTCGGTTTTAATGATAATATAGTCTGTGTTCTTAAACAAATGATGAGTGGAATAACTGCTCGCAGCATCATAAACGGCCAACTAACCAAAATTATAAACATTGATCGGGGTGTTCCTCAAGGGAGTCCTTTGTCAATGCTTTTGTATGTACTCTCACTGGAGCCTTTATTGCAACGTCTTGAAGAGAAACTCACAGGACTCACTATCTCCAACGTAAACTTTACTGTGCGTGCATATGCAGATGACGTTGGTGTTGTAGTAAGGAAAGAATCTGAGATTGACATCTTAAAACTTGAATTAGATACATATAGTCGATTCTCAGGTGCACAAATAAACACACAAAAGAGTACCATTTTAAATCTTCGAGGTTTTGAAAACATATGTTTACCATGGGCCAGAGTGGTTGATAGTCACAAAACATTGGGCATCACCTTCAGTAACTGTCCAATGAAAATGGCTGCATACAACTGGCGGGAAACGACAGTATTCAAGGTGCATTACATGAACTTAGCTGGCGCTCCACGAACTTAGACCTGACAATTAAAATCGTAAACACATATATCTTTTCCAAAGCATATTATATAGCACAAATATTCCCAGCACCCAGATTGCAGACAAAGAACATAATGAAGCTCGCTCATAGAAAGATATGGACAGGCAGTATTTTCAAAGTGAGACTGGGCTGTTTAACAAAAACAAAATTGACAGGAGGCGCAGAACTGACAGACATGAGGAGGAAAGCATCGGCACTATTTATTAAACGTACTATGATGATGATAAATGAAGACCCAAATAACATAACATGCAAACTATTTTCTGCTGTTCGGCCAGAAAACATGCAGCCTCCGATTAATGTCAAAAACCTGAACTATAAACTAAAGTATATCAAGGAATTTTATGTAGACATCAGTTATCTGCCAGGCGAAATCTTGCAAAAGACTCACATTACATCAAGACATATATTAAATCACTGGGGAAAATCAGATACTCCTAATAAAATAGAAATGCTTTATCCAAACATCACTTGGAAAACTGTATGGACAAATATACATCTTAAAATCAACTCAAGTGAAGTGAAGTCTACTTGGTACAAAGCAGTTAATGATGTAGTTTCAACCAATGAAAAACTACATCGGATAGCAATGAGTGACACATATAACTGTGGTAAATGTGGACTAGTAGATACGCTTGTACGCAGATTTACATGTGGAGGACACCTGAGAAATTGGGAGTGGATTAGGAAGAAGTTGGGACTCCTCACACGAACTAATGAACGGAAATACACACTGCAAATACTTTTACGACCTGATGAAAAATATTTCCCTGAAAAAAAATAACAGTATAATGTGGTTACTGGGTAACTATGTAAATTATATAATTAACAGAAGAGGTCCTGACAATACTGTTGATTTTATAATGTATCTGGAGACGGAATACTGGCGAATAAAGAGATTTGGAAATCAAAAAAATCTTTTTGGCAACATGCTTGACATCGTTTTTGAAAAGCAAGGAATTGGGTAAAGAAATTCAGATGGATGGAAGATAAGAATAACAAACTGAAAGAAGGAACTTCGCAGAATGTGGTTACTGGGTAACTATGTAAATTATATAATTAACAGAAGAGGTCCTGACAATACTGTTGATTTTATAATGTATCTGGAGACGGAATACTGGCGAATAAAGAGATTTGGAAATCAAAAAAATCTTTTTGGCAACATGCTTGACATCGTTTTTGAAAAGCAAGGAATTGGGTAAAGAAATTCAGATGGATGGAAGATAAGAATAACAAACTGAAAGAAGGAACTTCGCAGAAAGGAAAATTTTTGACAAAAATGATCTAAAGTAATAATAAGCTATGAATGAGGCATAGGAGTTGATTTCCATGTGATAAATAATTTTGTGTTAATCTTACAGCATGTCAATTTCTACTGCAAAATTTTTATATAGGTATTGTTAATTGTAAAAATCCAGAAAACTGTACATACTGATGTAAATTTGTTTCAATTTATGAAATGAAAAAAAAAAAAAGGGGTTAAAGCGCTTGACTGGTAACTGAAGGGTCGCGGGTTCGAAACGTAGTCAGATCACCAGTTTTCTTTTTTTTTTTCTTTTTCAATCTGAGTTTTAACCCACGATTCACGTCTCAACAATGTGAGGAATCGTCATAAACTACACGTGGTTTGGATTCCACGTTAAACTGTAGGTCGCCTTTCCCGGTTGGATAATTGGGGCAGCTTAGGGACATGCAAGTCTCTGAAGTGGCGCACAGTTGAATGATTGGCACCAGGACACTGAGCCACACGAAATTATTATTATTATTATTATCATCATTATAACAACGATAGGTGCCGTTGTTACTAATCAGACACGCACGCATCGTCATTCCTGTTGAGTTAACATTTCAGATTTAACGTCCATTCGTGCTTAGAAACGACATTGGTAGGTTCGGGGTTCGATTCCCGGTGACGCATAACGTAATTATATGCAGATTGCAGATTCAAACATCCCGCTGCTGGTGAAATAATTCGACAACTAACATCTGACTTCACTTAGTTATCTTCCATTTAGATACCGGGTATGTAACTCAAAATCAAATGTTTGTAAATCTATGGGACCAAACTACTGTGGTCATCAGTCCCTAGGCTTAGAACTACTTAAACTAATATAAGGACAACAGACATACACCTGACCGAGGAAGGACTAGAAGCACCGACAGGAGCAGCCTCGTATGTAAGTCCCACACAGAACTGAGTCTGGGCACTTGTGATTAGGGGTATAACGGTGATTTTTAAGTTCCTGGTTCAGTAAAAAATAAATAAATAAAAATATTTTAAGAATTGGCATTTTAAATGATTTGATTTGCGCATTCTGATATTTGTGAGGAAATCCCCAATATTTCACACGTCTTTATGCTTCGTCAGCTGTGACAATCTTAGGCATAATCAAGTATCTATAAGACAACAATGAATTGCTTGGTTAGCTACGGCTACAGGTAGTTGGTTTGATTCCAGAACAAGGAAGTTTGTCATATCAATTCAAGTTCAAAGATGTGTACAAATATTTGTTCAGGTATGAATAGGGAGAAAATGTTGGTGATACGCAGTTAATATTGAAGTTTCCATAGTGCGTTTGCTGCTGTTAATTGAGTTTTTATTATCTGGTTTAGTTCAACAATCGGTTAATAAAAATCCGCTCGCCAGTGGAACGACATTTCGCAATTGTGAGAAAACGATATAGAGAACAAAAGTACTTCGAATTTCAACAGGACTTTAGGATTTCCGATACTATAGTAAAATCTGTTGTTTGTAACAATATTGAATGTTGTTTAAGGATTAATTTATGTTTTATGTGACGGAGTTTGTTATGTCAGACTGTAATAAGTGTGACAATACTTAAGATTTGTCATTGTAAGAAATTGGATTTAATAAACGTTAAGAACTTAAGAACGTGTTTCCTTTTATTTGCAAAATCGTGGTGTTAATTTACATCCGGAATGATTGCCATAAAGAGCAGTTGTTTGTAGTGGATCCATTTTGAATAGTCGAACGACTATACCGCGGAGCGAGCAGAGCACCCGCAAGACTCGTACGTTAGTTGGGTTGCATGCACATCAGGCGAAACGCAATTCAGGTCGTTCGGATATTTTTGCGCATGGTAGTACGTTCCGACTGAGCTCGCTGTCGGGGGTTCGAATCCCCCCTCGGGCATGGATATTTGTGCCGTCCTAGTTCGTAAGTAGTTCATAAGGAGTTTGTAATTAGTTTCCAAGTTTAGGGACTGATGACCCCGTAGTTAAGTCCCATAAGCTTTACAAACATTTGAACATTTTTTTGAGCTCGCTGTAGTGACAAAAGTTCCGCCTTGATGCGCTTAAGCCGTGGCAAAAAGTCACTTGCATTAAGGAGATCTTCACGGACAGCATCTTTCAAGCACTGAAGGTAAAACTCAACAGTCTTTCGACGCCAAAACGCCTTCTCTGCACTGTAAGTTTGCAAAGTACTACGCAGTTTGGGTAGCACTATTCGTCCACCAATCTATTACAGTAAGATAGTTTGCGCGCTTTTCTAAACAATGAGTCCAGGTATGCTCGATTTCCATCTGAAGAACAGCATCTTGTAAATGCTGGACATTGAACCGCCAAAGTCCGGGTCGTTTTATTTTCACCAAATGTGGCAACGCAACACGGCAAGTATAGGCACTGTGATCAGAAAACGCCAAGGGCTGTGCGCAGACAGTAAATATGTTAGGCGCACAGTTTCTCGTCACATAAATAGTGTCCAGTCGGCTCCGTCCCGTCACATAAAAGTGCGTAAACTCCGTGTAAGTAGGGTGGAGTTGACGCCACGAGTCCACAAAACTAAGACCGTCAATTAAAGCCTGCAATGACGAGCATTTGTGCGGGTGAGGTTGCTGGTCCGCGTCATCGATTACACTATTGAAGTCGCCGCCCAGTACCGTGGTGCTATTGTGTCCAGTGAGCAACGGGCAAACGTCGGCAGCAAAAAACTGATCACGTGCGTGCCGGTTATCTGTACCTGACGGGGCATAGACATTGACAAATAACACGTCCTCTACAGTACACGCAATGCCTCGACCATCCGGTAGTTTAACAACATTTCTAAAATCCCATACTTGGTTAATTACAACTGCAGTGCCACAAAGTGTTTCTGGATCAAGGTTTAAAATTGAATTAAAACCTGGCACAAACTCAACTTCAGCGGTCTTAACTTATTGTAAAAAGACAATATCTGCCTTAATAACTGTTAAAAAATCTATTAGGGACTCAAGTTTATGTGCACTCTCGATCTTGTTAATATTGACAGTGGTGACCGTGCAAACATTCCCGCGCACAATAGAACACATACAAAGGTTCAGAGGGGACGAAGGAAAACTAGAGTTCTCGGGCGGGGTCCGCCCCCACGCTACGCTGCTGATCCTGCGCCCGGTCCATCGGCGCGATGTTTACGACCGGCAGGCCGGCGGCTGCCGCGCTAGTCCCGCGTGACGTCAGAGTGCGCTGAGACACCGCGGCCGCCTCGTCCTCGCTCTTCCTCTTGCCCGAGGTCTGCACTTCGACACTCGGCGAGCACTGACTTTCCGCGCATCCTTGCGTTCGCTCCTACGGGGTTCGCCGATGGGTTTTGCGAAAACTGCGGAGTCAGAAGTCGACTGTTCGCCCTCATTGGGACTGTCGTCCGTAGGCGAGGTTTCCTTCGATGTCTTGTTGCGGCGCCTCCTCTTCTTTGTCGCGACTCTCACTTCCGATTCCCCATCACCTGACCGAGAAGCAAACGGAACCTCGGGTTGCGAAACAACATCCATCGATTCTTGAACAGGGGCGGGTTCTTCACTCACAGATTCGACAAGTGGGACAGGATTCAAAACCGGTACCTCCACCTCCACTGACCAATCTCCTGACATCTCCGGACGCGGTGAAGCAAGCCCTTGCACGTCACTGAATAACGGTTCTGACTGTGCTCCAGCAACGACCGTGCGTTCCCGAGGCA
Source organism: Locusta migratoria (assembly GCA_026315105.1). Lineage (NCBI taxonomy): Eukaryota > Metazoa > Arthropoda > Insecta > Orthoptera > Acrididae > Locusta > Locusta migratoria. The sequence goes on along the minus strand of JAOYRU010000469.1, from coordinate 59,414 downwards.
ACTGCACAGAGCGCCGACCTTTGTTTGGACAGTCACCACGAGGATTCCCACCGTATTACAAATCCCACAAGTTTGCGGTTATCCAGGGTATGAAACAAACGCCCGACTACCACCGATAATCAAGTAAAACGGGATATGTTTCCGTAGGTTGACCTTCACAGTGCGAACACCGCTGTCCACTTGATAGTAATACGGATCCGATCACTTTTCATTGATAATACCATTTGCAACAACATCACCGTACGAAGCAGTTTCAATCACTGAATTAGGACATTCGAAAGATACATTTAACACCCATACGTCACCAACTCCCTGCCCAGCGTGTTGCACACGGACGTCTCTAATAGAGCCATCCACGTTTTTAAATTTCCGAACCCCGTCATTTTCGGACACAACCTTTTCACAAACATCATCATCCGACGACAATTTCAGAAACACTGAATACAAGTAAAAGTCAATTTGCAGTCCTAATACTACTTCCCGTGGCAAACGAAGCGTATCCCGAATCCATGAATGTATTTCAAAACCGGTGGGCCGTAACGACTTCCGATCAAAAGTGCATTGCACCGTACGATTTCGAAGTGGATTGAATGCCATTTCACTCACCGAATTAAGGAAATTGTATAAAGCGCAGCCAAGCGAAGGAAAGACCGCTCCACGAAGCCAAGGAGGCCGGTGCCGAGACGCAAGCACGCCGCCGAGCCGGAGGGGAGTGCGAGCACGCGAGCTCCTGACGGACGACCGGCCGGTGCTGGGCGAGCGCGGCAGTCGTTTGACGCTATACGCCGTCTACTGCTGGAGCACAGGGTCCGTAGATGTTGATGCGTCTAGTACCGTTGATGATGACAGCTGTTGTGTTGTTATGGTCTTCAGTCCGGAGACTGGTTTGATGCAGCTCTCCATAATACCCTATCCTGAGCAAGCCTTTTCATCTCCTCATAAGAACGGCAACCCACATCCACTTGAATCTGCTTACTATACGCGTCTCTTGGTCTCCCTCTGCGATTTTTACCCCACACACTTCCCTCCAATGCTAAATTTACAATTCCCCGATGTCTAAGAATGTGTCCTACCAAGCGATCCCTTCTTTTAGTCAGGGTATGCCAAAAATTCCTTTTCTCACCAATTCTGTCCAGTACCTCTTCATTAGTTATGCGATCTACCCACCTGATCTTCAGCATTCTTCTGTAGCACCACATTTCAAAAGCCTCTATTCTTTTCCTGTCCGCATTGCTTATCGTCCATGTTTCACTCCCGTACAAGGCAACACTCCACACAAACGCCTTCAGAAAAGACTTCCCTACACTTAAATTAATATTCGATGTTAACAAATTTCTCTTTTTCAAAAATGCTTTTCTTCCCATTGCCATTCTGCATTTTATATCCTCTGTACTGCGACCATCGCATGTTATTTTACTACCCAAGTAACAAAACTCATCTACCACCTTCATTGTTTCGTTACCTAATCTAATTCCTTCAGCATCGCCTGACTTTCTAAGACCGCATTCCATTATTTTTGTTTTGCTCTTGTTAATGTTCATTTTATACGCTCTCTTCAACACGCTGTCCATTCCATTCAACTGCTCTTCCAGGTCCTTTGCTGTCTCTGACTGAATTACAATGTCGTCAGCAAAACGCAATGTTTTTATTTCTTCCCCCTGAACTTTAATCCCTATTCCATATTTTTCCTTGCTTTCCTTCATCGCCTGCTCGATGTACAAATTGAATAGCATCGGAGAAAGGCTACAGCCCTGTCTTACTCCCTTCCCAACTGATGCTTCCCTTTCATGCCCTTCGAGTCTAATAACTGCGGTCTGGCTTTTGTACAAGTTGTAAATAACTCTCCTTTCCCTGTATTTTACCCCTGCCAACTTCAGATTTTGAAATAGTGTATTCCAGTCAACATTGTCAAATGCTTTCTCCAAATCTACAAAAGCTAAAAATGTCGGTTTGCCTTTCCTTAATCTATCTTCTAAGATAAGACGTAAAGTGAGTATTACCTCCCGGGTTCCTACGTTCCTCCTGAATCCAAACTGATCTTCCCCGAGGTCAGCTTCTACCAGTTTTTCCATTCTCCTGTGGATAATTCGTGTTAAAATTTTGCAACCATGACTTATCAAACTGATGGTTCTGTAATTTTCACACCTGTCTGCGCCTGATTTCTTTGGAATGGGGATTATTACATTTTTCTTAAAGTCTGAGGGCATTTCGCCTGTCTCATACATCCTACTCACCAGTTCAAATAGTCTTGTCATGGCTGGCTCTCCCAGAGACTTTAGTAGTTCTGAGGGTATGTCATCTACTCCTGGGGCCTTGTTCCGACCTAGGTCTTTCAAGGCTCTGTCAAATTCATCTCTCAGTATAGTATCTCCTATTTCATCTTGATCTACTTCCTCTTCCCTTCCTACAACATCGTCTCTAAGTTCATTTCCTTTGTAGAGTTGCTCTATGTATTCTTTCCATCTTTCAGTTTTCCCTTCTTTGCTGAGAACTGGTTTCCCATCTGAGTTCTTGATATTCGTAGAATTGCTTTTCTTGCCCCCAAATGTCTCTTTTATTTTCCTGTAGGCGGTATCTACTTTTCCCCTTCTTATACATTCTTCTACAGATTTGCATTTGGCTTCTAGCCACTCCTGCTTAGCCATTTTGCACTTCCTGTCAATCTTATTTCTTAGTCGTCTGTACTCCATTTTGCCTGTTTCATTTACTGCATTTTTATATTTTCTCCTTTCATCAATTAAATTTAGTATTTCCTGTGATATCCAAGGACTTTTTGTAGATCTTGCCTTTCTACCTATTTTGTCCTTTGCTGCCTTCACTATTTCATCTCTCAATGCTACCCATTCCTCTTCTACTGTTTTATTTCCCCCTGTTTCTGTCAATTGTTGCCTAAATCTCCCTCTGAAATTCTCCAGAACTTCACTTTCCTTCAATTTATCTAAGTCCCATCTCCTTATTTTCCTACCTTTCTGCAGTTTTTTCAGCTTCAGCCTACAGTTCATGACTAACAAGTTATGGTCAGAGTCTATATCTGCCCCTGGATATGTCCTGCAGTTTATAACCTGGTTCCGGTACCTATGTCTTACCATTATAAAATCTATCTGATACCTTCCGGTGTCTCCTGGTCTCTTCCACGTATACAACCTTCTTTTGTGATTCTTAAACCACGTGTTGGTTACGATTAAATCATGTTCCGTGCAAAATTCTACCAGGCGACTTCCTCTTTCATTCCTCCTGCCCAGTCCATATTCACCTATTATTTTTCCTTCTCTTCCTTTTCCTACTACCGAATTCCAGTCTCCCATCACAATTAAGTTTTCCTCTCCCTTAATTGTCTGAATAATTTCCTTTAACTCCTCATACCTTTCTTCAATCTCCTCATCATCGGCAGAGCTAGTAGGCATATAAACCTGTACTACTGTTGTCGGTGTTGGCTTCGTATCTATCTTGACAATGATAATGCGATCACTGTGCTGCTCATAGTAGTTTACCCGCATTCCTATTTTCTTATTCATTATCAGTCCTACTCCTGTGATACCCCCAACTGATTTTGTATTTATAATCCTGTACTCACCTGACCAGAAATCCTGTTCATCCTGCCACCGAACTTCACTAATCCCTACTATATCTAACTTCAACCTATCCATTTCCCGTTTTAAATTTTCTAATTTTCCTACCCGATTAAGGGATCTAACATTCCACGCTCCGATCCGTAGAATGCCAGTATTGTCTTTCCTGATGACAACATCCTCCTGAGTAGTCCCCGCCCGGAGATCCGAATGGGGGACTATTTTACCTCCGGAATATTTTACCCGGGAGGATGCCATCATCATATGTTCATACAGTAGAGCTGCATGTCCTCGGGAAGGGTAACGGCTGTAGTTTCCCCTTGCTTTCAGCCGTTCGCAGTAACTGTGCGGCAGAGCCACATTAGCTGATGTTACAAGGCCAGCTCAGTCAATCATCCAGACTGTTGCCCCTGTAACTACTGAAAAGGCTGCTGCCCCTCTTCAGGAACCACACGTTTGTCTGGCCTCTCCACAGTTACCCCTCCGCTGTGGTTGCACCTACGGTACGGCTATCTGCATCGTTGAGGCACGCAAGCCACCCCACCTCGGCAATGTCTGTGGTTCATGGGGGTGGGATCTAGGCCTCTGGAATTTGTCAGTTTTGCAACATCGTTGACAATAATACCTTCTTTGCTTAGTATTGCTGTGCCGAGTTCGGAATAGTTTCCTGAATTGACAATTGCATTACATCCTGTGATATCAAAGTCGATTTCTGTAACTTCTTGTAACACTGCAATGTCGATATCTGCTGCATAAAGCACATCTTACAAGGGCTTAAGTTTTAAATGGCTGCGGATCTTATTGATGTTTATCGTACCGATTTTATAGGATTGTAATGCAAGTGTGAAAATTTAGATTGACAACGTAGGTTAATACCATGACTGATTCTCACGGCGCCTAATCTTTAGTGTATGGGCTGCGGAGTTGTCGTCCCCTTCGTTTTCTCGCCCCTCGGTACTTCCTACATTTCTTCGTCCTCGGGGAACTGTGCAGTTCCGTCTGTCTAGTTCCCTCTAGGAGTGTACTGAACCACCTCATTCTCGGAGCCATGTTGAGATGGTGCTTTGTTTCGCGAGTCTTTCTTTGTAGAGTTAGCCTTTGCACCGCCTTGTTGCGTGGGCGTTTCTATATTTGACGAAACGTCCATACTCATCTGTTGACTCCATTGTAATTTTTCCAGCATGTCGGCACTTAATTTTTGACTAATTTGTTGCGCTTTCTCACGCACTGGCTGTACCTTTTGTTTGGCATCAGGAGGTGCCATGCGCCGTTTTTTATGCTTCTTCGGGAAGGCTCCAGATTGCGGACTCCCCTCACTCTCGGAAGTGCTAGTGGAGTCCTGAGTATTATCGTCCTCCTCCTCACGCTGGGTTCATCTCCAGGGCCTGGTTCCGTCGTGCTGGCAGGGCGGCAGCCGGTATTTGGTTAGTGCCGGTGTCCATCGCCACGCTTACGTTAGCGTCGTCAGTCCCGTAGTTTCGGTCCACTGCGCCGGTCGACGTGGTGGCCGTGCTCTTTGAGGGCCGTGGCGTACGACATGGCAGTGACGTCATCGTCATTGGCGCGACCGGCTCACCTCCGGGCACCTGCGTCACTCTTCGCTGCACACACTCGGATCTGACGTGCCCTGTCTGTCCACAGCCGGAGTAAGTACGTGGTTGGTCGTCGTACATGACAATGGCTCTGTATCCGCAAACGTAAATATACGACAGAATATGTTTTTGTAGCTCAATTTTTATTTGCCTGACACCACTGAGTAATGGAAACGTTTGAAAACTTGTCAATTTTTTCAGCAGTATTGCTGATAACCCTCCCATACGGTTTTAGAGCTGAAATTCATCTTCGGTTATCTCGAAGGGGAGTTCAAAGACACGAACAGTTCTAGTCCCAAATCCCGCATAATCAACTTGACCTGTACCGACATTGCCGTCACAATGATTAAATTTCAGTTTGCCTCTACATAGTTCGATAACCTTTTCACAGCATTCAGTATTAATCAGTCACGATCGATAAATGGATCCCGACTATTTCACTAAAACTGAGCTTTACCACATCTCGAAGGAACGCTTCTACTTCAAATGCTCTTGGTCTAGAATAGTGTTCGTCAAACGAGAAATTCAAAGTATATTTTCGTTTAGGTTGACTCATCTTGATAAGCTACACATTTTGATACCTAAAGCTACTATTTACGCCAGAAGAACGTCTAAGTCACCACACACTGTAAGCGCGCGTCCGGCCGCAGCGAGGAAGTAAACAGACAACCACACAGCACGCGAGCCGAAAGCAGACTGAGACCACTCAGCTAACAGAGCGTTGCAGCCAAAGCGACTACACGGACTGTCTTAAAGCACGTCTCCCTCCACACGACGTACTTTATTCTGCCTCCTGTTCCCTGAGAAATGCGTGTCATATTGCCAGGGCTCTCCTATATTTTAATAGGATCCCAGCAAAGATCGCGAATGGGAACAATCCCGCCTTGTGTAGTGGGACACGGAAATAAAGAACCACTACTGCTCTGTGTCAACTCCGTTTTTGCAGGATATCCTTTATAAAAAAATATTAAGTTTGTGTGGAAATGTTTATTATTTTGTACTTAAAATGTGTTTGCTGTTTGTGTATCTGTTCCATATACAATCGAGGCGATGCAATTCGCGGGGGCAGCGTCTTCGCAGCCGCAGCCGGAGCTGAATAGCTGGCCGCTGCTTTTTCCGCGCCAAAGGCGACGAGGATTACTGCGCCTTGTTGATTGCAAAGCTTCATCCTCCCAGAAAGGAGAAAGAAGAAAGAAAAAAAGAAGAAAGACAAAAGATAAAAGAAAAAAAAATTAATTGTTGTGTTCATTATTGCATTGTATAATGTTTACAGTTTGTCGTTTGATGTCATTTATGTCACAGCCTATGCCAAGTCATGATATGTAACGGATGTTACAATAAATCGATGTCAAAGTGATTAATTATCTGTGACGGCTTCTTGTACGTATGACAGAGTATATGTGGAACTGCATTATTATTTAATGAAAGACAGATTTTTTAGTTTGGAAGCCTAAGAGTAATTTTCTTTTATAAAGATACATTCTTAGTTGAAGATATAGTCTTCCAAACGGAGTAATCTAACAGGAAAGTTAACGGAGTATTTTACTTATAGTTTCCAATTTAATATTTATCGATCCTGTTGCTAACGATCGATAGGATTCTCAACTGAATTTAACTAGATTTGGATACGAAGGACAACAACCAATAAGTAAGTCAGATCATTAATTCTGTGTTGTGTACAAGGACCTGAACTTATAAATTGTGCATTTTACGTGAAGTATAATTGTGTAAGAAGCGGGTTTAATGAAATTATTGTCTTATTACGGTCAATTAAAAAAGTTACGGACTGCACCTAAGAATATGTTTGGGCAGTATCACTAGGCAACAAAAACAAGCTTTTAGGAACTGTTAAACTTATACCAGTTTAGAAAGTGGTTACTTTTGAGTATTTGTTATCAAATATGACATCAAATAATGAACTTTTATCGAGAGCCCGTGTCCCGTGACATTCTGTGGCGACCGTATCTACAAGTCGTGTGTACTACTGAATTAGAACATCGAGCACACAGGTACGGAGCAGAGAATTCGCCTGGTGCTGTTGGGGAGTGGTCTTCTGTGCTGTTGTCGACATCGAGCAGAGAGCAGCCGAGCAGCCAAGCAGTGGGGTGCCGAGAGAGTCTGACAGTGGCGGCCATCGCCTAGCGGGCTGCAGCGTGCAGCGTGCAGCGTGGTGCTGCTTCCGGTCGCAGTCTGATTGTAATTCGACAGGCCCAGCAAATGGCCGGGGAGTGCTGCCGCTGCCGTTGCCGTTGCCGGAGGCGGAGGCGCTTGCAGGGCAGCACGGCCTGCAGCTGCCGCACACCAGCCAGCGGCCTGCGGGCTGCGGGTGCTGAACCGACACCTACTGCATCTCGACGGCGCGACTTCACCGAAACTACTAGGTTTGGTCAGTTCCTTCCACGTTGATACGTGAGAAAGTACGTTTTAGTGTTTACTTGTCGATATTGTTATTAGTTTCGTCAAAATGTCTGAAGAACTGTCAGATTCTGAACAAACTTGTTCAGATACAAGTTCTAGGTCTACGACTAGGATGTTCAATAAACTTGTGGAATTAATAAAACAGACTAAGATTTTACTCAGTCTAATGCTAATTTAGAGGAGAGGTTAACTCAATCTACCGAAAGATTAGAGGAGCGTTTAAGGCAATTTAATGATGAATCTATATCTGAGCTAACGGAAATGATAGAGGGGTCGAAATTAGAAATGCAGGAGAACTTGACAGGTCTTAGTAATAGACTAGAGGTGCATGTAAGGGAATCACGAGAGGAAAAGGTTCGTATGCACAATGATATCATTACGTTAACAGAAAGGGTCGATAATATTAATTTTGCCATAACTGAAGAAATAGAGAAAATTAACGTATTTCTCTGTAATGAAATTAATGATAAAACGGACGAAATTCATAACAATCTTATGGAATCGTTAAGGAAGTTTTTACCAGAACGGTAGAACTTTAAGGAAAAATTCAGACTTAGTCTCTTTGGTTCAGAGGGTAGATAAGACAGACACTGAGATCGATAACGTCAATAGGTTAGCTAGTCGCACTGGAGTAGCCGAGCGGTCTAAAGCATCTCGCTGCGGAGCGCGCGGTTGCTCGCCGTGGAGGTTCGAGTATCAACGACATCTAGATACAAGGCCTGTGTGCTGCCTGCCAAGCGTAGTCATAACACGAGCAAACTGTTTGTCTTACGTGGCGTTATTTTGAGATTAGGAACACATGCAGGTTGCACAGCGTGTTTCAGAATGTTCTTAATGTTATTTATGCAAACAGACAAATTTGTGTTGGTGTAAGATATTTATGAACTATTAGTAAGATATCTTACCGAAATTAGTATCCGACAATTCATATTATGAATTTTTTTTCTCATACCAGCAAAAATCTGCACGGAGAATCACATATATAACATTAAGATTATTCTGAAACACAGTCTTCAACGTTTTCGTATTCCCAAACTCAGCACAACGCTAGATAAAACAAATCGTTTTCTTGTGGCATGACGACTCTTGGCAGGCAGCGCACAGGCATTGTATCTAGGTGGCGTTGGAATAACACAGTCAGAGATGATACGCGCGTCGTAGTTGTTAACGCGGGATATAATAATATGGAGAATTACTCTGCCGCAAACAAAAACGAAGCGATGTCATCTCTGCAGACGAAATCTAGTCAAATAATTTCTCCTAATGAGTGATTACAAGAAAAGAGTGCTTCAGCTGGCTCTAATGCAATAAATAAGTTTCCCACTTTTAAACCGGGAAGTGAAATTAATCCTCTGAGATTTATTTCAACTTTTGAGAGTTATTTTCCTTTAAGATGGAGTGACAACCGTAAGGTACAATTTGTGATCGGATATTTGGAAGCGGGCGCTTCGGAATGGGCTGTATTGAAGTCGTTAAGATGTAAGGATTGGGCGGATTTTGTAGATCAGTTTAAGGAAAGGTACTGGTGTAAAGATGAGCAACAACGTTTGACGTTAGAACTTTTAGATCCACAGTATTATTCTAGGAAATGGGGAGGCTATCGACAATATTTTGATTGCCATTTAAATAGAGTTAGATTAATAGAACAACCGATAGTGGAAGAACATCTAATTCGTGTGTTGATTAGCAGGCCACCATATTACGTAAAGGAAACATTAATGGAAAAAGAGTGGGCACAATCTCGCGAATAATTAAATTATTTAGAAAAGCTAGATAATCTTAATAAAGAGGAGGACGAACGACTTCTTTTAAATAGAAATAATAATTTTGGTGGTAATAATCCAAGTGAACAGCGAAGATTTGATAATAATAATAACAGTAATCTAAGTCGATTTTGTCAGGTGAAACGGCAATTTAAAGATCAAGACAACCAAGGTGAACCGTCATACAAAAATAAATATCGAAAAAGTAGGTAACAACTTAAATCTTTTCTGGGAATGGTCAGGTTTCTAAGACGGTTCTTACCTGGAAAGGACATAGTAAATCCAAAATTACTTGATTTATTGAAGCAAAAGACTATGGATGAGGGGTAAAGAACAGGAAGAAATTTTTTGTAATATAAAGGAGGCGTCGGTTCAAGCTAAAATGTTATTTCATCCAAATTGTAATGAAGTTTTCGGTATGTGCACAGACGCTTCAGACAATGGTGTGTCTTGTGTAATATTTCAAGGAGATTTAACTACCGAAAACGACTCGTTTAGACCGATTGCATTCGTCAGTCGAATTTTAATCAAACACGATAGGAATTTTTTGTTACCGAGAAGGAAGCCCTTGCTGTGGTATGTGGTTTTCAAAGATTTAGGGGATTATTAGTGGGTAGAAAGACGATTGTATATACTGATCAACAGGTATTAGTATTTTTGAAAAATCGTAGGTTGCTACATAGAAGATTATTACGCTGGGTTTTATTTCTACAGGAATTTTAGTACGAAATTAAGTTTGTTAAAGGATTACAGAATGTAATTTCAGACACGTTATCTCGTATTCCTGTAGGCATGGATGATATAAATATTATTGAAGAACCGGGTACAAATTTTCATGTATATTTCCTCTATATCCCAGAAAATTAACGTAGGATGAAGACGATAATTGAAGATATCAAAACCGACCAGAGTACCGATAGCCATTTTAAAGACATTATACGAAGTTTGAGAAATAGGTAGGAGATTTTGAATACTAAGGGTAGTTGGTTCCTGTGCAATGATATTTTATATTGTAAGGCTCAAGTTGAACATTCGACTTGGAAGGTTTGTATTCCCGATACTGTTACTTTTGAATTAGTAATTTGTATCCATGAAGGTTACGGTCATTTCGGAAACCATAAGTGTGTACAACACCTTATGAAATATTATTTTAAAAACCTGACGTGTGTAGTCAAGTCAATAATAAGATGTGAAGTATGCCAAAAAGTAAAGGTTATGAATATACCTAAGAAATACGGACTTTACCCTGTAATTCCTCGAGGTATGTGGGACTTCGTTTTCAATTGATTTCTTTGATCCCTTACCTCGTAGTATGGGAGGATTTACTTACGTATTTGTGGTGTTAGAGTGTTGGTCGAAGCATGTACGTTTATATACCTTGAAAAGATAGAATACAGCTAGTGCTTTACGCTGTCTTACGAGAGACTATTTTATAAACTGGGGTATACCAAAAGTATTATCTCTGACAATGGTAGTGCTTTTATTAGTAGTAAATTCGACGAAATGGTAAACCAGTATGAGATAAAGCACATCCTTATTTCTAAATATCATCCACAGAGTAACTTGGTGGAGAGAGTGATGAAAGAGTTAGGACGTTTATGCAGAACGTATTGTTCGACAAGGCATACACGGTGGGCCTGACGTATGCCCGAATTTGGAAAAAATATCGAAGGATTTACCTCATCTGACCATGGGTTTATCACCTTTAGAAATTCTGGGAAAACGTATTATAGGGGAACCGTTATTAAAAGCTATACCATAGCCACCAGTAAATAATTTAAAACAAGGTATTTCAGAATCGGAAGTTCAAAACGAATAATTAAAAAGGGTGAGGAAAGATTAACCGAATATAATAAGCATGCTTTCGAGCCTGAATTTCTAGAAGGAGACTTAGTAGTAGTACGCAATCAAATGTTCAAATGTTTGTATAGCTTATGGGAGTTAACTACGGGGTCATCAGTCCCTAAACTTACAAACTACTTATGAACTAGCTAATACAAAGGCGGCACAAATATCCATGCCCGAGGGGGGATTCGAACCTCCGACCATAGTGGCCGTGCAGTCCGTGACTGACGCGCCGCAGAGCGCTCGGCCACCGCGGCCGGCAGTACGCAGTCATATCAAAAGTTCCAAATATAATAAGCAATGTAAAAAGTTTCTCTTTACCTTTTCAGGTCCTTGCGTAGTATATAAGGTAGTACATAAGGTGGTACATAAGAAAGCATTATTGTTGAGGACCCTTCTACCGGAGAAATTAAAGGATTATATAGTGTAGAAGTAAAAACATTTTTACCTCCTACCCATAATTATAGTAATTAACCCTTTGACTCCCCATGAACCACAGACATTGCCGAGGTGGGGTGGCTTGAGTGCCTCAACGATACAGATAGCTGTACCTTAGGTGCAACCATAGCGGAGGGGTATCTGTGGAGAGGCCAGACAAACGTGTGGTTCCTGAAGAGGGGCAGCAGCCTTTTCAGTAGTTACAGGGGCAACAGTCTGAATGATTGACTGACTGAGCTGGCCTTGTAACATCAGCTAATGTGGCTTTGCCACACAGCTACTGCGAACGGCTGAAAACAAGGGGAAACTACAGCCGTTACCTTTCCCGAGGACATGCAGCTCTACTGTATGAACATATGATGATGGCATCCTCTCGGGTAAAATATTCCGGAGGTAAAATAGTCCCCCACGAGTGCCGCAGCGTTAACAGCGCTAAAGCTGCCGGACTCAGTTTTGTTGATTCGACAGTGTAGTTACACTGCAGCCAGCCAGCTGCAGCCAGCCGCCTTCATTAGAATACTAGGCTCCTTTAAAGTTGTTAATTGCTGTTAATTGTATCGATAGGATGGATAGGATGTGTGCCTGCTGTGTGCGGACGCAGGAGGAGTTGGCCGCGGTTCGCGAACAGCTGAGCGTGCTGTTGGCTACGGTCAGCCGTCTTCAGGCTTCTGTCTCGGGGTGCAGCGATGGTGGGGAGTCTGGTGCGTCGAGTGGGACACCTCAGGTGTCTCACTCTTCGCTCCCTGTCCCTGCTACCGAGGCACCTTCAGGTGTACCAGGCGTCGAGCCGCCTTCTCCGCAAGGGGAGTGGCGGGTTGTACGGCGTTCGCGTCGCTCGAGGCGGAAGGCCAATGTGGAGGCTGGACGTCCGTCCGCGCCCGTTCGTCCTGTGAGTGAAAGTGTGGCCACTCCTTCAGCAGGGTCCGAGCAGGTGCACGGGGGGAGGGGATTATTAGTTATTGGGAGCTCCAATGTCAGGCGCGTGATGGAGCCCCTTAGGCAGATAGCGTCCAGATCTGGAAGGAATTCCAACGTGCACTCGGTGTGTTTGCCGGGGGGCCTCATCCGAGATGTGGAGGCGGCCTTGCCGGCGGCTATCGAGGGTGCGGGGTGCAGTCGACTGCAAGTCGTAGCTCACGTCGGCACCAATGACACTTGTCGCTTGGGTTCTGAGGACATCCTCAGGTCCTACGAGCGGCTGGCGGAATTGGTGAAGGCTGCTGCCTTCGCACGCGGGGTGCAAGCAGAGCTGTCGATTTGCAGCATTGTTCCCAGGGTTCATCGGGGTCCTTTGGTTTGGAGCCGAGTGGAGGGTCTGAACCAGAGGCTTCGCCGACTCTGTGACAGTCATGGCTGCAGATTTCTGGATCTGCGTTATCGGGTGGGGAATTGTAGGGTGCCCCTAGATAGATCAGGGGTGCACTACACTAAGGAAGCGGCTACTCGGGTAGCAGAGTACTTGTGGAGTGCACATGGGGTTTTTTTAGGCTAGGCGCTAACTCTGATGAGCACTCGCCTGTCAGCATTCAAACAGCGAATTCAGGCCACGTTCGGAACAAAAATTCAAACATAAAAATATTAGCCGCGAACTTACAGAGTATTAGAAACAAAGTTCCCGAATTTGCAGCGCTGCATGGAAGTTATTGCGCTCAGATAGTTTTAGGCACCTAAAGCTGGCTAAATGATGATGTGGAAAGTTCAGAAATATTTAGCGAAGCGTGGAATGTATATCGGAAAGATAGATCTGATACAACCGGAGGAGGAGTGTTCATCGCTGTGGACAAAGATATTGTTTCTACTGAGATCGAGGTTGAAAGTAATTGTGAAGTTATCTGGGCACGCATAACAGGTCTAAAAGAAGTAAAGTTAATAGTTGGTTGTTTTTACCGGCCCCCCAGTGCTGCTGTAGCAGTTTTAGAATCATTCAAGGAAAGTCTACACTAGGTAGTGCATAGGTATCCGGGCCATGCAATATTAGTCGGAGGTGACTTCAACCTTAAGAGTATAGATTGGGACCTCGCTAGTTACATTTCAGGCGGTACAGACAAGAAGTCTTGCGAGCTACTTTTGGACACATTCTCCGAAAACTGTCTTGAGCAGTTAAACCGGCAACCCACGCGCAATGGAAATATTCTAGACCTTATAGCCACAAACAGGCCTGACCTTATTAACGATGTCTGTGTAGAGACAGGAATTAGTGATCATGATATCATCATAGCGTCGATGGTGACCAAAGTTCATAAACCAGTCAAGAAGGCTAGGAGCGTGTTTTTGTTGGGAAAAGCCGACAAGCAAATGTTACGATCGCACTTAGAAAATGAATGGGCATCGTTTAATTCTGGGACTATGGATGTAGAGGACTTGTGGACTAAATTTAAATGCATTGTTAATGAAGGGTTAGAGAAATATGTGCCAGTAAAGACGATTAAGGATGGAAAAGATCCACCGTGGTATAATAATAATGTTAGAAAGCTGCTGAGAAAGCAAAGGCTGTTGCACTCTCGATTCAAAAAAGAACACGCAAATGATGACAGGCAAAAGTTAGTAGAGATTCGTGCGTCTATAAAAAGATCGATGCGTGAAGCATACAATAATTATCACAGCCATACCTTAGCAAAGGATCTTTCCGAGAACCCGAAAAAATTCTGGTCCTATGTAAAATCGATAAGCGGGTCAAAGCCCACTGTCCAGTCACTAGTTGATCATTCCGGGGCAGTAATAGAAGAAAGCAAACGGAAAGCTGAAGTTCTAAATTTAACCTTTAAGAAATCTTTCACGCAGGAGGACCGCACAAATATACCATCATTTGATCAACGTACTAATTCCGAAATGGGGGACATAGCAATAGGTATTTCCGGTGTAGAGAAGCAGCTGAGAGAGCTAAATACGAAAAAGTCTGCTGGTCCGGATGGAATACCAGTTCGGTTTTACAAAGACTATTCTGCGGTATTGGCCCCCTACTTAGCTTGCATTTATAGCGAGTCTTTAATTCAGCGCAAAGTTCCTAGTGATTGGAAAAAAGCGCAGGTGACTCCCGTGTATAAGAAAGGAAAGAGAACTGACCCATACAATTACAGGCCAATATCGTTGACATCAGTTTCATGTAGAATTTTGGAGCATATTCTCAGTTCGAACATAGTAAATTTCCTTGAAACGGAAAAGCTTCTTTCCATGAATCAGCACGGGTTTAGGAAACATCGTTCATGTGAAACTCAGCTTGCCCTTTTCTCACATGACATCTTGCGAGTCATGGACGAAGGGCAACAGGCGGATTGTGTTTTTCTCGACTTCAAAAAGGCGTTCGACACGGTGCCACACTGCAGACTGCTAACGAAGATACGAGCTTATGGAATAGGTTCACAGATTTGTGACTGGCTGGAAGACTTCCTAAGTAATAGAACGCAGTACGTTGTTCTCGACGGCGAGTGTTCATCAGAGACGAGTGTATCGTCAGGCGTGCCCCAGGGGAGTGTGATAGGACCGCTATTATTTTCTATCTATATAAATGATCTGATGGACAGAGTAAGTTGTAATTTGCGGCTGTTTGCTGATGATGCTGTGGTGTATGGGAGGGTGTCGTCTGTAACTGACTGTAATAGCATACAGGTTGACTTAGACAAAATTTCTAGTTGGTGCGAAGAATGGCAGCTAGCTCTCAATGTAGAAAAATGTAAGGTGATGCGCATGAGTAGAAAAAACAATCCTATAATGTTCGAATACAGCATCAGTAGTGAGCTTCTTGATGCGGTCGCGTCGTTCAAATATCTAGGCGTAACATTGCAGAGCGATATGAAATGGAACGAGCATGTAAGGACAGTTGTGAGTAAGGCGGACAGCAGACTTCGGTTTATTGGGAGAATTTTGGGAAGATGTACTTCACCTGTAAAGGAGACCGCGTATAAAACGCTTGTACGACCACGTCTTGAGTATTGCTCAAGTATTTGGGACCCGCAGCAGATCGGTTTGAAGGAAGACATAGAGGCGGTTCAGAGGCGAGCAGCTAGATTTGTTACCGGTAGGTTCGACCAATGCGCGAGTGTCACGGAAATGCTCCGGCAACTCAATTGGGGATCGCTGGAAGAAAGACGACGTTCTTTTCGTGAATTTCTGTTAAGTAAATTTAGAGGGCCGGAATTTGAAGCTGAGTGTAGTACGATCTTGCTGCCGCCTACTTACATTTCGCGTAAAGATCACAAAGACAAGATAAGAGAAATTAGGGCTCGTACGGAGGCATATAGGCATTCTTTTTTTCCTCGTTCAATTTGGGAGTGGAATAGGAAAAGAAATGCCTAGTAGTGGTACAGTGTACCCTCCGCCACGCACCTTACGGTGAATTGCGGAGTATGTATGTAGATGTAGATGTAGATCTCCGGGCGGGGACTACTCAGGAGGATGTGATCATCAGGAAAGACAGTACTGGCATTCTACGGGTCGGAGCGTGGAATGTTAGATCCCTTAATCGAGTAGGAAAATTAGAAAATTTAAAAAGGGAAATGGATAGGTTGACGTTAGATATAGTGGGGATTAGTGAAGTTCGGTGGCAGGATGAACAGGATTTCTGGTCAGGTGAGTACAGTATTATAAATACAAAATCAAATGGGGGTATCACAGGAGTAGGATCGATAATGAATAAGAAAATAGGAATGCGGGTAAACTACTATGACCAGCACAGTGATCGCATTATCGTAGTCCAGGTTGATACGAAGCCAACACCGACAACAGTAGTACAGGTTTATATGCCAACTAGCTCTGCTGATGATGAGGAGATCGAAGAAATATATGAGGAACTAAAGGAAATTATTCAGACAATTAAGGGAGAGGAAAACTTAATTGTTATGGGAGACTGGAATTCGGTAGTAGGACAAGGAAGGGAAGGGAAGATAGTAGGTGAATATGGTCTGGGCTAAAGGAATGAAAGAGGAAGCCGCCTGGTAGAATTTTGCACAGAACATAATTTAGTTATAACAAACACCTGGTTCAAGAATCACAAAAGAAAGTTGTATACGTGGAAGAGACCAGGAGACACGGGGAGATACCAGATAGATTTTATAATGGTAAGACATAGATTTCGGAACCAGGTTTTACAGTGTAACACGTACCCAGGGGCAGATATAGACTCCGACCATAACTTGTTGGTCATGAACTGTAGGCTGAAACTAAAGAAACTTCAAAACGGCAGGAAAATAAGGAGATGGGACCTGGATAAATTGAAGGAACCTGAGGTTCTTAAGAATTTCAGAGGGAGCTTTAGGCAACAATTGACAGAAACAGGGGAAAATAAAACAGTAGAGGAAGAATGGGTAAAAATGAGAGATGAAATAGTGAAGGTAGCAGAGGACAAAATAGGTAGGAAGGCAAGACCTACAAAAATCCTTGGATATCACAGAAGATACTAAATATAATCGATGAAAGTAGAAAATATAAAAATGCAGTAAATGAAACTGGCAAAATGGAGTACAGACGACTAAGAAATGAGATTGACAGGAAGTGTAAAATGGCTAAGCAGGAGTGGCTAGAAGGCAAATGCAAGGATGTAGAAGAATGTATAAATAGGGGAAAAATAGATACAGCCTACAGGAAAATAAAAGAAACATTTGGAGATAAGAAAAACAGCTCTATGAATATCAAGGACACTGATGGAAAACCAGTTCTCAGCAAAGAAGGGAAAGCTGAAAGGTGGAAGGCTATATAGAGGGACTCTACAAAGGAAATGAACTTCGAGACACTATTGTAGGGAGGGAAGAGGATGTAGATGAAGATGAAATAGGAGATACTGTACTGAGAGAAGAATTTGACAGAGCCCTGAAAGACCTAAGTCGAAACAAGGCCCCTGGAATAGATGATATTCCCTCAGAGCTACTGAAGTCTCTGGGAGAACCAGCCATGACAAACCTTTTTCACCTAGTGTGTAAGATGTATGAGACTGGCGAAAAACCCTCAGACTTTAAGAAAAATGTTATAATCCCCATTCCAAAGAAAGCAGGTGCAGACAGGTGTGAAAACTACAGAACCATCAGTTTAATAAATCATGGTTGCAAAATATTAACAGGAATTATATACAGAAGGATGGAAAAGTTGGTAGAAGCCGACCTCGGGGAAGATCAGTTTGGGTTCAGGAGAAATGTAGGGACACGGGAGGCAATACTCACTTTACGGTTTATCCTAGAAGATAGATTAAGAAAAGGCAAACCTACATTTCTAGCTTTTGTAGATTTGGAGAAGGCTTTTGACAATGGTGATTGGAATAAACTCTTTCAAGTTCTGAAGCAAGCAGTAGTAAAATATAGGGAGCTTAAGGTCATTTACAACTTGTACAAAAACCAGACAGTGGTTGTCAGAGTTGAAGGGCATGAAAGGGATGCAGTGGTTGGAAAGGGAGTAAGACAGGGTTGTAGTCTTTCTCCATTGTTATTCAATTTGTACATTGAGCAAGCTATACAGGAAAGCAAGAAGAAATTTGGAGAAGGATTTAAAGTTCAGGGTGAAGAATTAAAAACATTGCGTTTTGCCGACGACATAGTAATTCTGTCAGATACAGCAAAGGACCTGGAAGAGCAATTGAATGGAATGGACAGTGTGCTGAAAGGTGCGTATAAGATGAACATTAACAAGAGCAAAACTAAGGTAATGGAGTGCAGTGTAAGAAAATCAGGTGATGCTGAAGGAATTAGATTGGGAAACGAAGCAATAAAGGAGGTAGATGGGTTTTGTTACTTGGGCAGTAAAATAACAAATGATGGTCGAAGTACAGAGGATATAAAATGCAGAATGGCAATGAGTAGAAACGCGTTCTTGAAAAAGAGAAATTTGTTAACCTCGAATATTGATTTAAGGCTAAGGAACTCCTTTCTGAAGGCATTTGTGTGGAGTGTTGCCTTGTATGGGAGAGACATGGACGATAAACAGTGCGGACAGGAAGAGGATAGAGGCTTTTGAAATGTGGTGCTACAGAAGAATGCTGAAGATTAGGTGGGTGGATCGCGTAACTAATGGGGAGGTACTGAACAGAATTGGGGAGAAAAGAAATTTCTGGCATATCTTGACTAAAATAAGGTATAGATTGGTAGGACACATTCTTAGACACCAAGGAATTGTGAATCTAGCGTTGGAGGGAAGTGTGTGGGGAAAAATCGCAGAGGAAGACCAAGAGATGGATACAGTAAGCAGATTCAGACAGAAACTACCGCGCAAATATACGGATAGTCTAGTGTATCATAACAAATGACGAGCAACTGTTTGTGCTTCGAACTGTCGCACATACTCTGTTGTTTAATTAAGTAAAATTTAACTCTTTATAACTTACGAGTATGTGGTGTATAAAGTATTATATAAGAAAGCTTTATTGTTGAAGGAAACTTCTACAGAGGAAATCAAAGGGTTTTATAGTGTTGACGAAGTAAAAGTGTTTTACCTTCTACCCATAACAATAATAATCGTAATATGATTACGATTTTCCCACCATAGTCACTTACTTGGAAAATCAATATTCAAGATGTGGATAAGTCAATAATATCACTAGTGTTTAATTATCTTAGGATTAGTAATAAGAAAACTTAGAAATTAATTGAAACCCAGTAATTTTTTATGAAGTATATATCATATTTTGAATAGGTAAGAGTAGTTCTTTCCTATTCATAGCTTGCAATACAGAAAGGATTTACATCGTCTCCTACCATTACATAAGTTATTATAAGAGAATAAATATTCATGAGGGGTTTCATAGTTTCCTATATATTTTTGTGGATGCATGAAGTATAACTTTTACACATTTTATACTCTTAGGTTAAGTTTAGGATACCAGGGTCTTACGATTGTAAGACGTGACTTTATATTATAAATAGAAGCCCATGGATAAGGTGTTAGATTAGGTTTGGGTATTATGGGCCTGAGGTGCCCATTGTAAAGAAAGGGCAATGTGTATCTCCGATAACTACTATAAAGATGTTTATGTATACCGGCACACATACGTATTCTTTACAATTAAGGCGTTATTTTAGGCTAACCCCAGTTGCTGTTACGAGCGAGAGAAGGTAATAGTGTGGAATATAAAGTTAAAGCCGGCCGCGGTGGCCGAGGGGACTGAGGCGCTCCAGTCACGGTCTGCACTGCCACTACGGTCGGGGGTTCGAATCCCCCGCGGGCATGGATATTTGTGCTGTCCTTAGTCTTAGTTAGTTCATAAGTAGTTTGTAAGTTTAGGGACTGATGACCCCGTAGTTAAGTCCCATAGACTATACAAACATTTGAACATTTTGAACATGAAGTTACAGTCATAATGAAATTTTTCTTTTAGTGTCCTTGAAAGCTACATGAGTCGGTATAGAATGACAATGACTGTGAATAGTATTTTATAAGAATTTGAAGTATAAACCTTCGTGAATAATTACAGTATATTAAATAATGTGTCTGAACTTACACCGATAACTTTTGGCGAAGGTGTTTGCGTGTAGGTAGAGAAGAAAAAGGATGTAACTTCCATTGTCTGTTGGGTTTGTAAGTGAAAAGAATCTACCTTATACAGTTAAGATAGTGCTACATTCTTGTGACTATGCCAATCAGCATACATTTTCCTTAAGAATGTTAGTTATAGGAAACCTGTCATGTGAAATGTTATGGGAAGAGGTACAGTAAGTTGAGAAGTGGGATATTTACGATGATTACTCCGGGAATATTATGATTGCACGAGAATTTTGACTTGATTACGTCCGTTTTTTCATGAAATCAGTATATTGCCAATTTACAAAGAAAATAAATAGATTTTTTGGATAGTATGAAACATATACACAGAAATTATATATATATATATATATATATATATATATATATATATATATATATATATATATATATATATATATATATAAATTCAAACCTTAATTATAGGGAAATAATATTTAAATGTTGTCTACAAGTTATTAAAAAAATGTTAATTCCGGCAAATCGGAGCTTGTGGTAGACAGATATAAAGAACCACTACTGCTCTGTGTCAGCTCCGTTTTTGCATATATCCTTTATAAAAAGTATTAAGTTTTTTTTGAAAATGTTTATTATTTTGTACTTAAAATGTGTTTGTTGTTTAGGTATCTGTTCCATGTACAATCGAGGTGATGCAATTCGCGGGCCCCTCAGGGGCTCAGCATTAATTCGCTGAGTACGGGCTTGGCGAACCCGGGGGTCCTGAGCCATGGGCTGTGTCGCGCCAACAGTCCGCTACACCGTAAGCTCTGTGCGTGCTTCAACGACCATCGTTCGGCGCGACGGTGGAATGTTGTACGTTTCAGAGCCCGGGGATCTTGGCTTAATCGCCCGGGTCGTGAGGACGGTACGAACTTCTATAAAGAAAACTTCAATCTCAAGGAGGTGTGCTACGTGCCGAGGAGATGCATGGCTGTGCAGGTTGAACAGTCGCTAGCGACCAACCTCTGAGGAACCTGCCGCACCTCAGTTGTATAAGGCTTACCCAGGCAAGCAGATCCATAGCTCATCGTGTGAACAAAATGAAACGAGCAAAATGCAACGTTGGTGGACGTATAACCGCCATCTCTAAGCGTGGGAAGTTCAATGCCAGCATATGACCCTAAATCGTTCCCTTCCTTAGCCACGCCTTGGGAGGAACCCAGGGCTACTAACAGAAATGAACCGTATTCATCTAGATATTTGGTATGTACAAGGACTGATGGGGAATCATTTACGACAGTGAAGCCTCAGTTCTTCGTGGACCACCTGGAGGAGAAGTTTGGAGACGTGGAGTCCCTCTCCAAAATGCGTAATGGTTCCGTGTTGATCCATACCGCATCCCCTGCCCAGAAGCGGGCGTTGCTTGCTTGCGATAAGCTGGGAGATGTAGCGGTCAACATTACGCCACGTAAGTCACTGAATCTGGTCCAGGGCATTACATTTCACAGGGATATCCTCTTACAGTCTGATGAGAAGCTGCGTGCCAACCTTGAGCGGCGAGGTGTTCACTTCATCCGGCTCGTCCATCGTGGGTCTAAAGACAATTAGGTTGCCACTGGGGCCATCATCTTAGCCTTTGAAGGCAATACTCTGCCAGAGAAGGTGAAGGTGATGTGCTACCGGTTTGATGTGAAACCTTACATCCCTCCTCCTACGAGATGCTTCCAGTGCTGGAAATATGGACATATGTCGTCCCGTTGCCCTTCCAGCGCCACTTCCCGGGATTGTGGACGTCTGGCCACCCGGACACCCGATGTACTCCACCGCCCATCTGCGAGAACTGTGCCAGGAGTATCCTCCCTCCTTATCACAATGCCCTATTCTCCACAAGGAAAGGACAATCATTGAACATGAGACCATGGACCAGTTGACCTATGCTAAGGTGGAAAAGGAACACGAGCACTTACACCCAGTAACCATGACGACCTCTTTTGCGGCAATTACATCATTGCCGCCATCTGTGGCGACACCCATCGTCCCTACAAATTCCTTTTCTGTGGGCACTCAGGGTCGTAAACCTACACCTGCCCCCAAGGTGGTTGGGTACTCCCTTCCTTCTTCTGGTCCCAGGGTGATTTCCTCGGGAGCACCCTCCACCTCTCTACCAGAGAAACAACAACGCTCTCCGGTACCCCTCGTTCGGAAGGGGTCCCTTGGGACATTCCCTTCCGAGGGTTCCGTCAGTGTCGCTGCCAACACAAGCCAGCAGCAGGCAAAACCGAAGGCTGCTGGGCGCAGAGCCTCACGCTCCTCCTCATTCCCTGTGGCTGAACCTGTGAATCGCACCCTGCTGGTGAAACCCCCGAGGGACAAAAAGGATCGGAGGAAAAAAAAAAAATGAAAAAGAGAAATTTTAGGATACCACGTGGCTCCCAAGCCACCACCCCACTCCACCTCGACCTCTGGGGACGAGGTGGAGATTATAGCATCCCCCGGAGGACCTCGCTTTCGGAGACATACCAGAAACAATGGATGCTGAGCCGGAAAATCGTCAGTTAGCGGAATTGAGTGACACTGAGTTGTAATTTTACCTCTCGTACCATTCATGGCTTCCCAGTTATCGGACACCATTATCCTCAAGTGGAACTGCGGCGGTTTCTTCCCCCACCTGGCTGAGCTACGACAACTTTTAAGCATAACACCTGCATTCTGCGTTGCCTTACAGGAAACTTGGTTTCCAGCAATGCGGACCCCAGCCCTTGGGGGCTACAGGGGATATTACTGTAACCGTAGCTCATATAACAGGGTCTCAGGTGGTGTATGCATGTATGTCCTTACTTCTGTTCATAGTGAACCTGTGCCCCTTCATACACTATTAAAAGCAGTGGCTGTCAGGGTAAGGACAACACAAGAGTTTACCGTTTGCAGCCTTTATCTCCCTCTGGATGGTGATATCCCTTTGCATGATTTAGCTGCACTTAGATCGCAACTCCCCCCGCCTTTCTTCTTATTGGGCGACTTCAATGCCCATAACCCATTGTGGGGTGGTACTACACTTTCTGGCCGGGGCAGAGTCGTCGAGTCCCTACTTTCTCAACTCGACCTCTGCCTCTTAAATACTGTTGCCCCCACACTTCAGTGTGGCGCATGGCACGTTCTCGGCCATTGATTTATCGATCTGCAGCCACAGCCTTCCACCATCTGTCCACTGGAGAGCCCACGAGGACCTGTGCAGCAGTGACCATTTTCCCCTTTTTCCGTAACTCCCACAACGTCAGTCCCCAGGACGCAACCCCAGGTGGGCTTTAAGCACGGCTAACTGGGAAGATTACACGTTCTCTGCTATTGTTCGACCTCCTCTACACGACACCATCGATGTGGTGGTCGAGGGCGTCACTCACACCAGTGTTTATTCTGCAAAAGCTGCAATTCCATGCCTCACAGGGTGCCCACGGCAGAAGACAGTGTCGTGGTGGTCGCCAGAAATAGCTGAGGCTATTAGAGATCGTAGGCCGGCTTTACAGCGCTACAAGCTCCTCATCACATTCAAACAACTTCGCGCTCGTGCTCACCGGTTAATAAGAAGACGGAAACAGGAGTGCTGGGAGAAGTACGTCTCCACTATCGGGACAGGTACGTCTGCCTCACAGGTGTGGAGTACAATCAGGCGGTTAAAGGGATTGTAGACACTGGAATACCTGGAATCTCCACGAATGGAGTTCTATGTACGGACCTCGCCACACTTGCCTCTGCAAATTATCCACCGGCCTTCCGTATATTGAAGGAGCATGTAGAAAGCAAGCGCCTCTCCTTCACTACCCGCTGCTCTGAATCCTACAACACTCCTTCCACTGAGTGGGAGCTCCTCAGTGCTCTTACCTTATGTCCTGACAAGGCGGCTGGTCCTGTTAGCATCCATAGCCAAACGCTGAAGCACCTCTCCGCAGACAGCCAGCATAATCTTCTTGCGGTCTATAACCGCATTTGGTTTGATTGTGTTTTTCCGTCACAGTGGCGGGAGAGTATCATCATCCCAATGCTTAAACCCGACACACATCCTCTTTCCTTAGATAGCTATCGGCCCATTAATCTGACTAACGTTCCATGCAAACTATTGGAGTGGATGGCCAGTCGGTGGTTGTGTTGGGTTCTGGAGATTCGAGGCTTACTGGCTCCATGCCAGGGCTGTTTTCACCATGGTCGATCTACCACCGACAATCTGGTGTACCTTGAGTCTGCAATCCGCACAGCCTTTTCCAGGTGCCATCACCTTGCTGCCGTCTTCTTCGATATGCACAAAGTATACGATACAACCTGGTGACGACACACTCTCAACACTTTACATGACTGGGATCTCCGGGGCTCCCTACCGATTTTTATCATTAATTTTTTAGCTGTCCATACCTTTCCTGACGAAATTGGTTCCTCCCTGAGCACCACTCATCCAGGAAAATGGGGTTCTTCAGGGCTCGGTTTTAAGCGTCCATTGTTTTTAGTTGCCATCAACAGTTTAGCGACAGCGGTTGGATCGTCGGTCTCCCGTTCTCTTTATGCAGATGACTTTTGTATCTCTTTTAGATCCTGCAGCATCCAAGTTCTCGAGCGTCGGTTGCAAGGCGCTATTCAGAAGGCGCAGACCTGGGTGCTTACCAATGGCTTTCTGTTTTCTGCCACCAAGATCAGAGTGATGCACTTCTGTCAGCATCGGACAGTTCACCCTAACCCTGAACTTTATCTTAATGATGAACTACTTACCATAGTAGAAACCTATCGGATTTTGGGACTGGTCTTTTAAGCCATACTGTGTGGCTCCCCGACATATGTCAGCTGAAAAAGGAGTGCTGGCATCGTCTCAACCTTCTCCGACACCTGGGTCATATGACCTAGGGAGTTGACCGATCGACACTGTTGCGGCTTTAAATGGCACTGGTACAGTCCCGTCTCGATTTTGGGTGCATTGCCTACGGGTCTGCAGCACCTTCGGCAATGCACCTACTGGACCCCATTGACATCTGTGGGGTTCGCACCGCGACGGGTGCTTTCCGCACCAGCCCAGTGAACAGCTTACTTGTGGAGGCTGGAGTCCCACCTTTGGGGATCCGCCGCCAACACCTGCTCGCAGCTTACGCTCCCCAGATCACACGAACCATCGTCTTCTATTTTCTGATGTGATCATCCCCCCCCTCCCAACAGCGATGACACAGATCAGGTCATACGATTGCCTTTCGAGTTCTGTCCTGGAGCTGTAGTCTTTGCCCCTTCCATCTCCATATTGGGTCCATGTGCATACACCTCCGTGGTGCTTACCAAGGCCGGCTACTTGGCTGGAATTGGCCTATGGGCCCAGGAAGGCATTTCCACTGGAGACGCTCTGCCGTCAGTCCTGGCTGTCGTAGTTATGACCTGATTTACACCGATGGTTCTCTGGTTGATGGCCACGTGGGATACACTTATCTTCATAGTGACCATGTGGAAAAGCATTCTGTCGAATAGCTGCAGTGTTTACACTGCAGAGCTGGTGGCCATTCACAGAGCTCTCGTGCATATCTGGTCCTGCTCAGATGCGTCTTTTATTTGCAGCGACTTCCTGAGCAGCCTTAGAGCGCTGGACCAGTGTTACCCGCAGTCTGCCCTGATGTTGGCCATACAGGAGACGCTGCATGCCCTCAAACTGTCCGGGTGATTAGTGGCGTTCATCTGGTCTCCGGGTCATGTGAGTATCCCAGGCAATGAACCTGTTGACCGGCTAGCCAACAGGATGTCGCTGCATCCATTCTCGAGATCGGCCTCCCGACCTCAGATCCCCGTTCATTGTTGCACCAACGGGCACATCGACTTTTGGATGCTGAGTGGCGTAGCCTGAGCACGCCCAATAAACTCCGTTTAGTCAAGGACACCACAGCAGTGTGGCGCTCCTCCATGCGGACCTCTCGCAGGGATTCAGTGGTGCTCTGTAGACTCCGCCTTGGGCATACGTGGCTCACCCACGGACATCTCCTTCGTGGGTGAAGACCCACCCCAATGTCAGTGTGGCTCCCGTCTGACAATAGTCCACATCTTGTTGGACTGCCCCATTTTAGCCACCTTGCAGCGCAAGTTTAACCTCCCTGAAGTTTTATCATATGTTTTAGGTGACGATGCTACAATGGCAGATTCCGTTTTACGTTTTTTCGAGCAGGGTTTTTTTATCATTCTCTCTATCTGGAGATTTCTTTGTGCTGCAGAGTGGTTGACCTTTCCTTTTTTATTCTTATGGTCGGTCAACCGCTGACATCTTTGTGTGATCGTCTCTTTTCGTTTTGTATCTTGTCGCTTTTGATTATGTTTTATGGACTCAGTGGGACTCCCCTCCCACTTTGCAACCTTAAACTCTGGGCGCATTTCTTTCACGTCCACGATTTTAATTTTGGCGCTTGTAGTTTTGTCCCCCTTAAACAACCAAACAACAACAACAACAACAGCAGCAGCTGCAACAACAGCAATTCGCAGGGGCAGCGTCTTCGCAGCCGCAGCCGGAGCTGAATAGCTGGCCGCTATTTTTTTCGCGCCAAAGGCTTCGAGGCGACGAGGATTGCTGCTTCTTGTTGATTGCAAAGCTTCATCCTCCCAGAAAGGAGAAAGAAAAAAAGTTAAATGTTGTGTTCATTATTGCATTGTAAAATGTTTACAGTTTGTCGTTTGATTTCATTTATGTCACAGCCTATGCTAAGTCATGATATGTAACGGATGTTACAATAAATCTATGTCAAAGTGTTTAATTATCTGTGACGGCTTCTTGTACGTATGAGAGAGTATATGTGGAACTGCATTATTATTTAATGAAAGACAGATTTTTGAGTTTGGAAGCCTAAGAGTAATTTTCTTTTATAAAGATACATTCTTAGTTGAAGATATAGTCTTCCAAACGGAGTAATCTAACAGGAAAGTTAATGGAGGATTTTACTTATAGTTTCCAATGTAATATTTATCGATCCTGTTGCTAACGATCGATATGATTCTGAACTGAATTTAACTAGATTTGGATACGAAGGACTACAACCAATAAGTAAGTCAGATCATTAATTCTGTGCTGTGTACAAGGACCTGAACTTATAAATTGTGGATTTTACGTGAAGTATAATCGTGTAAGAAGCGGGTTTAATGAAATTATTTTCTGATTACGGTCAGTTTAAAAAGTTACGGAATGCCCCTAAGAATATGTTTGGGCAGTATCACTAGGCAACAAAAACAAGCTTTTAGGAACTGTTAAACTTATACCAGTTTAGAAAGTGGTTACTTTTGAGTATTTGTTATCAAATATGACATAAAATAATGAACTTTTATCCATAGCCCGTGTCCCACGACATTTGTTCCTCAGGCTAAAGTGATATTTATATCAACAAATAATACAATTCCTTGAAACGACATTGCCTCGCTATATTCAATTAAAAATCTCTCCTTATGTTTATAAGGAGAGATATTTAATTGAAATTCGTGCAGTGGAGGTGGTTTCGAAGAATGGACCAGCTACTTACACTCAGCTAACACAACGCTGCAGCCATAGCGACTACACGGGCTGTGTTAAAACACTTATGTTCTTTGTGAAATGAGTGTCAAATTGCGAGGGCTCTCTTATATTGTAATAGCACCTTAGCATCTACATCTACATAGTGTAATGTTTTTATGGATTCTTAAGTAATTACGTTTCATTCTACCACTTTCAAACACAATACTCAGCTTTTCAACATTACGATGTATGGGGGTCTGCTCGCTGCAACATTCTCCTGGGGCGTCGTGGTAGAAATAAACACTCGTAAGTACAATTTTTCACTTCTTTAATTTGCTTCTCCACCAAGCATTACAACTTTAAACTTGCGTACACAAATTACCACAACAACACAGACTGACATAGATTCGAAAGTACTTCAGAAGCGGCAAAAATCGAACTTCCCCACGCAAGGCGGTGAGGCAAGTATGTAACATCGACAATAATGAAATTGTATTATGCATTATTCATTACAATCGAATATACTGATTTACAATTACCAAACACACAAAGAAAATATTTCATGTACACAAAAATAATCACAATATAAAAAGAAAACTATACATATAATAATTTTGGATGACATTTCTTTTTGAGTTGAAATCTCAGATCTTGTTGTTTGACAACAAAGTGCGATGTTAAATGTCAATTTGTTAATAAGTACATCATACATGTTCCAAACATATATTGAACTATCAAATATATTGTCAATTCTGAAACTAGGTTTAAAATCTCACGTCAGTCAATATATACAAAGAATTACAATATTGAATTTCGACTCTTTCATTAATTAACACAATTAGCTGGTCAATACAACTTGTTTATGAGCCTAACCTATATACAATGCTATTTATTTTCATGACTATGTTTTACATAAGTTTGTACCCTTCGTCTGTCTATTTATTAAAATAATGTACAATGACAAAATTGTTTATAGAACTGTCTGGAAACGTCTTATACAAATCTCTTAGATTTCATTAATTATCACTTGTTTTGATCACAGTATCACCGAGACACTGTCCTACACTGATTCCTAGACTGGCTATTTCGTTTGTAACTTCACACGCAAAATATATCACTATTACACCACGCCGGCCGCGGTGGCCGAGGGGACTGCGGCGCTTCAGTAACGGTCTGCACGGCCACTACGGTCGGGGGCATGGATATTTGTGCCGTTCTTAGTTGTAGGTAGTTCATAAGTAGTTTTTTAAGTCTAGGGGCTGATGACCCTGTAGTTAAGTCCTATAAGCTCTACAAACATTTGAACATTTTTTTTTTATTACACCACACGATTCCGGGTTCGACGCAGACGGTATCTTACAATAACACAGATGAGAGGGCCAGCAGTATCGTCACAATACCCCCCCCCCCCTCAATCAGCTCAACAATGCCATCATAAGTCGAGGTGATGTAAGAGTAGAGCACCTACTGTGGATGGCTTGGACCCGGTGGCTGGCTTGGCTGCATCAGTACCTCACT
The DNA here is from genome assembly GCA_026315105.1 of Locusta migratoria. Lineage (NCBI taxonomy): Eukaryota > Metazoa > Arthropoda > Insecta > Orthoptera > Acrididae > Locusta > Locusta migratoria. The sequence goes on along the minus strand of JAOYRU010000469.1, from coordinate 30,388 downwards.
TAGTCCTGTCTGGGGTTGGCACAGCACAGTCCACACGCGCAGCATCACCAGATCCTGGAAGGTCCAAGTGCAGTAAGTGACAAGGGTATGGCCTCCAAAGAGCAGAGGGAAGAATCTGCCACACTGAACTTGTCTGACCTTTTTAAGCATCAAAACAAAATACACAAGAAACATATGACAAAAAAAGTATCCACATAACTATACTGTAAAATTTACTGTTCTCATGTTCTGAACTGAAGATTTTTTTTAAACTTTGAGGACATGAAACTTTGTATCTTACAAAATCATTAGACACTAACATAAATTAATTGATTCTATCATGACTTTAATCACTGTCTCAATTACTTTAACTCTTTAATACTCAGGCAACATTTGAATTCAAATTTTAACTGTGACATAAATAAATACATTAAAATTCTAACTGAACAAACTCTATTGAAATCAACATTCTTATTAACATAAAAATATTACATACACATTTCATACCTTAACACTAAAGAAGAAAGATAGATATGAGATAATTTGAACAGATTAGAGAATGAGTCGGAGATGTGGCACCAGAAACCGAAATCAGAATTATGCTACCACATATCTAGAAACCCAGTGGTTGCTAACGCACTTAGCACACACAGAATGTGTACTTTCCTGAGGTTTACAAAAATTTATATGCAACATATTGATAATACAAGTTTCAAGATATTTCATCAACTAATATATACATACAAAACACTTATAGCTACAATAAATTTTACAAAATTAGCACCTTTACAAAGTCTTATTAATACCCACTACTTTTTGTATGGCTCGAGTTCTGTTATATTCCTCAGTCCAAGTGGTTTTCCTGACCTAGGATACTCTAACCTGTAAGCATTAGGATGAGGGTTTCCCACAACATTGAAAGAACCAATATATATATCAAAGAATTTCATGAGTTCATGGTTGAAGCCTTAGATTTTTCTTGGGCTTAGTCCAAAACCATATGTCTGGTATCAAATCTGGTAGTTTTCAAATTTCTGTCATGTCTTCTCTTCCTGGCTTCACCTTGTTCCTTCATAGTTCTATGTACGATCTCTTCTCTCTCTTATTTGCTCAAATCTTTACAAGGTGGATAGTTGACGGGTTCACTGATTAGGTTAGGCGTTGATTTTCCAAACATGATTTCGTAAGGGCAGAATTTCGTGGAAGTATGTTGAACGCTGTTCAAAATCTCTTCAATTACATATACATAATCTATCCATGATGCATGATTTTTGTTGCAATGTGTCCTGAACAATCTGCCAATTTCCCTCATGTATCTTTCTGACGGATTACTGGAGGGGTGGTATGCTGAAATCAATATGTGTGATATTTTCATCTTGTATGAATGACTTCCAATGCTTTGAGGTAAGCTGAGTTCTATTATCAGACAAGATTTTCTTATGTTTGCCGACTGTCTGAAAATAGCCATTTCTGAATTTGTTGATAATGGTTTTCCTGGTGGCTTTCTTCACAGGGTACAATTTAATAAATTTACAGAACAGATCCACTGCAACAAATATATGGCTATAACCACCTCTGGTCTTGGGAAGACTTCCATAAAAATCCACAGCTACAGTTACAAGCAATTCTTGTGGCAAGATTTTCTGCATGAGGCCTTCACATGTCTGATTGGACACCTTGACTCATGGCATCTGTCACATGTAGTCACTAATTTCTTAACTCTCCTGGCAATGTTATAAAAATAGATGTTCTCTTGTATTTTCTGTATACACTTTTGAATACCCCAGTGGCCAAAACTTTCGTGAACATCAACACAGTTCTCGGGCCAACACAACTTCCATTTACCACTGTCGACACTCATACGTCTCGACAACATGTCCTTGTATGTCTTATAGTATTGCCCTACCTTGTCTTCCCCTTTTTTGCCTAACAAGCTCTTGTCTAATCTCCAATTGTCATCATGGTTTTGGTATCTCTTAATCTTGTCACAAATTTTTCGGATTTCTGCTTCTTTAATACCTTTCAGGTACATGACTGAATTCTTTTTCACAGGTCCATTGATATCTTCAAATTCACCCCCCACGAGAGAGTGAATCCGCAACAAGATTGTCCTTGCCCTTAATGTATTCCACAGAGAAATCAAACTGTTGCAAGAACAGTGACCATCTGGTAATCCGGTTATGGTAAACTTTGCACTCACGAATATATGTCAAAGCCTTATGCTCTGTGAATACAATAGTTTTGTGGCCTAACAAGTAGTTTCTGAATTTCTTGAAAGCCCAAAAAATTGCTAAAAGTTCCTTTTCTGTAACGGTGTATGCCTTTTCGAGTTTCTGTAAGGTTCTGCTTGCAAATTAAATGGTCCGGTGTTCTGGCTGGTTATTAAAGGTTTTCACTTGAAACAAATGAGCAGCAATTCCATAATCACTACTGTCAGTACTTAAACAAAACGGTAATGACAAGTCCGGTCTGTATAAAATATTGCTGTTATAAAGCTGCTTTTTATCTCTCTAAATGCTTTTATGCATTCTTCTGACCAATTCCAAACAGTATTTTTCTTCAGAAGGTTGTTCAAACATGGGGCATTCAAGGCTTGAGTACTTATATATTTGCGGTAGAATCCACACATGCCAAAGAAAGATTTGAGTTGTTTCTTAGTTTTGGGCACAGGAAACTTTGCTATTGCTTCAATTTTCTCATTGTCTGGGAGTATACCTTCTTCAGTTACAATGTGACCAAGAAATGTTAACTGTTCCACAGCAAATGTACATTTTTCTAGCTTAAGAGACATCCCTCCTGCTCTTAATCTTCTGCACACTTCTTGCAGTAAGCTTATATGTTCTTCCCAGGTTTGACCAGTGACAAGGATATCGTCCACATACACAGTTAACTTTTCATCAAGATCTTTGCCTTATACCAAATCCAAAGCCGTGAGAAATTCAGCTACAGAAACATTTAATCCGTATGGGACCACACATTACTGATAGCTTCTTCGGTTATACAAGAAAGCAGTGTACCTCCTTGAGTCTCTGACAAGTGGCATCTGATGAAAACCAGAAGTCAAGTCCACGCTAGTCATAATTTTATATTTTCAAATTGATACAATAGTTCGTCGATGCTCTCTGAATGGTCAATTTCCCTTTCTAAAAACTTGTTCAGATGTCTGGAGTCAAATACAATTTTCACATCTCCATTCTTTTTGAATATCACGATAATCGGGGTGGTTGTATTCACTAGTACTCCTCTCAATTATGTTCCAGTTTTCCATCTTTTCAAGTTCTTTCTCTACAGCTTTCCTTTTTGCAATGGGGACACCGTATGGTTTTATGTAAAATGGTTCATGTGGTTTGACCAGCAAGGTACACTGGTAGTTTTTCTCTTTCCCCGGTCTGTCATCGAACACATCATGATAGTTCCACAAGACTATTCTCAGCTCTTCTCTTTGTTCTTCGTCTAATTTGTTGGCTTCCTCCATCTTGGTATTTACAAGTTCATTATAATTAATATCTTCCATGGCTTCTTCAGGCTCTTCATGCTTGTTTTATACATCTCTATTATGATCTAATAAATCTAGTTCCACACTCTGCTTACTCAGGCTATTCCCATTTTTCAATATCATAGCAGTACAATGTAAAACACCAGACTTTGGGTCCACAAACATAACTTTTCTTCCTCCCCAGTCAAATACAGCATTCACATTCATGATCCAGTCAGTTCCTAGCAAGATATCCTCAGACAGATTAGGTATTACTAGACATCCTTGACAAAAATTCACATCATTCACACTGAAGTTCAATAAGGCTTGCCGGTTAACTTCCTTGCTGTGTCTGCCGGTAGCACCCCTGATCTTGATACCTACTACAGGCATCTCCATGTAGTCCGGCGCATCTTTCACACAATCTCTAAATTGTTCAGAAATTCCAGTGATTTGACTACGTCTATCACCTAACGCTTCCTTGCCTTTTCCATTAATAAACACGGTAATATATGGGCATCCTGTGACATCTTAGTGTACTGTATATCTTTCTCTTCTTCATGAGTAATATCTTGAACAATATCTTAATATTTCATAGTACAGGAATCGTCATTAGCTTGAGCATGATTCAGGGACATTACTTTCAACAGGTTGACAAGCCATACATTCATTAGCAACACAATTATCATGGGTAACACACTGCTCTATCCTAGGCACATTATCTTCTAGCTCATGATATTTACACAGTAACTTATCTAGAACATTGGCCTTCTCTTTCTTATCAATGTAGCTCTGTATGACACAATGCAAGATGTTTTTCCCTACCTCTTCTTGTCTGTTTCTGCTTCGACAACTTTCAGTACTGCTCAATTTGACTGGTACGACATGATTCTCACAAGACTTGACATCATCTACAACAAACATTCATACTGGCCATCAGACACGATGCATCCTTCCTTGACTTCAATATAAATCATCCCATCTAGTTCCTTCTCTAAATCTTCAAACTCCACATCTTCACTATCTTCAACGCTGTCATCCTCTGACTTCTCTGAACTCACTAGACAAAACATCAATATCTTCATGATTCTCAGTCTTCACAGTTTCATGAGCAGTAACATTAAGTCTGTCTTCAGCATCTTCAACCTTATCACTTAGCAATTTACACAGTCCAAACACATGTTCTTCACGTATTTTGGAAACTTCTACAGCTATATCTTCACTTGTATTATACATATTTGCTACAGAACCATCATCTAGTACAACCTGTTCTGATTCTATACACTTGTCCTCTTCTTACCAAGCCTGGTTCTTGATGACTTCGCACAGTTCTTTGTTAAACTTGAGCCGATTTACCCTGTGTCTTACCTTCTGTCCCTGTCTATATTGCTCATTTTCCCATTTGTTTCCAAATCTGATCTTATTTGTGATAGCCTGATTTCTTGTTCTATTTCCCACCCCAACCTGACAAGCTTTCATAGCGGCGACATTTAGTTTTCCTGTCCGTTTCCATAAGACTTGTAGTAACCTTGGTTTCTATCGTTTCTTCCTTGGCTGTTCCTGTAATCCATACTCCCACCTTGCTGTCTACTTCGGTTCTCAAGACTATCTTCTTGGTGATTGTCTGTCCTGTGTCTTCCATGATGGTCTTCTTGGTAGCGGTTTCCATCTCTTTATGTCTCATAACTTCTGTCTAATCTTCCAACAAATCTTAAGAAATCCTGGACTGAATCGTCAGGTCCGCAATCTAATGCTTTCTGTATTCTACCTGGTAATCTACGTAGAGTGTCCACCAATGTGACTTCATCTAAAGGTGAGTCAAGGTGCACTAATTTTCTGATTTCAGCCTCACAAAAGTCCCTCACATTGCCATAACTTTCCCTGTACTTTCCCCCATGCAAGAAATCACTTCTTACTCTAGCCTGCTTGCTTTTGGACCAGAATTTATTCATAAAGCACCTCTCTGACTCACTATATGACATGTCCTCTGTATCTAACTCATTGACCCAAGTATAAGCTTCATTGTCCAAAAATATCTTTACAAATTTACAATTAATTTTCATTGCATCAGTCATTTCTACTGTGAAGTTTCCCTTCCCCAGGATATGTCTTAATTACTATATTTGCCCAATTAAAACCACCACAGATCAACATTTTGCTATTTACTACACTTTCTTGCAATAAACTGATCCTTTGATGTTATACACATCCTTCTTAATAACACCTTCAGCATTTGACACACTTTCACTAATTTTATTTTCTAATGACACTAACTGCTGAATTTCAGTTTTTCTAATTTTATTTTACTCATCAAAATACTTTTCTACAGTACTAATTTTGTTTTGAAGGTCAGACTCCACATTACTGATTTTACTCTCTTCTACAGTCACAGGAGTGTCCAGCTGTTCATGTCCTAACTTCATTGCCCTTTCAAGATCACAAGTTTGTTTCCTGGTTTCGTCGATTGCTCTGTTTCTTTCGTTTATCTGAGACTTTAAATCTGCTAAATCGTCATCTATCTTTTTGCTCAGATCGTCCTTAACTGCTGTCACTTCTTTTTTAAGTTCATCATTTCCCATGTCAATACGTTGAGTTAATTGTTCTGTTAATCGCTCTATTAACAAATCTAAAAGACGTGGTGATGCAAGAATTATTTCTTCACTATTTGATACATTGCTACGAGGTGTACTGGCCATCACATCCTGATATGACATGTCTACACTAGATTTTCTATTCTCAGTTGACACCGTCTTTTACAGTGCCAAACAACCCAGACTACAAATACAAATTAATAAGCGCTGCTGTACTTATCTTATTATTCAGTGCCCAGCGATGCGACGATCCGGGCCCAAGCATCCAATTTCCAGGTAAAGTGCTCCGTTTTTCTTTCCCGTATAGTTCCAGATTCACGCCCTCCTTGGTTTTTCCAACATCGATTATATACATCCAAACATACTTCTCCTGCAACAGAAACACTCTGTAGACACTGTATATGCCGCAAGCCCAGCTATGCTCCACCAATGTTTTTATGGATTCTTAAGTAATTACATTTCATTCTACCACTTTCAAACACAATACTCAGCTTTTCAACATTACGATGTATGGGGGTTCTGCTCGCTGCAACATTATTCTCCTGGGGCGTCGTGGTAGAAATAAATACTCGTAGGTACAATTTTTCACTTCTTTAATTTGCACTCAAAGTGCTTCTCCACCAAACATTACAACTTTAAACTTGTGTACACAAATTACCGCAACAATACCGACTGACATAGATTCGAAAGTACTTCAGAAGCGGCAAAACTCGAACTTCCCCACGCAAGGCGGTGTGGCAAATATAACTTCGACAATAATGAAATTGCATTATGCATTATTCATAACAATTGAATATACTGATTTACAATTACCAAACACACTAAGAAAACATTTCATGTACACAAAAATAATCACACTATAAAAGGAAAACTATACATATAATAATTTTGGATTACACATTTCTTTTTGAATTGAAATCTCAGATCTTGTTGTTTGACAACAAAGTGCGATGTTAAATGTCAATTTGTTAATGAGTACATCATACATGTTCCTAACATATATTGAACTATCAAATATTTTATCAATTCTGAAACTAGGTTTAAAATCTCACGTCAGTCAATATATACAAAGAATTACAATATTGAATTTCGACTATTACATTAATTGACACAATTAGCTGGTCAATACAACTTGTTTATGAACCTAACCTATATACAATGCTATTTATTTTCATGACTATGTTTTACATAAGTTTGTACCCTTCGTCTGTCTATTTATTAAAATAATGTACAGTGACAAAAGTATTATTTATAGAACTATCTGGAAACGACTTATACAAATCTCTTAATTAATGAAATCTATCACATGTTTTGATCACAGTATCACCGAGACACTGTCCTACACTGATTCCTAGACTGGCTATTTCGTTTGTAACTTCACACGCAAAATATGTCACTATTACACCACACGATTCCGGGTGCGACGCAGACGGTATCGTACAATAAGACTGAGATGAGAGGGCCAGCAGTATCGTCACAATAGATACTCTACAAATCATATTTATTTGCCGGGCAGAGGGTTCATTAACCACTTTCATAACTTTCCTCCACCGATCCATTCTCTAATAGCGCGTGAGAAGAAAGAACACCTAAATCTTTTCGTTTTCGATCTCATTTATTTCATTGGGATAGTCATGTCTCCCTAAGTAGGTGGGTGCTAGCAAAATATTTTCACATTCAGTAGTAAAAGTAGGTGATGGATACTTCGCAAACAGATCACGCCGCAATGAATAACGTCTTACTTCTAATTGTTTCCACCCCAATTCGTGCAACATTTCCCCTCGTAACGTGATAAAACAAAACGAGCTGCGCTTCTATGAACCTTCTCAAATGTCTTCCGTCAGTCCCACTTGGTGAGGGTCCAGGGTCCCACAAGGGGCAACAGTACTCCAGGAGAGGACGCACAAGTGTGATGTAGGCAGTCTCTTTGTTGGAGATGGTGTACCTTGGAAGCGTTCTGCCAATGAAACGTAACCTTTTGTTCGCCTTCCAGTCTAAGTTGTTCGCAGTTGTAACTCCTAGGTTGTTGTTATGGTCTTAAGTTCGGAGACTGTTTTGTGGCAGCTCTCCACCCTACTCTATCCTGAGCGAGCCTTTTCATTTCCTCATAAGAACGACAACCCACATCCACTTGAATCTGCTTACTATACGCGTCTCTTGGTCTCCCTCTGCGATTTTTACCCCCTCCAATGCTAAATTTAAGATTCCTCGATGTCTAAGAATGTGTACTACCAAGCGATCCCTTCTTTTGCTCAGGGTATGCCAAAAATTCCTTTTCTCACCATTTCTGTTCAGTGCCTCTTCATTAGTTATGCGATCTACCCACCTAATATTCAGCATTCTGTAGCGCCACATTTCAAAAGCCTCAATCCTCTTCCTGTCCGCACTGTTTATCGTCCATGTTTCACTCCCGTACAAGGCAACACTCCACACAAATTCCTTCAGAAAAGACTTCCTTACACTGAAATTAATATTCGATGTTATCAAATTTTTCTTTTTCAAAAATGCTTTTCTTCCCATTGCCATTCTGCATTTTATATCCTCTGTACTGCAACCATCGCGTGTTATTTTACTACCCAAGTAACAAAAATCATCTACCACCTTCATTGTTTCGTTACCTGATCTAATTCCTTCAGCATCGCCTGATTTTTTAAGACCGCATTCCATTACTTTTGTTTTGCTCTTGTTAATGTTCATTTTATACGCTCTCATCAACACACTGTCCATTCCATTCAATTGCTCTTCAAGGTCCTTTGCTGTCTCTGACAGAATTACAATGTCATCAGCAAAACGCAATGTTTTTATTTCTTCCCCCTAAACTTTAATTCCTATTCCAAATTTTTCCTTGCTTTCCTTCACCGCCTGCTCGATGTACAAATTGAATAACATCGGAGAAAGGCTACAACCCTGTCTTACTCCCTTCCTAACTGATGCTTCCCTTTCATGCCCTTCGAGTCTAATAACTGCGGTCTGGCTTTTGTACAAGTTGTAAATAACTCTCCTTTCCATGTATTTTACCCCTGCTGACTTCAGAATTTGAAAGAGTGTATTCCAGTCAACATTGTCAAATGCTTTCTCCAAATCTACAAAAGCTAAAAATGTAGGTTTGCCTTTTCTTAATCTATCTTCTAAGATAAGACGTAAAGTGAGTATTGCCTCCCGGGTTCCTACGTTCCTCCTGAATCCAAGCTGATCTTCCCCGAGGTCAGCTTCTACTAGCTATTCCATTCTCCTGTAGATAATTCGTGTTAAAATTTTGCAACCATGACTTATCAAACTGATGGTTCTGTAATTTTCACACCTGTCTGCGCCTGATTTCTTTGGAATGGGGATTATTACATTTTTCTTAAAGTCTGAGGGTATTTCACCTGTCTCATACATCCTACACACCAGTTCAAATAGTCTTGTCATTGCTGGATTTCCCAGAGACTTTAGTAGCTCTGAGGGTATGTCATCTACTCCTGGGGCCTTGTTCCGAAATAGGTCTTTCAGGGCTCTGTCAAATTCATCTCTTAGTATAGTATCTCCTATTTCATCTTGATCTACTTCCTCTTCCCTTCCTACAACATCGTCTCTAAGATCATGTCCTTTGTAGAGCTGCTCTATGTACTCTTTCCAGCTTCTTTTTTGCTGAGAACTGGTTTCCCATCTGTGTTCCTGATATTCGTAGAGTTGCTTTTCTTGTCCCCAAATGTCTCTTATTTTACTGTAGGCGGTATCTACTTTTCCCCTTCTTATACATTCTTCTACAGATTTGCATTTCACTTCTAGCCACTCCTGCTTAGCCATTTTGCACTTCCTGTCAATCTCATTTCTTAGTCGTCTGTACTCCATTTTGCCTGTTTCATTTACCGCATATTTATATTTTCTCCTTTCATCAATTAAATATAGTATTTCCTGTGATATCCAATGATTTTTTGTAGGTCTTGCCTTTCTACCTATTGTGTCCTCTGCTTCCTTCACTATTTCCATCTCTCAATGCTACCCATTCCTCTTCTGCTGCTTTATTTCCCCCTGTTTCTGTCAATTGTTGCCTAAATCTCCCTCTGAAATTCTCTAGAACTTCACGTTCCTTCAATTTATCTAGGTCCCATCTCCTTATTTTCCTACCTTTCTGCAGTTTTTTCAGTTTCAGCCTACAGTTCATGACTAACAAGTTATGGTCAGAATCTATATCTTACAGTTTATAACTTGGTTCCGGAATCTGTGTTTTACCATTATAAAATCTCATACCTTCCGGTGTCTCCTGGTCTCTTCCGAGTATACAACCTTGTTTTGTGATTCTTAAACCACATATTTGTTACGAGTAAATCGTGTTCCGTGCAAAATTCCTCCAGGCGGCTACCTCTTTCATTCCTTCTGCCCAGCCCATATTTGCCTACTATTTTTCCTTCTCTTCCTTTTCCTACTACCGAATTCCAGTCTCCCATCACAATTAAGTTTTCCTCTCCCTTAACTGTCTGAATAATTTCCTTTAGCTCCTCATATTTCTTCTATCCCCCTCATCATCGGCAGAGCTAGTTGGCATATAAACCAGTACTACTGTTGTCGGTGTTGGCTTCGTATCTATCTTGACAATGATAATGCGATCACTGTGCTGCTCATTGTAGTTTACCCGCATTCCTATTTCCTTATTCATTACCAGTCCTACTCCTGTGATACCCCAAACTGATTTTGTACTTATAATCCTGTACTCACTTTACCAGAAATCCTGTTCATCCTGCCACCTGCCTGCGTCTACCACGACGAAGATATATAGATTGCCTTTCTTGGTACGAGGTAAAGGGCTAAGATAATCGATAAACAGCTTATCCATGCGGCGTATTTCTCGCTCGAAACTAAGATAACCCAGTGGGGACTACTATTGTGTTTAACTCTATTACACGAACTGCACCCGCCGACCATCCAGGGCCATATTAGGCCAGAACAAACTTTCCTTGATACGGTGAAGCTCTTATTGACACCAAGGTGACCACCCAGCAAACAATTATGATAATATTGGAAAATAGATTCGACAAAATTACGTGGAACACAAACCTTCAGATGAGCACGGGGTCCGACCTTACACAAAATACCACATTTAATGTCGTAGAGAGAGGATCCACGATTATCCAAAAGAGCCTTCCAAATCGGACCTAAGTCGGGATCCTACTTTTGTCTCACCGGAAGATCCGTAAACAACTGAGGGATCTCTCCCAAAACCGGGCACATGTCTCCGGCTGCCTGGGACTCCACCTGATCAGTATCTTTCTGTGGGTGTTCGAACATGCGGCTCAACCAAGGCATTATCAGTCCCTTTGATATGGCGGGCATTAAATTTAAACGCCAAAATCCTTACCGCCCAACGGGCAATGCACCCGATTTTGCGCGGCTGGGCTAGGACCCAGCTAAGGGCTTGATTATCAGTTTCTAAGTCAAACTCTCGATGCTCAAGGTAAAAACAAAACTTCTCGAGAGCGAACAGAACAGCAAGGGCCTCACATTCGTAGACAAAATATTTTAACTCGGCTTCGGTTAACCGGCGAGATGCGTAAGCGAGGGGCTGACGCTCGCCATCAACAAGCTGAAGCAAAACGGCAGAAATGCCACTGTTAGGTGCATCAGCGTCGCTGAAAGTCAGGGACCCCTAACACCGGAGGGTTAGTAATGGCGATCTGAAGGGCGTGAAATGCGGCTTCCTGAGCGTCGCCCCAAATAAAAGGAACCCCTTTACGCAGCAACTCATTAAGAGGGGGCAGCAACCTGAGCAAAATTAGGCACAAACCTCCTGAAATAGCCATGCCCATGAAACGGGCTACTCACTTCTTATCCATAGGGCAAGGCAAATTTCTTACAGCTTTGGTGCGATCCTGGTCGATAGGAATGCAATCCCCGAAAACGAGGTGGCCCAAAAAGGAAACCTGATTGCGAGCTAACGTTATTTTAGAGGGCTTAACCGTTAAACCGGCGTCACGTAGCTTCCCCAAAACCATAGACACATGATTGACATGTTCCTAAAAGTTCTTACTGTAAATGACCAAGTTGTCCAAGTAATTATAGACACACAACTTAAGGTCGCCAAAGATATAGTCGAGGAGTCGAGATAGAACAGCGGCTCCAGTGGCCAAACCGAAGGCACCCGATTGAACTCAAAGAGGTTCCAATCGGTGGAAAAGGCAGTGACGTGCTTCCACTCCTCGGTTAGGGGGATCTGGTAATAGGCCTGGTTTACATCCAACACTGTAAACCACTTGGCAACCGAGTACCAGGTAAAGGAATTGTGAATGTCAGGGAGGGGCACAGATTCAAGGACCGCCTTGCTTGAACGTCTATAATCCACGACCGGGCGAAAATCCTTCCCCTGATCCTTAGGCACCAAAAATATGGGTGACACGTCTGGAGAGGTCGGTCTTATGACGCCTTGCAGGAGCATTTTATCTAACCTAGTGCGAAGAATTCTGAACTTGGGAGGAGATAAGCGATAAGGTGACTGCCTAATCAGTTCGTCGTCAGTCAACCGAATGTGATATTGGAGCACGTTAGTTACTCCAAGCCTCTCGGAACAGAGATATTTAAATTGTGCCAACTTGTTCCGAAGCTGACACGCTTGGTGAGGACTAAGGTGACTTAGTCCAAACTCAACATCAACACAACTCACTGCGCTACTGACCAGGCTATTCTCGCAATCACAAAGGCCAACACTCTCACTGGGGGCAAAATTGAAATGAAAGGTACGTCTCCCCAAATCCAGAATTAAACCGGTTCTCTGAATAAAATCACAACCAAGACGTAATGATACTGGGAGTCCGCGTATCAAGGCAAACTCAAACAGCCAGGAGAAATTACATATAGAAAGGCTGCCCTTAACATATCCCTGCAGAGGCAACAGCTCACCATTAGCAAGAAGACATCTCTGCTCCGGTTTGGTAACAAAGGACAGCCTAAGCAAATGTTGGAACTGAAAAAACCACTCGTAATTAGAGAAAAATAACTCCATGAATCCAAAAGCGCGCAAACAGGTTCGCCACCCAAGTGACAACAAACAAACGGCATGGGGGAGATAGGCCCGGCATCGATCTTAGTGCAGAAACCTCTTCTACGCTTGCGCCGGTTCCCACCCCCTCTGCATGGCGTCATTCTGTAGGGCGATCTCGCCGAACGACCGGGCAATTCTAACCAGATGAGAATCCGACCCGCAACGGTAACAACGTCGATTCCCCCTCTCTTTTACATAGCGAGCAGCACCCGAGGACGGTTCAGGGGTTCTTGCCTGCTCGATCTGAATCCTCTGCTGGTTGGCATAAGAAGTCTTAACTGTTTCCTTAACCCCGTTTTACCAACCGCACTCAGGTGTTCGGGCGCCCTAAAACCAACAACCTGGTTCCAAACTGAGGACACATACCATCGACTACCCAGGCCACCACCCCGTCCTCCGACATCTCAAAGCTGAGTAAGCCATTCGTGTTCTACGAATATAGTCATTTAAGGGTTCCGCGGACACCTGAAGGCGTCACAAATACTCATCCTGTAATTCCTTACACAATCTCGGAGGTGAGTGCTGTTTCACAAGAGTCCGCCGAGAATCTTTAAAGGACCTCCCCTCACTGAAAGCTTGCGAGTCTACAGACCTAAAATCGCTAAGGATGACTGGGTCAGAAACCTTTAAATTTTCCACGTGCTCCTCCAACTCCACTAACAACCATAGGAGACTCTTAGCGAAAGGCTTATCACTGAAGGTTAATCGTTCTATACCCTTCAATAGGTACAGGATGGGGTTAGGTAAATCAGCACACTTGACCGCGCTAGTGGTCGCGCCTACTCTAACCTCAGAGGAAAAGTTAATACTACTCCTTACCTCCTCTACAGTACCCTGATCAGCCGGTGATAACTGTTGTTGGCGATCTTTATCACTATCCGAATCTAGCCCCAGGACAGAAGTACCCAACAAGTCGGTAACACTCTCAAACGAGAACGAACAACGCCTTTGGTTACGTTATCTAACGAAAGGGTCTCCAGATCCTTAACTCGATTTCGCAAATGAGTTAATTGCGCCCTGATCCGATCTAATTGTTTGGGAGTAGTCTCATCAATGACACCAAGGGCTCGGGAGATATCATCAACAAAGTTTTGGAGGGAATCAAGGATAGGAGAGATCTTACCTGCTGTCAGTGAGGCACTAAGACTGGTTTATTCAAGGCCTCCCTCAATCGTGCTGCTAACTCCAGCACGGTTCCGTCTGTTGGTTGCCCTCGACATGCTAATCTGTTGACTCGCATGTCCTTCCGTAAATAGTCAACGCTGGGACACTTGCGCGCCATCTTGGACTCAACAAAGCTGAGCAACAAGCGGCGCAGTGAATTTCCCCTTTTCTTTTTTAAAACTTTAGTAATATTAACCAAAGTAGCTTGAATTGAGCTCCCAGAGCCGGCAGGACTAACCACGCTCTGCTACCACTGATATGGTAGGGAGTGTCGAGTGAAAGGCACGAGGCTATCCAAACTCAATTCAAGCTAAAATCAACCATTCACAATGATTTGATTAAGTAACGTGACATTGTAACTCCAGTAAATAGTGGTTTAATACACAAGGCAAAACCTGCGCCAAAAGGGCGAAATTCGAAACATGAACAGCGCTGAACAAACAAGAAAGCTACGCCGGAAGGGCGATTTCTAAATAAACAATATAATAGAATATTTGTCGGAAGAGCAAATTTAATATAAAAATTGAACAATTAATTGTAAATAGTGGATTAATACACTCTGCTACAAATAACCTGCGTCAGAAGGGCGATATTTGCCATTGACATGTTCAAATGTTTGTAAAGCTTATGGGACTTTACTACGGGGTCACCAGTCCCTAAATTTACAAACTACTTATGAACTACTTACGAACTAGGACGGCACAAATATCCATGCCCGAGGGGGGATTCGAACCCCCGACCGTAGTGGCCGTGCAGACGGTGACTGAAGCGCCTCAGTCTCCTCGGCCACCGCGGCCGGCCAATGACATGAACAGGGCTGAATAAACAGGAAAACTACGCGGGAAGGGCGATCTTTAAATGAACAACAACAGAATATGTGCCGGAAATGCAAGTTTAAATAAAAAACAAGATTCCGCAAGGCAAGATACAACAATCACCAACTTTTGCTACTTAAAGGCAATATTTCACAACATCATAAGTGCACTCAATACGAATACAAATTAAACACCACCCAAGGTGGCAATACAAGGCACATGATGCGAGGCCAAGTACTTAGCAGTGTGACACACGGCTGCCTAGAACAGATAAGACACAATAACAATTCGCAATATTAGTACATTGCACTACCAGATTAGGATGGCAATAAGATCAATATGAATATATATATCTCCTGACAGCAGATGAGAACAGGGACAGGAAGGGAACGCCTAAACTACATTCGTAGGACGGCGAGTGGAAAATATTCTGCTCAAGTTTAAAAAAAATCGCCTGGTTCCTGGACAGTTAACAGAAAGCGACCGGGCACAAGCCAGAATTCCCCAGTGGCACTCAGAGGTTCAATTGTTAAATCTTAAGTAGGAATGAGTTTCGTACTAGAAGAGTGCACAACCAACAGGTAGCACTCACTAATACATACACTACGAGAGCGCAGAATTTCATGGGTTAAAGCCAACAAACAGGCACTCATGGGGCCGGGTACAGGCCTTCAAACAAATCACGGCACGTTTAACACACGGCAGGCGACCTCACCAGGTCTATCCAAGAAGAAGACAACATATCACACCCGGACGAGCAAAGGCCGTAAGGAGGAGAAAGTCACACACAGATCTCCAGAAAACCTCCTGGAAAGAATACTTAACTTAGCACATCCAGCCGCTGCAGGCGCAGGCAGATATGTGAGCGTCCGATTCAGCACACAGGGTGAAGCGGTTTATCCACAACGTCGGGTAGCGAAGGTTGCCCTCGATGCAGTCAGCACAGTCGGTGGCGGTAGTAGGATATCACACAACAGCACTCAAGCAATCAGCATGTCAGACGACGCGACATCTCCTCCCGGGTGTAAGGGGGCAACTCCAGCGTGGCCCAGCGGTCCTGGTAGAAGCTACCTCTAGCTACGTAAACAGGCCACGGCCATGCGGACGCGCCGACACTGCTCACTCACTTTCAGACTGCGGACGATGGAACCCGGAGAACCGACTGCCTGCTCGCCGCTCAGCGCGGCAGCTATAGGCCGCTTCAGAGAGGGAGCAAAGAGAGGCCACTAACCCGCGAATGAGGCGCCATCGCCGGCAGGCACAGGAAGGCCAGTCGATAGCTAACGTGAGCAAGCAAAAGAAGATGGAAAGCACGAAGCAGACCAAACAGGAGCAAAGAACGCGACTGGGAACAATCCCCCCTTGTTCCTCTGGCTGAGGTGATATAAATATCAACAAATAATACAATTCCTTGTGATAACATTGCTTCTCTATATCAATGGTATTAAACATAAGGAGAGGCATTGAATTAAAATTTGTGCTCTGGCCGGGATTCGAAACCAGGCTTCGGACTTACTAGGTTGAAACAAGTCCACATAATGTGTTCCATTTAATTGACTCCCCATGAACAAATGTTGACGAGCTTCAGACTTCTTTTTATTATATATTGATTTAATTTTATCTGTATGTAAAATTCTAAGTGTCTGTTGTACATGAGGCCCCAAACTTATATTACTGTGTACTGTGATGTGCTCCTACTGGCCCTGGCTTCCACAGAATGAATGAAACTTTGTATGTAAGAAAGTTTAGCAAGGGCTGGGCTCGTCTCATCTGTTTTGTGTCGGCGTTTCTTTCAAACGCTGGGTGTTGAATGTGTCTGGGCGAGAGGTAAGTTCGCCAACTGCTGAGCAGAACCCAGTCTTAGCAAATATTCCTAATGTAGTTTCTCGCTCTTAACCTCCTTGGCTGGGGGTTGGTCAGTTTACCTGCCTGACGAACGGTGATGCTCTCTGGGCTTCCATCCACTATCCCTCCTCTAACGACTAGGCAGTGGTCAAGAGAGCTATTCAGTCGCTTCTTGGTTCCTGGTAGGATATGTACCTCTGGGTTTGGTTCTGCTGAGGCCTCGTGGCTCGACTTAGTTCACGCTCTATAGTCGTACTTATTCCTTTTCGCTAGTTTAATTCTGGGAGTAGCAGCTACACTATGTGTAGAAGTGAGATTTTGCTTAATTTCGTACAGGATTGCTAATTTTATGTCGATTTTTGCTGGAATCTGATTCCGAGGCTCTGATGGCGGTTCGTTAGCATAGTTCTTGCACTTCATAACTTTTAAATCACTTCTTCGCCTGTTTAACTGTGTTCAGTGTCTTTCGCGTTTTTATTGTAGTTGAAGTCTTATATCTCTGGGGATTCGCGGTGCCTATACTGTTAGTACTTTGTCGACAAAACACGTGGACGATATCAGACTAAGCTTTCAGCTTTTCCATCATTCAGTGCACATGAGTGGTTAATAATTGTGTAGCTAATTTTCTAATGTGTTTCCTAATGAGTGTAACGTTATAATTTTCCCCGAAAATTGTCCATTCTAACTTGTAATCTGTGTACTTGTCGGCCCACGTGTGCGCCGATTAGCGTGTTCCCTGTCGTGGTTATTACCATTAAATAGATTTTTTTCCTCTGTGTAGAAAGAACCGTTGCACGACGTATATCGTGTTTTTTAAAATTTTCATGAAATATAATTATTTCACTTATCTGAATTTTTGTGACCGAAATCTGTATCGTGCTGTAGCAATCTGTAACCTTGCTTATCTAATAGATATCATTCCTCTGATCACAAACAATGGTTACACGATATATTTCGCGATTTTATTCTCTTCGAAATTGATTGTGTTAACTTTATGCATATTTTGTGTTCAGACTTAGTAGAGTGCTGTACTGTAGTTATATTCTCCCTGTGCTAAACGAACGCCAGAGCGACCGTTTTTAGATATTATTTAATGAAATCTTGATTTAATGTATAGTTAGAAGTTCTAGGGAAACATTATCTTCGATCTGTACACCGCACTTTGTGGTCTTCAACCAAGTGCGTTTGTTTCTGATAGTTGACCATGAGCCTAAGCAACTTGCTTGACACGTTATGGAAGCGAAGTACTATTTCATTGTGCGCCAGTGAACCTTCGATCTGCATTCTCCGCATTGCTTGGCTGTCGTCTTGGTGTATTGGTGCTTGGTAAGTACCTGCATGGCTTGGCATATGAATCTGTGTGTGAATGTGCTGTAATTCCTCCGTTCCCCCCTATGAAACGTGATCGTAATTAACCTGTACTCAACTTTGCAGGTGCGCAGTTTTAGGGCCATGTAATTGTGGGTATTTTGAATATCATGTAAGGTGTGTTTTTTATTGTAATTGTGAAAAAATGGTCTTCCCCTTGTTGTTCTTGTTTTGAACATTAAATTAATTTGTTCAACTATAATCGTTGTGTGTTAATTTGAATTCTCCCCTCATCATTTATTTTGGATTAATGTGGGATAATGTGTTCATGTATCTTGTGTCTCTGCTCCCTTCTTCAGCAGAGAATATTTGCGTTTCCGTTGCAAACATTTATGATTTCTGATTTAGATCCATAACTGCGGATCATTATTTAATTGTGTGCAGTTTCCTCTACAGATTACAGTAAGGGTAGAACTGTTTGCTTAACTCGTAGAATCAGAGTTTTGCTTAAGGGGACTGAATACTTCCGCCCCTGTGTGAATATCGCCGTAATTAGATTTTGTGAGCAAGCAGTCAATTGTTAACTTCAGAAACACTGCTAGTTAACAGTCAAAAGAACAGCGGGCGAGTTTCAAGGCAGACGCTTTAGACTTTTCTATTTGTTTTTTGGTTTTGGACCACTGAGCTAACACAGCGTTGCAGGCAATGCGACTACACCGACTGTCTTAGAGGACGTCACCCTCCAGACCAAATACTTTAATTCTGCCTTATGTTCCCTGTGAATTGCGTGTCAAATTGCCAGCGCTCTCCCATATTGGAATAGCACCCCCACCAAAGAACGTGATTGGGGGCATTCCTGCCTTGTTCCTCAGGCCGAGGTGATATAAATGTCAAATAGTAATACAATTCCATCAGATAACATTGTCTCGCTATACCAAAGGCTTTAAACATAAGAAGAGGCATTGAATTAAATTTTGTGTTGCATCTAGGATTCGAAGCAAAGACCTCCTACTTACTAGGTAGGCGCATAGACTTTTCTATTTGTATTTTGGGTTTGGACCACTCAGCTAACACAGCGTTGCAGGCAAAGCGACTACACGGACTGTCTTAAAGCATCTCTCCCTCCACACCATATACTTTAATTCTGCGTCATGTTCCCTGTGAAATGCGTCTCAAATTGCGAGGGCTCTCCCATATTGGAATAGCACCCTCAGCAAAGAACGCGAATGGAAACAATCCCCCCTTGTTCCTCAGGCTGAGGTGATATAAATATCAACAAATAATACAATTCCTTGAGATAACATTGATTCTCTATATCAATGGTATTAGACATAAGGAGAGGCATTGAATTAAAATTTGTGCTGTGGCCGGGATTCGAAACCAGGCTTCGGACTTAATAGGTTGAAACACGTCCACATAACGTGTTCCATTTAATTGACTCCCCATGAACAAATGTTGACGAGCTTCAGACATTTTTTTTAGTTTACCAAGACACTCCACTCGCAATATGCGATGTACCAGTTGATTTAGTTTTATCTGTATGTAAAATTCTAAGTGTCTGTTGTACATGAGGCCCCAAACTTATATTACTGTGTACTGTGATGTGCTCCCACTGGCCCTGGCTTTCACAGAATGAATGAAACTTTGTATGTAAGAAAGTTTAGCAAGGGCTGGGCGCGCCTCGTCTGTTTTGTGTCGTCGTTTCTTTCAAACGCCAAGGCTACCTGGCTGTCTGAATAGATATAGATGCTACGGTCTTTGTAGCACCTACGCAAATTCTCCTCCACACACGCCCTGATGGCAGTGATTTCAGCCTGGAATACTGAGGCCAGTTTCCCTAGAGAGATGACGCCCTCCAGTCTTGGCTGCACCCCGTATACCCCGACCCCAACGCCTTGGTCTGATTTTGACCCGTCAGTGAACCAGACAATATCCCCCGTACAGTGTCGAACTATTTTCTCCCACTGCTCCCTACTTCCAATAGTTATATTGAAAGGCTTGTTGAAGCAGTATGGGGTTATAAAATAGTCGGCTGGCATTTCCACAACCTTTCCTATATTTACCTCACTCACTATTTTATTGTGTGATTCTGGATATCCCAAAGAGTTCCAGTTTATGCCAGTTTTGAGTCTGTATGCACCAGCTGCTGCCTCCATCGGAACGACCTTTTGGTTAATTACCCTCCAATCCTCTATC